>CM069133.1:108748029-109173029 GCA_035221665.1 Okamejei kenojei | reverse complement strand
CGGCCCTTCCAGTCCGTGCCGACCATTTGTTTTCCCCTAGTCCCATCTACCTGCACTCAGACCATACCCCTCCATTCCCTTCACGTCCATATACCTATCCACTTTTTTAAATGTTAAAATCGATCCTGCCTCCACCACCTCTGCTGGAAGCTCATTCCACACAGCCACCACCCTCTGAGTAAAGAAGTTCCCCCTCACATTACCCCTAAACTTCTGTCCCTTAATTCTCATGTCATGTCCTCTTGTTTGAATCTTCCTTACCCTCAATGGGAAAAGCTTATCCACGTCAACTCTGTCTATCCCTTTCATCATTTTAAAGACCTCAATCAAGTCCCCCCTTAACCTTCTGCGCTCCAAAGAATAAAGACCTAACTTGTTCAACCTTTCTCTGTAACATAGTTGCTGGAACCCTGGCAACATTCTAGTAAATCTCCTCTGTACTCTCTCATTTTGTTGACATCCTTTCTATAACTAGCGACCAAAATTGTACACCATACTCCAGAATTGGTCTTACCAATGCCTTGTACAATTTTAACATTACTTCCCTACTCCTATATTCAATGCTCTGATTTATAAAGGCCAGCACACCAAAGGCTTTCTTTACCACCCTATCTACATGCGATTCCACCTTCAGGGAACTATGCACAGTTATTCCTAGATCCCTCTGTTCCACAGCATTCCTCAATTCCCTACCATTTACCATGTACTTCCTATTTTGATTTGTCCTGCCAAGATGTAGCACTTCACACTTAACAGCATTAAACTCCATCTGCAATCTTTCAGCCCACTTTTCCAAATGGCCCAAATCTCTCTGTAGACTTTGAAAATCTATTCCACAACACCACCTATCTTTAGTATCATCTGCATACTTACTTATCCAATTTTCCACCCCATCATCCAGATCATTGATGTACATGACAAACAACAGTGGACCCAACACAGATCCCCGAGGCACCCCCACTGGTCACCGGCTTCCAACCTGACAAACAGCCATCCACCATTACTCTCTGACATCTCCCATTCAGCCACTGTTGAATCCATCTTGCTACTCCGCCATTAACACCCAAAGATTGAACCTTCTTAACCAACCTTCCATGGGGAACCTTGTCAAAGGCCTTACTGAAATCCATATAGACAACATCCACTGCTTTACCCTCATCAATTTCCCTAGTTACCGCCTCAAAAAATTCAAGAAGGTTTGTCAAACATGACCTTCCAGGCACAAATCCATGTTGACTGTTCCTGATCAGACCCTGTTTATCCAGATGCTTATATATATTATCTCTTTATCCAGATGCTTATATATATTATCTCTGTGGGTTGTGGGTGGGTTAGGGGATGGGTGTGGGGGTGCATCTCCTGCAGAAAGACACGTTCCTGCATACAACCCTTTAGTGAGGGACCTGCTCATCCTGGCATCTCTGCTCATGCAGGAGACAGGAGAGCAATTTATGCAGGACAGGCTGTTGCTGATGTGTAGCACCCCTTGTACCAATCTTGCTATCGTGAACAATGGTCTCCATGCTTGCAAGGGCATTTCTGGTGTTTGAGAATATCAGGCTTTTTGCTGGTGCAATGTTCTTATTCCCTTAGAGTTTTAAGAAAAACTGCAGCTTTTGTCTGCCTCTGAAGCAGCTGCAACCTCATCTGCACCAGTAGGCACTGTGCAATGAGATTATCACCAAGTCTAACAAAGTTGTAAAGATGACCTTGAGAGATAAGGTCATGGCCTCTTAGGTCCAAGAGATTGGAGGTGGACTTATTTATGCTGCTTGTCGCCTTCTGTGTTGGGTGAGACAGGCCGGTAAACATACGAACCACCTGGCTGTACATTTGAACCAGCTTTATCACTGGAAGCAACTGATCCTCATTTGACTCCTCCACAGCAGAACACCACCCATCTCAACCTTTGGGTATTTTACTTCGGAGTCACGTGAGTGACTACGTGAAGAAGCCCCGCCAGGTGCGTGCTCAGCATTACGTCGATGATGTTGGTAAGGAATGGGCTGCAGATAGCAGCTCCACCAGCGGTGAGTAACTGGCCCGCAGGTAAGTGGGTTTGAAATTACTTCCTGGGTGTAAACTCCATGACGCTGGCTGGAATAGCCAGGAGGAGTTTGGGAAGTAAAAAAATGGATACTGGGAAAAATCGGCGCGGGGAAAGCGCACGTCCCGGGTGGAAACACAATTAAGATCGGGACCACAGATTAGTACGGAGCCGGTTCCGATACCGGTAGCCGTTGACCCTGCCGTAGTTCAGCCTTTAGACGCTCCATAGCCACAGGCCACGGAGGTTACTCCAGTGGAGAGGAAAAATAAAAGGAAGTCTGCTAGGGCTGTAATATCAGATGAGTCTGATGAAGAAGAGGCAGGGCCAGGCAGATGAGCCCTGTGGCTCAGGATGGACCAAATGGAGAAAATGCTTCAAACAATTATTAACCAAGGGTCCAAAGACCCAGAGTATTCCCAGGCAGCCCCTGAGTGGGTTCCATATCATGAATATGGTGCCTTTACAACATGGGAATGTGAACCTCCAGAGCCTTGTTTAGGTCTGGAAGAAGTCTCCTTTGAGCAAGTCTCAGGAGTACCACATTCGGCGGCAGAAATTTGTTAGACTGACCCTGAAAGTCCTCACTGGTGTTTCTGGTCCATGAATACCCCCCGCGCCGACCAAGCAGCACCGCCGCCGCAAGAGTCAAACTACAGGTGTAACCAGATGTAGCACAATGCTTGGAGCACAGCTGCTATACCAGAGGGGAGCGGTGAGGTCATGAAAGAGAAACCTGGCGGCCAACATTAATTATTTCAGGTTTCTCACCCCAGCTAAAACCTTCAGGAGATGGTCATGACGGCAGCGCCGCCACTTGAGACAGCAGACCTCTATAAAACATCTGTTAATCGTGCATCACTGAGGGTGCTGACAGTGAATCCAGCTATTTGGACACCCATGACTTCAACAATGCGAGGACAGGAGATACGATTCCAGAGGGTCCTCAAGCTCATTGCAGCTGGCATTACTGCTTTTGGGAGGCAGTTGGAAGGGTATGCTATGTCCAAAATCCAAAAAGACATTGTTTTGTAACTCTTATTTTGAGATTAATTGTATGAGAGAAATTGCCATTCGGCCCATCCTGCATCCAACATTTGCTGGTCTGTGTAAATCAAGCAATGTTCAAGCTCCAGATTATTTATTCGGAGAAAACCTGCCTAAACAAATTAAAGAAATCGGTGAGGAGGCAAAGACTATCAGCCTCATGAAACCTTTCATATTTGGCCAAAGGAGACAATCTGGCTGGATGAGGGGGTTTGATTCAGGAGCAGGAACAAGCAGAGGCAGGGGTATGGTGAGAAGGTATTATTACCCATCACAGCCCAATGTCAATTCATATATTGGGAGAAGGAGACCGTCACGGTCATTTGCTGAGGTACAAAAACGTTATCACAGAGGAAACTGTTGGGGAACCTCCGGTTGGTGGAGATTGCAATTGTTTTATGATGAATGGTACTGTATAATACCTGATCGATTTATATTAGATACTGTGTCAGGTGCTATTATAGAATTTATGGAAGGAGTTGATCCACCTGTACAGGATAAACCTAATCAGGTTTTGATGTTTTCTGCACCTGAAAATTCTCAGGTAAAAGAAGAAGTAAAAAATGTATTTTAAAAAGGGGTAATTGAAAGTACGGGGAATCATCCGCAACATTTGTGTCAAATATTTTCCCCAGGCCAAAGAAAGATGGGGGTTGTAGAGTCATTCTGGATCTCACAAAATAGTAAGATTAAACGAGAACTTACCAAGTTTGAAGTTTGATCTGTAATTTTACGAGGAGTCGCGGTGAGGGATTTCGTGAAGAAACCCGCCAGCACGCTTGCGCAGCATCCTTCAAAGCAGCGGTTGTGGAATCACAGAACCAACCCATGACTGAAAATAGTAAGATGAAAAACCGTAGAACTACCTGTTTTGACCTGATGATAGAGGGTGGGAGCGGTGGGCACGAAATCCCTCACCGCGACTCCTCGTAAAATACAGATCAAACTTCAAACTTGGTAAGTTCTCGTTTAATCTTACTATTTTACTTCGGAGTCACGTGAGTGACTTTGTGAAGAATTTCAAAGCTCTGTGATTTCACGCCCTGAACAACGTCCATTGCTTATCACACATGCCGCCATTCTGATGGAGTAAGACTGTTAATGGAGTTCAGTTGACAGCGGCTGAAAATCAACACAATTTAATTAATCAACTAAACAACAACCCCTAATTCGGGGCCAGACATTTACTGAGCGGTACCCAGGATAGCTTCTGCGAATGTCGCAGGAATGGCCAGAGACTTGTTATAGAACCGTTGAAAGGTTTTTTCCCCCACTGGCCCAGCCCGCAGTGGCGAAAATGTGGTCCATGGGCACCTTCATGGCTCTCGCTGCAGCCCTGGTGGAATAAGACTTAAAAAACGTTTAGTAGCAACTCCTGTTTTTAATAACTCTTTACCAAAGAATTTTATTTGACCAGGGTTGGCCACCATGGTGTCCAGTCGCAGTTTTTTTATGTAACATTCTGGGCTCGTTGGGCTGTCGCCAGTGCCATGAGCATCACCACCTTAAGGGTGAGCTGTTTTCAAATGGTAGCTCCTCAGTAAGGGTCAGCATGATCCCCACATCCCACGTTACTGTATATCTGGGTCGTGGAGGGATTGTATTGAATACTCCCCCTCATTAGTTTAGACAACCAGGTGGTGGGAGCTGATACTTTATATCCAGGTAATGAATACAGCGTACTCCTGTCGCTGTTGATGGCACTGTAGCTGAGGCCTTGCATCAAAATGGAGGCCTGCTAGAAAACTCCAACATATCCAGTATTGTTGCCGAGAGTTGGAGGACTTGTTGTTGTTCCGGGCACAGAAACCTCCCACTTTCTGATTTGAGTGAGATATTGTTTGCGGGTGGATTCCCGACACGATGCTGCAATAAGGTTCATGGCTCTTGACGAGATGGCCTGCCCTTTGAGCGGTCTTTTCAGAACCTGCAAGCCACAAGTTTAATGACCATGGCAAGGATGACTGAACCCCCCTGTAATGGAGTGAGTAATCAATTTGGGATGTTTCCCAATCGCCATCCATGGTTGTTGTACATTTCTACAACCATCGGGTACCATGGTTTTGTGTAGGCCAGTCGGGGAATGATTCAATATGTCAGTTGCAGAGTCTAGTTTAATTTTCTGCAATACCCGACTGGTGAGGCAGCATGGGGAAACGCGTAGCAACCCATTTCCCCCAATGGATAAAAATGCATCCAATGCTATTACCCCAGGGTCTGGTTCCCACAACACATACGTTGGTATTCGATGGTTCAGCCTGGACGCAAATAGGTCAATATCTGGTGTCCCCAATTTGAGCTATAATATCTCCAAAATCTGGGAGTTCAACATCCACTCATTGTTGTCATTGAAGACACGTGACCTGGTGTCCGCCACTGAATTAAGCTTCCCAGGCAAATAGGTCGCAGTAATCCAAATATTTCTTTCAATGTACAGTGCCAAATTGTATTAGCCAATTCATTGCAAACTAGCGACCTAATACTACCCAGATGATTGATGTAAACCATTATTGTAGCATTATCTATTCGAAAGCGGACATGTAATCCCATGAATTAGTACAGAAGCCGCAGTCCATGAAATACCCCCAGCATTCTATATTTAGTTTATCCCATGTGACTCCAGGAATGTAGACTCATGAGAGTTCCATCTGCCACCACAACTGGACATCGTACCAGTTGCTCCCCAGCCTGGTGCACTTGCGTCAGTTAGTAGCACAAACATCAGGTTTGCTCCATATAATAGGTCAATGACATTCTTTAATATTATCTACCCACCATTATAAAGCTTGTTTCTAGCTTCCGGTGGTAACCAAAGTGGCCGATCAAAGCAGCCAGCATTTGTTTTTTTAAAGCTGTGATTTGTGACTTTGTGAATTTCGGTAGTGTAGCGGTCCGAATCGTACAGCTGGGAATGTAGTTACCAATTTAGAGTTACCAATACCAATAACTTTCGCTGTTTGCCACATGGTCGATACCCTGGCGCAAGCAAGATTGTGGCACTCTTCTGATATAGCAGTAGCTTTATTAGTGGGGATGATAAACTTCATTAAATTAGTGTCTAAGGTGAACACCAAATCCATAACCCGTAGCGGGTGCAGTTTTTGATTTGTCTGGATGGATTACAATCCCAGGTTCTCAAGCAGAGCCTTGGTTGCAGCCACTCCTTGAATTGCCAATTGGGGGTCTGCCCCATTATAAGGATTTCATCCAACATGCCATCACTATAATCTTGTTGTCGGAGAAAGCCAATACAGGTAAATACCAACTTGGTAAACAGCCTAAGCTGTGATGGTTCCATTAGGCAATGCACCCTTCCAGACAACTTCAGAATTCCCTGTGAGCCTCAGCGATGGGTACCGTATAGCATGCTTCTTTCAAACTGATACATGCCCATAAAGTACCCTGAGTAAAGCTTCCACCTAGCTGTTCCAAAAGCATCCATTTTGACATGGGTACATTGTACAAAAGTGTTCAACTCAGCTAAATCGATTATAACCCGACATTCCTCTTATTTTACTGCTGGTGAACATATTAGGCTCAACTCAATATGTCCATGCTTGGTTATGCCAATTACCACTTTTCCCTGCTCGCCATATAATTTCAGCATGCCCTCTGCCTCCACCTCTTTTCGGGATAGAGTAAATTCCTACGAGGCGAATGTGGGTATGGGAAATCTATACCTCCCACGAATTATATATACCCTTGAACACTTTGTAAAATGAACTCATCTGTGGTTACAGTTTTCCCATATGTCCAAGGCCGTCCGCAATCGCCACCTATTCGTACAGGAGGGATACTACGGCGTGAGAGGAGCCAGACCCCCCTTACCTCCATAGTGAACGGCAGTTCCATACATACGGTGCTTCGGGTGGACGTTATGGAGGTTGACGGCCCGGCGGCCGCATTTCCCATGCAGGCCGTTGTTGGCCTTGCCCTAAATGGTCGTTGTATTTATTGAGATGGAGGTAGGTAGAATCTTTGTGCCCTATCCGGCAGCCTTGGTTCACAGGTTGTATTAGGCTGTTGCCGGTGATATGGGTGAACTCTGGCCGATGGAGTTTCATGAGGCCCACTGTTTTGGCCTCCTTTGTCCAGTCCCTTCACCTGTTTGTACAGGTCTCCAAGCAACTGATGCGGCGGTGGAGCGGTAATGGTCGGCACAACCCCGCGAATTTGGGGTTTAGTGTGGGCTATATGGAGCTCTTACGCAGGCAATATATCTCATACTGGGCGTTGCATAGGAGTGCTAGCGCATCATGCTATTTACTGGACACATTATCCCCGATCAGGGTTTTCCAGAACGCCGTTATGCCCGTGGAGAACCTTTCTCCAAGGTATTATGAGAATCTGACTCCAGAGTTGGTGCATTCGTAGGCAATCAATGGTGCCCGCCAATTCGTGGTGCAGGGTTCACCTGTCTGGGTAGAAACGGCAAACTTCACTCACCACAACCAGCATCCTCCTCATGCTCTGGTTCAGCGGTCACTGGCTGTCCCTGGTCGTCGTCAAACTCAGCAGCTGGGCAATCATTAATGCTTCTGGCTGGAGACGATGAGGAGCTGAGCGGAGTCCTTGCACGGCTAGTGGATGCCGTTCTTCTCGTTCTTGGTCCCGCTGGAGATGTTGGACCATTTAAGAGCTCCAACCGCTCAATGCGACCGTCCCTGCTATATTCAGCGGACAAGCCGACTTCCCCAGGCCCTGCGAATTCACTGGGGCTTCCACCATCGGACCTCACCCCCTTAGGGTCTATGGTCCCAATGGCAGGTCGTCGTGACCTACAGCCCAAGTAGGGTCATACGACTCCCGCACGGACTCTCCGCTAGTCTGTCTTCTCCCAGACTGTGGCGGGCCCACAGGCAGATAAGAAGGCAGGTGAGTTGACTCGGCGCCGGCCCCCGGAACCTGGCTCCCCGGAGTCCGTGCAAGCTTACCTCACACTTACACCATTACTTGGCGTGGAGGCGCATGGTCGGCCGCTCGCAGCGCTGAGCTGACCGACCGCTTCCTGCTGCCACCTCCGCCCTTGACCGCAGCCTGACGGGGTGTGTTGTCGGCGGTATCTGCTCCAGCAGGCCTACACGATGCTGCAGTGTTTATGCCCGGGCTGCACGATGGCAGATATCCCTGGCTACGGTACGCAATGCACTTTGCAGGGCTCCCCTGTCGTGCGGCTGTCCCCCGGCCCAGCCCCCTCGGGTCTACTGGAGCTCGGGAGAGGTTTGCCTGTAAAAGAAAAACAAGACCCCTTGCCACGTACCTGTATCCCCCTTATTCTCTTGGGGGACGGGGGGGCTCGGAGTCTGGACCCGTTGCTTGCAGCTCATAGCGGTAACCCATTCGGGTGAGTCGGCCCCTGTATTAGCGGGAGCGCCCGACTCTGCATTCCAGCCCCCACCGTTGCGATAAAGCTGCCGGCGTTCGTGCAGCTCCGGGGACAAAGGCCGTCGGCTGGCCACAGCTCAGATCCGTGCCCGACTTCCACATTCCTGAAGCTGCTGGCGTTCCGTGCAGCTCCGGGGACAAGGGCCGTCGGCTGGCCGCAGCTCAACTCAGCTCCCCGACAGCGTCGTCCTGCGGCCCTTGTCCATGCTGTAAAGGAAGGTAATACTTACCTGCCGTCTTCTGAAGGAGGCCGGTGGGGAGAGCGCACTCCCCCCCCCCCAGCTGCCGCTGCAGATGCGCGCGACGATATGCTGCGCAAGCGTGCTGGCGGGTTCTTCACGAAGTCACTCACGTGACTCCCCGAAGTAAAATTGAATTCATATGTCCAGTATAGACATTTCAAAATGGACACCTTCACACTGCAAAGGAGTTGTTGTCCATGGGGTGTTACATGGCTACTATAGATTTAAAAGATGCCTATTATTCAGTGCCAATTCATCACCATTATCGTAGGTACTTGAAGTTTAATTGGATGTGTCAGTTGTGGCAATATAAAGCATTACCTAATGGGTTAAGTTCAGCTCCCAGGCTGTTTCACAAACATTATTGAAACCAGCACTTGCATTGTTAAGGGCTCAAAAATCACATTGTTATCGCTTATCTTGATGATATTTTAATTGTTAATGCCACTCAGGAATCAGCTGAAGATTCATTTCAGCAACTATAAGCTGTTGAAAAGGCTAGGGTTTCTGATCCATCCAACGAAATCTAAGCTACAGCCGTCGCAAACAATTGAGTATTTGGGGTTTGTCATTAATTCAGTTGCTATGTCAGTAACTTTACCAACAGATAAAGTTGTGGATATTACAAATGCGTGTAGTTGCCTTGCTGACAAACCTTATCCCTCCATCCGAGAAGTAGCTAGGGTTATTGGTAAGATAGTAGCAGCATTTCCGCTGTTGAGTTTGGTCCTTTGCATTATCAAAATCTTCAAAGGGCAAGAGCACAAGCACTAAAAGAATGTGCAGGTCATTTGACAGGCCCATGCAGTTGCCAACGGAAGCTTTAGCTGAATTACAGTGGTGGATTGGGAATGTTGCACAAGCTGCTAAAAACATTGTTATTCAGCAACCTACAGTGGTATTGCAAACTGATGTAAGTGCTCTCGGATGGGGGGCTACAGACAATGACACCAGCTGTGGTGGTAGATGGACTGTCCAAGAGGATTTAATTCTCCAAACATATGGTATTAATTATTTGGAGTTATTGGGGGCATTTTTTGGATTAAAAGCTTATTGTTCTACAATGGAGGACTTGCATGTTCAATTACAAGTAGACAATACCACAGCTGTAGCATATATCAATCACATGGGTGGAGTAAGATCAGTATCATGTGATCATCTGGTCAACCTGATGTGGCATTGGTGTGTATCTAGAAATATCTGGCTTTCAGCTATCTATCTCCCAGGGAAAGACAATGTTGTGGCAGACAACAGATCACAGAAGTTCAAAGACAATACAGATGGATGTTAAATCCACAAATTTTCCAAAAAAAATTGTCAGTCGGTATGGTGTACCAGACATTGATCTGTTTGCGTCCAGATTAAATCACCAGTTGCCTGAATACGTGTCATGGGAGCCTGACCCATGAGCTGTAGCGTTGGATGCATTCTCGCTACATTGGGGAAATATGTTTTTCTATGCTTTTCCCCCATTTTGCCTGATTAGGCAATGTCTCAGTAAAATAGAGCAAGACTCTGCCACGGGTGTTTTGGTGGTTCCAAACTGGCCTACACAGCCATGGTTCCCATTGATGCTTAGAATGATAATTGAACCATTTATGACGATTCCCAGCTCCAGGGATTTGTTGGTACAACCAGTGACAGAACAAGTTCATCCATTACATGATCATATTAATTTGTTAATCTGCAGGTTCTGACCAGACCATTACAAGGGCTTGGACTGTCGGATAGGACCATGGATGTCATAACGGCAGCTTGGAGAGATAGCACTAAGAAACAATATATGTCTCATATAAAGAAATGGGAAGCTTTTTGTATTCAATCAGATATATCTTATCATACTGCAAACATATCGGATGTATTGGAGTTCCTTGCTATGTTGCATTTTGATCAGCACCTTAGTTATAGTGCCATTAATAGTGCTCGTAGTGCTTTGTCTTCCTATTTACGACAATTTTCAGAACATCTATCTATCGGGTCTCATCCATTAATATCCCGATTTATGAGAGGGATTTTAATAAAAATCCTCCCAAACCCAGATATACAGAAATTTGGGATGTTAGTATAGTTCTCACATTACTTCGGCAATGGGCTCCAATTACGTCACTGTCTTTTCAGAAATTAATATTTAAGGTGTTAATGCTCATGGCATTAGTGTCAGCACAAAGAGTACAAACATTGCAGATGTTTACTTTTGGATTGTATGCATTTGTCTGCAGATAACATTACTTTTTATGTTTATGATCTAATCAAACAAAGCAGACCGGGGAAGTCTGGAACCAAGGTAATCTTTAGAGCATATCCTGTCGACCAAACATTGTGTGTGGTTAAGCATCTGACTCAATATATTGAAGTAACCAAGAGTCTCCGAGGTTGTGAGACAGCAATGCTTATTACCCATAAAAAAAAACATACAAAAAAGTTTCAGTACAAACTATTTCTAGATGGTTAAAACATGTTTTGGATTTAGCTGGAGTAAAACACTGATGTGTTTAAATCTCACTCCACCAGGATGGCGTCCACGTCTGCGGCGAAGGCACAGGACGTGCCGCTCGACCAAATTTTAGAGGCCGCAGGATGGTGTAAAGAAGAAACTTTTTCCAAGTTTTTACAATAAACCTGTTCTCACGTGCCAGAGTTTGGACACGCAGTGTTTGGGCTCTGATTATTTGCTTTCTTTTATGTAATGATTCATATCTTTTGTTGTAAACTTCCCTAGGATAGAGGGGTTATTACTTTTCTTTCTTTTATTATTATTAAAATACTTATTGCATAATTCAAGCAATGTTCAATAATATTATTTACTCACTACTGTGTCAACTGAAGCAGTGTGTCATATGGAATGAATCTATGGCATGAAAATCACAGAGCATCAAAATCTTCACGTAGTCACTCACGTGACTCCGAAGTAAAATAGTAAGATTAAACGAGAACTTACCTGTTCAAAGTTTGATCTTTATTTTATGAGGAGTTACGATGAGGGATTATTTGCCCTCCGCTCCGACCCTCATAATCTAAACGATCTCATCTGTAGTTCTAGTCTTGTGTGAGCCTTACTATCTTAACTTCGGCTATTGGTTCTGTATTTTTCACGCCGCTGCTATGAAGTATGCCCAGCATGCGCCTGGCGGGGCTTCTTCACGTAATCCCTCATCGTAACTCCTCATAAAATAAAGATCAAACTTCGAAAGGTAAGTTCTCGTTTAATCTTACTATTCTCCAGCACTTGAGTTCCAACGCCTGTTGCCAGGCTGCTGCTTGCTAGTGGCGTGTGTATATCTGTGTGACTCTTTTTATGCCTCAGTGCCATAATCTGAGGCACTGCTATAGGCTGCTGGGAACAAAGATACATGGTGGTCTGCATTCTCAACATCATCATCTCCCCACTTCCACTCCACCTCCTCCTGCTCTCCCTCATCTTCCTTTATGCTTTGATCGCTGCTCCAACTGAATGATGGTGTTTTAAGAACTCTTCCGATACCCTAAGCAGAAAGCCAAAACCAAAGCAGAAAATAATTGCTGTGCTCCTAAAACATCTTTAAGGTGATACAGCAGTATAGTTGGTAATTAGGGGGGCAGAGGTGTCAAGAGTTAAGAGTGTTTAACTATCTAATATATTGAAAATTGAACAATTAAATGATTAATTGCAGCAGAATAACGGATGTGTAAACACAGTACTCATAGATAACCAAATAAACAAAAATTTCAATTAATTTTTATAAAGCGATATTAGTGCAAAACAAAAGCCCAAAGACCTTCATGCAACTAAGACAGTATAGTTTAGTTGGTGTTTGTAGTGTTGATTGTTGGGAAGAAGCTGTTCCTGAAGTGACAGATTTCAACTCCTATACCTAGCAAAGTTACAAAATTTTGAGATTTTAAAAATCAAGTCTGCAATTTATCCCATCAGATAAAGCATAAAAAGAAGTTTAATTTGACACCTAATTCACTTTAATATCTTCAGTATTAAAAAAGTTATGGCTATTTTCATACTCGGAAATTAGCATCTTGTTCCCCATTGCCTTTCCATTGACAACTCAAAAGTTGTGATCGAGGACAGCCAAAAGCCCATACTTTTCTTAAAAATTAAGAGAACGCAATGAAATTTTCAGTTATTATAGATTGAAGCATTCTGAAACAAATATGAAACAATCTTACTTGGATGACCTGAAATTAAAGCATATAATTAGTTAGTTACCGAATTGTAGCTAATTACAAAATTCAATTACTAGATCTAAACATCTATCCATTTCTTAAGAAAAGATAAACATTTTTAAATTACCTAAGTGTCCAAATAACATTCACACAATAATTCACAATATAACATGATTTTTAAATCTCATTTTCATGAATTAATAAGCCAAATGGAAGGAATTTAGTGTTTAATTCCCGTAAATTAATGGCCATTTAAATCAACTTGCGAGTAGGTTTTAGTGGAAAGCGGCGTATTGGAACGTTGCGGTTTGCGGTGAATTTAACCTCCAGTCGGCAGGAAAAATACTGCCGGTTCGTATATATTTTGTGTCCCCTTTTCACAACATGAAAATTTGATTAAAGGCTTCCTAAGAAGCACGTTTTTATGTAAAAATAAACTGTACCTTCTTCTATCCCCTACGTAAGGTCCGTCCGTCGGCGTTCACGGCTTTAGAAGATGATTTTTAAATTACTCTTGCTAATAAATGATCTAGCGTAGTTTAAAAATACCTTCATAAATCAAATGTCGGAGCAATTTCTCTTTAGCAACGAAATCCCCTGACACGGATCGATTTGAATTGTCTGGAGAAAAACGGCATTTTAAACCTGCCCCCCTCTGAAAGGCGGCAAAATTGCGCACACGGGGAGTGGGCGCACTGCAGCGCCGCTGAAGGTAAGTTTTGTAACATACCTCCTATATCTTTTTTCCTGATAGCAGGAGTGAAATGAGAGCATGGCTAGGATGGTGAGCCGCCTAAATAATGTTAGCTGCTTTTTTGAGGCAGCATCTCCTATAGACCCCTTGGATGGTGAGAAGGTCAGTATCTGTGAAGGACTGGGTGGTGTGCAGCACTTTTTTGTAATCTTCTACATTCCTGGGTGTTTTAGTTACTAGACCAGGTTGTGATGCAACCAGTCAATATTGAATTGAATAAATAAATGTTATTACCCAAGTATGTACATATACAAGGAATTTGCCTTGGCGCTTTGCTCGCAAGTAACAACACGATATACAGCAGAGAATTAAAAGTAAAACATTATACTTTAAACGTGAAGAATGAAATAAAATACCAGAGCAAAATGAGGCTACAGACTTTTGGCTGTCGAGTAGAGCAACTGCTCGTTGAAAAAAAGCTGTTTTTTTTCTTTGGCTGTGGCGGCTTTGACAGTTCGGAGTCGCCTTCCAGAGGGAAGTGCTTCAAAGATTTTGTGGCCAGGGTGAGAGGGGTCAGAGATGGTCTTACCAGCTCGCTTCCTGTCCCTTACAGTGGGGGGTAGGTTGCAGCCAACAACTTCTCGGCTGATCGAACAATGTGCTGCAGCTTCCGGATGTCATGCTTAGTGGCTGAGCCAAACTAGACCATGATGGAGAAGGTGAGGACAGACTCTATGATGACAGTATAAAACTGGACCATCATTGCCTGTGGCAGATTGTGTTTTCTCAGCTGCCACAGGAAGTACATCCTCTGTTGGGCCTTTTTGACTGGAGTTATCTATTCGAAAGCGGACATGTAATCCCATGAATTAGTACAGAAGCCCGCAGTCCATGAAATACCCCAGCATTTCTATATAGTTTATCCCCATGTGACTCCAGGAATGTAGACTCATGAGAGTTCCATCTGCCACCACAACTGGACATCGTACCAGTTGCTCCCCAGCCTGGTGCACTTGCGTCAGTTAGTAGCACAACATCAGGGTTGCTCCATATAATAGGTCAATGACATTCTTTAATATTATCTACCCACCATTATAGCTTGTTTCTAGCTTCCGGTGGTAACCAAAGTGGCCGATCAAAGCAGCCAGCATTTGTTTTTTTAAAGCTGTGATTTGTGACCTTTGTGAATTTCGGTAGTGTAGCGGTCCGAATCGTACAGCTGGGAATGTAGTTACCAATTTAGTGTTACCAATACCAATAACTTTCGCTGTTTGCCACATGGTCGATACCCTGGCGCAAGCAAGATTGTGGCACTCTTCTGATATAGCCGTAGCTTTATTAGTGGGGATGATAAACTTCATTAAATTAGTGTCTAAGGTGAACACCAAATCCATAACCCGTAGCGGGTGCAGTTTTTGATTTGTCTGGATGGATTACAATCCCAGGTTCTCAAGCAGAGCCTTGGTTGCAGCCACTCCTTGAATTGCCAATTGGAGGGTCTGCCCCATTATAAGGATTTCATCCAACATGCCATCACTATAATCTTGTTGTCGGAGAAAGCCAATACAGGTAAATACCAACTTGGTAAACAGCCTAAGCTGTGATGGTTCCATTAGGCAATGCACCCTTCCAGACAACTTCAGAATTCCCTGTGAGCCTCAGCGATGGGTACCGTATAGCATGCTTCTTTCAAACTGATACATGCCATAAAGTACCCTGAGTAAAGCTTCCACCTAGCTGTTCCAAAAGCATCCATTTTGACATGGGTACATTGTACAAAAGTGTTCAACTCAGCTAAATCGATTATAACCCGACATTCCTCTTATTTTTACTGCTGGTGAACATATTAGGCTCAACTCAATATGTCCATGCTTGGTTATGCCAATTACCACTTTTCCCTGCTCGCCATATAATTTCAGCATGCCCTGCCTCCACCTCTTTTCGGGATAGAGTAAATTCCTACGAGGCGAATGCTGGGTATGGGAATCTATACCTCCCACGAATTTATATATACCCTTGAACACTTTGTAAAATGAACTCATCTGTGGTTTACAGTTTTCCCCATATGTCCAAGGCCGTCCGCAATCGCCCACCTATTCGTACAGGAGGGATACTACGGCGTGAGAGGAGCCAGACCCCTTACCTCCATAGTGAACGGCGGTTCCATACATACGGTGCTTCGGGTGGACGTTATGGAGGTTGACGGCCCGGCGGCCGCATTTCCCATGCAGGCCGTTGTTGGCCTTGCCTAAATGGTCGTTTGTATTTATTGAGATGGAGGTAGGTAGAATCTTTGTGCCCTATCCGGCAGCCTTGGTTCACAGGTTGTATTAGGCTGTTGCCGGTGATATGGGTGAACTCTGGCCGATGGAGTTTCATGAGGCCCACTGTTTTGGCCTCCTTTGTCCAGTCCCTTCACCTGTTTGTACAGGTCTCCAAGCAACTGATGCGGCGGTGGAGCGGTAATGGTCGGCACAACCCCGCGAATTTGGGGTTTAGTGTGGGCTATATGGAGCTCTTACGCAGGCAATATATCTCATACTGGGCGTTGCATAGGAGTGCTAGCGCATCATGCTATTTACTGGACACATTATCCCCGATCAGGGTTTTCCAGAACGCCGTTATGCCCGTGGAGAACCTTTCTCCAAGGTATTATTGAGAATCTGACTCCAGAGTTGGTGCATACGTAGGCAATCAATGGTGCCCGCCAATTCGTGGTGCAGGGTTCACCTGTCTGGGTAGAAAACGGCAAACTTCACTCACCACATCCAGCATCCTCCTCATGCTCTGGTTCAGCGGTCACTGGCTGTCCCTGGTCGTCGTCAAACTCAGCAGCTGGGCAATCATTAATGCTTCTGGCTGGAGACGATGAGGAGCTGAGCGGAGTCCTTGCACGGCTAGTGGATGCCGTTCTTCTCGTTCTTGGTCCCGCTGGAGATGTTGGACCATTTAAGAGCTCCAACCGCTCAATGCGACCGTCCCTGCTATATGCAGCGGACAAGCCGACTTCCCCAGGCCCTGCGAATTCACTGGGGCTTCCACCATCGGACCTCACCCCCTTAGGGTCTATGGTCCAATGGCAGGTCGTCGTGACCTACAGCCCAAGTAGGGTCATACGACTCCCGCACGGACTCTCTCGCTAGTCTGTCTTCTCCCAGACTGTGGCGGCCCACCTGGCAGATAAGAAGGCAGGTGAGTTGACTCGGCGCCGGCCCCCGGAAACCTGGCTCCCCGGGAGTCCGTGCAAGCTTACCTCCACACTTACACCATTACTTGGCGTGGAGGCGCATGGTCGGCCGCTCGCAGCGCTGAGCTGACCGACCGCTTCCTGCTGCCACCTCCGCCCTTGACCGCAGCCTGACGGGGTGTGTTGTCGGCGGTATCTGCTCCAGCAGGCCTACACGACGCAGCAGTGTTATGCCCGGGCTGCACGATGGCAGATATCCCTGGCTACGGTACGCAATGCACTTTGCAGGGCTCCCCTGTCGTGCGGCTGTCCCCCGGCCCAGCCCCCTCGGGTCTACTGGAGCTCGGGGAGAGGTTGCCTGTAAAAGAAAAACAAGACCCCTTGCCACGTACCTGTATCCCCCTTATTCTCTTGGGGGACGGGGGGCTCGGAGTCTGGACCCGTTGCTTGCAGCTCCGTAGCGGTAAACCCATTCGGGTGAGTCGGCCCCTGTATTAGCGGGAGCGCCCGACTCTGCATTCCAGCCCCCACCGTTGCGATAAAGCTGCCGGCGTTCCGTGCAGCTCCGGGGACAAAGGCCGTCGGCTGGCCACAGCTCAGCTCCGTGCCCGACTTCCACATTCCTGAAGCTGCCGGCGTTCCGTGCAGCTCCGGGGACAAGGGCCGTCGGCTGGCCGCAGCTCAACTCAGCTCCCCGACAGCGTCGTCCTGCGGCCCTTGTCCATGCTGTAAAGGAAGGTAATACTTACCTGCCGGTCTTCTGAAGGAGGCCGGTGGGGAGAGCGCACTCCCCCCCCCAGCTGCCGCTGCCGCTGCAGATGCGCGCGACGACGATATGCTGCGCAAGCGTGCTGGGCGGGTTCTTCACGAAGTCACTCACGTGACTCCGAAGTAAAATTGAATTCATATGTCCAGTATAGACATTTCAAAATGGACACCTTCAACACTGCAAAGGAGTTGTTGTCCATGGGGTGTTACATGGCTACTATAGACTTAAAAGATGCGTATTATTCAGTGCCAATTCATCACCATTATCGTAGGTACTTGAAGTTTAATTGGATGTGTCAGTTGTGGCAATATAAAGCATTACCTAATGGGTTAAGTTCAGCTCCCAGGCTGTTCACAACATTATTGAAACCAGCACTTGCATTGTTAAGGGCTCAAAATCACATTGTCATGGCTTATCTTGATGATATTTTAATTGTTAATGCCACTCAGGAATCAGCTGAAGATTCAGTTTCAGCAACTATAAGCCTGTTGAAAAGGCTAGGGTTTCTGATCCATCCAACGAAATCTAAGCTACAGCCGTCGCAAACAATTGAGTATTTGGGGTTTGTCATTAATTCAGTTGCTATGTCAGTAACTTTACCAACAGATAAAAGTTGTGGATATTACAAAATGCGTGTAGTTGCCTTGCTGACAAACCTTATCCCTCCATCCGAGAAGTAGCTAGGGTTATTGGTAAGATAGTAGCAGCATTTCCCGCTGTTGAGTTTGGTCCTTTGCATTATCAAAATCTTCAAAGGGCAAGAGCACAAGCACTAAAAGAATGTGCAGGTCATTTGACAGGCCCATGCAGTTGCCAACGGAAGCTTTAGCTGAATTACAGTGGTGGATTGGGAATGTTGCACAAGCTGCTAAAAACATTGTTATTCAGCAACCTACAGTGGTATTGCAAACTGATGTAAGTGCTCTCAGATGGGGGACTACAGACAATGACACCAGCTGTGGTGGTAGATGGACTGTCCAAGAGGATTTAATTCTCCAAACATATGGTATTAATTATTTGGAGTTATTGGGGGCATTTTTTGGATTAAAAGCTTATTGTTCTACAATGGAGGACTTGCATGTTCAATTACAAGTAGACAATACCACAGCTGTAGCATATATCAATCACATGGGTGGAGTAACATCAGTATCATGTGATCATCTGGTCAACCTGATGTGGCATCGGTGTGTATCTAGAAATATCTGGCTTTCAGCTATCTATCTCCCAGGGAAAGACAATGTTGTGGCAGACAACAGATCACAGAAGTTCAAAGACAATACAGAATGGATGTTAAATCCACAAATTTTCCAAAAAATTGTCAGTCGGTATGGTGTACCAGACATTGATCTGTTTGCGTCCAGATTAAATCACCAGTTGCCTGAATACGTGTCATGGGAGCCTGACCCATGAGCTGTAGCGTTGGATGCATTCTCGCTACATTGGGGAAATATGTTTTTCTATGCTTTTCCCCCATTTTGCCTGATGTCTCAGTAAAATAGAGCAAGACTCTGCCACGGGTGTTTTGGTGGTTCCAAACTGGCCTACACAGCCATGGTTCCCATTGATGCTTAGAATGATAATTGAACCAACAAAATCCCAGCTCCAGGGATTTGTTGGTACAACCAGTGACAGAACAAGTTCATCCATTACATGATCATATTAATTTGTTAATCTGCAGGTTCTGACCAGACCATTACAAGGGCTTGGACTGTCGGATAGGACCATGGATGTCATAACGGCAGCTTGGAGAGATAGCACTAAGAAACAATATATGTCTCATATAAAGAAATGGGAAGCTTTTTGTATTCAATCAGATATATCTTATCATACTGCAAACATATCGGATGTATTGGAGTTCCATGCTATGTTGCATTTTGATCAGCACCTTAGTTATAGTGCCATAATAGTGCTCGTAGTGCTTTGTCTTCCTATTTACGACAATTTTCAGAACATCTATCTATCGGGTCTCATCCATTAATATCCCGATTTATGAGAGGGATTTTTAATAAAAATCCTCCCAAACCCAGATATACAGAAATTTGGGATGTTAGTATAGTTCTCACATTACTTCGGCAATGGGCTCCAATTACGTCACTGTCTTTTCAGAAATTAATATTTAAGGTGTTAATGCTCATGGCATTAGTGTCAGCACAAAGAGTACAAACATTGCAGATGTTACTTTTGGATTGTATGCATTTGTCTACAGATAACATTACTTTTTATGTTTATGATCTAATCAAACAAAGCAGACCGGGGAAGTCTGGAACCAAGGTAATCTTTAGAGCATATCCTGTCGACCAAACATTGTGTGTGGTTAAGCATCTGACTCAATATATTGAAGTAACCAAGAGTCTCCGAGGTTGTGAGACAGCAATGCTTATTACCCATAAAAAAAACATACAAAAAAGTTTCAGTACAAACTATTTCTAGATGGTTAAAACATGTTTTGGATTTAGCTGGAGTAAACACTGATGTGTTTAAATCTCACTCCACCAGGATGGCGTCCACGTCTGCGGCGAAGGCACAGGACGTGCCGCTCGACCAAATTTTAGAGGCCGCAGGATGGTGTAAAGAAGAAACTTTTTCCAAGTTTTACAATAAACCTGTTCTCACGGTGCCAGAGTTTGGACACGCAGTGTTGGGCTCTGATTATTTGCTTTCTTTTATGTAATGATTCATATCTTTTGTTGTAATCTTCCCCTAGGATAGAGGGGTTATTACTTTTCTTTCTTTTATTATTATTAAAATACTTATTGCATAATTCAAGCAATGTTCAATAATATTATTTACTCACTACTGTGTCAACTGAAGCAGTGTGTCGTATGGAATGAATCTATGGCATGAAAATCACAGAGCATCAAAATCTTCACGTAGTCACTCACGTGACTCCGAAGTAAAATAGTAAGATTAAACGAGAACTTACCTGTTCAAAGTTTGATCTTTATTTTATGAGGAGTTACGATGAGGGATTATGTGCCCTCTGCTCCCGACCCTCATAATCTAAACGATCATCTGGTAGTTCTAGTCTTGTGTGAGCCTTACTATCTTACTTCGGCTATTGGTTCTGTATTTTTCACGCCGCTGCTATGAAGTATGCCCAGCATGCGCCTGGCGGGGCTTCTTCACGTAATCCCTCATCGTAACTCCTCATAAAATAAAGATCAAACTTCGAACAGGTAAGTTCTCGTTTAATCTTACTATTCTCCAGCACTTGAGTTCCAACGCCTGTTGCCAGGCTGCTGCTTGCTAGTGGCGTGTGTATATCTGTGTGACTCTTTTTATGCCTCAGTGCCATAATCTGAGGCACTGCTATAGGCTGCTGGGAACAAAGATACATGGTGGTCTGCATTCTCAACATCATCATCTCCCCACTTCCACTCCACCTCCTCCTGCTCTCCCTCATCTTCCTTTATGCTTTGATCGCTGCTCCAACTGAATGATGGTGTTTTAAGAACTCTTCCGATACCCTAAGCAGAAAGCCAAAACCAAAGCAGAAAATAATTGCTGTGCTCCTAAAACATCTTTAAGGTGATACAGCAGTATAGTTGGTAATTAGGGGGGCAGAGGTGTCAAGAGTTAAGAGTGTTTAACTATCTAATATATTGAAAATTGAACAATTAAATGATTAATTGCAGCAGAATAACGGATGTGTAAACACAGTACTCATAGATAACCAAATAAACAAAAATTTCAATTAATTTTTATAAAGCGATATTAGTGCAAAACAAAAGCCCAAAGACCTTCATGCAACTAAGACAGTATAGTTTAGTTGGTGTTTGTAGTGTTGATTGTTGGGAAGAAGCTGAAGTGACAGATTTCAACTCCTATACCTAGCAAAGTTACAACATTTTGAGATTTTAAAAATCAAGTCTGCAATTTATCCCATCAGATAAAGCATAAAAAGAAGTTTAATTTGACACCTAATTCACTTTAATATCTTCAGTATTAAAAAAGTTATGGCTATTTTCATACTCGGAAATTAGCATCTTGTTCCCCATTGCCTTTCCATTGACAACTCAAAAGTTGTGATCGAGGACAGCCAAAAGCCCATACTTTTCTTAAAAATTAAGAGAACGCAATGAAATTTTCAGTTATTATAGATTGAAGCATTCTGAAACAAATATGAAACAATCTTACTTGGATGACCTGAAATTAAAGCATATAATTAGTTAGTTACCGAATTGTAGCTAATTACAAAATTCAATTACTAGATCTAAACATCTATCCATTTCTTAAGAAAAGATAAACATTTTTAAATTACCTAAGTGTCCAAATAACATTCACACAATAATTCACAATATAACATGATTTTTAAATCTCATTTTCATGAATTAATAAGCCAAATGGAAGGAATTTAGTGTTTAATTCCCGTAAATTAATGGCCATTTAAATCAACTTGCGAGTAGGTTTTAGTGGAAAGCGGCGTATTGGAACGTTGCGGTTTGCGGTGAATTTAACCTCCAGTCGGCAGGAAAAATACTGCCGGTTCGTATATATTTTTTGTCCCCTTTTCACAACATGAAAATTTGATTAAAGGCTTCCTAAGAAGCACGTTTTTATGTAAAAATAAACTGTACCTTCTTCTATCCCCTACGTAAGGTCCGTCCATCGGCGTTCACGGCTTTAGAAGATGATTTTTAAATTACTCTTGCTAATAAATGATCTAGCGTAGTTTAAAAATACCTTCATAAATCAAATGTCGGAGCAATTTCTCTTTAGCAACGAAATCCCCTGACACGGATCGATTTGAATTGTCTGGAGAAAAATGGCATTTTAAACCTGCCCCCCTCTGAAAGGCGCCAAAATTGCGCACACGGGGAGTGGGCGCACTGCAGCGCCGCTGAAGGTAAGTTTTGTAACATACCTCCTATATCTTTTTTCCTGATAGCAGGAGTGAAATGAGAGCATGGCTAGGATGGTGAGCCGCCTAAATAATGTTAGCTGCTTTTTTGAGGCAGCATCTCCTATAGACCCCTTGGATGGTGAGAAGGTCAGTATCTGTGAAGGACTGGGTGGTGTGCAGCACTTTTTTGTAATCTTCTACATTCCTGGGTGTTTTAGTTACTAGACCAGGTTGTGATGCAACCAGTCAATATTGAATTGAATAAATAAATGTTATTACCCAAGTATGTACATATACAAGGAATTTGCCTTGGCGCTTTGCTCGCAAGTAACAACACGATATACAGCAGAGAATTAAAAGTAAAACATTATACTTTAAACGTGAAGAATGAAATAAAATACCAGAGCAAAATGAGGCTACAGACTTTTGGCTGTCGAGTAGAGCAACTGCTCGTTGAAAAAAAGCTGTTTTTTTCTTTGGCTGTGGCGGCTTTGACAGTTCGGAGTCGCCTTCCAGAGGGAAGTGCTTCAAAGATTTTGTGGCCAGGGTGAGAGGGGTCAGAGATGGTCTTACCAGCTCGCTTCCTGTCCCTTACAGTGGGGGGTAGGTTGCAGCCAACAACTTCTCGGCTGATCGAACAATGTGCTGCAGCTTCCGGATGTCATGCTTAGTGGCTGAGCCAAACTAGACCATGATGGAGAAGGTGAGGACAGACTCTATGATGACAGTATAAAACTGGACCATCATTGCCTGTGGCAGATTGTGTTTTCTCAGCTGCCACAGGAAGTACATCCTCTGTTGGGCCTTTTTGACTGGAGTTGATGGTGGCCTCCTATTTAAGGTCCCTGGAGATTATGGTTCCAAAGAACTTAAATAACTCCACAGATGTGATATTGTTGATGGTGCATGGGGGGAGGGGAGGGGGAGTTCTCCTAAAGTCTACAATCAATTCCACTGTCTTAAGAGCATTGAACTCCAGGTTGTTGCAATGGCACCAGGACGCCAGCTGTGTCACTTCCTGTCTTCCTGTCACTTCCTGTCTGTCGGCAGATTCCTCCCCGTCCTGGATCAGTCCAATCAGGGTTTTGTCTTCCACAAACCTGAGAAGCTTGACAGAGAGATCTGGAGGTGCAGTCGTTGGTGTGGAGAGAGTAAAGGAGAGGGGAGAGTACGCAGCCTTGTGGTGCTCCAATGCTGGTCCGAGATGTGCTTTCCCAGCCTTACATGCTGTTTCCTGTCCTTCAGGGAGTTGGTGATCCACTGACAGAGGGGTTTAGGCACAGTCAACTGGGTGAGTGCAGTAGCTCTTGGCACAATGGTGTTGAATGCAGAGCTCTCTGGTCTCTGCCGTACACCTGTAGAAGTTCAAGAGAATATTAATCTGCTGCAGATCAAAGGGGATGTAATCATCACATTGAGTGTGCAATGAAAATCATGCACCTAATGTAATATATATAGTATGTCTGTCATGGCTTTTAACACTTTTTATTGAACACTAAACATGATCCGAAGCTTTTTTGTGTCTCCTTTCGGCTAGTTATAATGTTCATCAACTCTATAATAGTAAAATTGCATATCTTCTGAGCACAGCACAATGAAGCATTGCTAGCGAGCTTACCTTGCAAATCCATAGCTTGCCTTTCAAGTAATTTTTCCTCATTGCCAAAAGCGATTATATATAAAGGAAGTAAAGGATAATGTTAAAAATACACATGTGCTGATTACTCTCCTAAGAGATCATAAGAGAAAGAATTATTCTGTTGACAAAGATTGACCTAACGGCAAATCCCACTCTTACTAATTTGAGAGTCCTACTGAAAGCCAGTGGTTCCATTCACAAATGCAATGCAGAAATTGATTAACCACCTCAATGCAGAAAATGTTTTCACAAGAAGCTTGAGGGAGGGTCTGCACTACATCAGAGCTGATTGCAACGATCAGATTTAGACTTGACTCTAACTACTAGTAGGAGGCAGCAAAATATAGATATATTAGCATCCTTATTCATTTATATTAATTGGTTATATTTATATTAATTTGACCCGAATGTGTAGAGACACCTACAAAAATGAATTTAGCCATCTGCCTTTGATATTCTCAAGATGTGCTCTGGGGAAGTATCAAGACAACAGGTCAAATTAAATGCATTTAACATTGCTAGCCTCCCCCGCCCCCATCAACTCCATTTGTCAGCAGTGTGAAGTTCCTAGGACTCCACCTGTCAGATGACCTGACGTCCACGACAACACCACAGCACTGGTCAAGAGAGCCCAGCAGCGACTACACCCTCTCCGTAGACTACGGAAAGCAGGTCTCCCCACTGCACACCTACAAACTTTTTATAGGGGGACAATCGAGAGCACATTAACCTACGGCATCACTTCCTGGTTCGGGAGCTGCAAGGCGTACGAACGGCACCAACTGGACAGGATTGTGAAGACCACCAGCAGGATTATTGGTGCTCCACTCCCTTTCCTGCTGGACATATACAGGAAGAGATGTATCAGCAGAGCCATCTCCATCATCAAAGACCCCTACCACCATCGCATCACATATTCTCCATCCTGCCATCTGGAAGAGGTACAGGAGCATCAGCTGCAAAACCAGCAGGATGCTCCTCAGCTTCTTCCCACAGGCTATAAGACTGAATAAACGGACTTTGCCCCCTGCCAAAGTATCGCGCACCAACCACCAACCTGGACACACTGAAGCAGAGCCATTGTCGTGCCGCTGCCGATTGGAACTCATGTTATATGTATTTTTATTTTTATTTCTATTTATTTTTTACCGCACACTGAATGGACACTGGTTGAGCAACGATTTTCGTTTCCTCTGGGTATGTGAGTACTCAGGAAAAATGATAATAAAGATATACAATACAATACAATACAATTTAAACTTCACACCTCATCAGGGAAGCAGCCAGCATAATCAAGGACTTTTTATACATGGGTCACTCCCGCATCTGCCCTCTCCCATCAGGCAGAAGATACAAAACTTTGAAAGCACGTACCACCGGGTTGGAAGATACAATGTTCACAGGGAAGAGGGATGGGGGGCAAGAAGGGCGGAAATTGTATGTTCCAATTTTAGATAACATCCCTATCACTTATTATCTCCCTCTCTTCCTTGTGCAACACCCTGGTGTGCCATCATTTTTCCCACTATGCAGCCCTCCTTTCTTCATCCCTCTTCTAATCCCATTAGTGAAAATACTCTCTCAGTTGCCACCCTGTCAATCTGCTTCAGAATCTCACATTTCAATAATGTCCCCATCTGAATTCTAATTTATTACAGACCTAATTAGTATGATTAATTAGTATTTATTAACTGGAGGGATATGGACCAAATGCTGGCAGGTGGGACTAGTATTGCTGGGACATGTTGGACGGGGTGGGCAAGTTGGGCCAAAGGGCCTGTTTCCACGCTGTATCACTCTATGACTATAACTTCAACATACAACTGCTATCATAATTTAACCCTTTCTGGTAAATCTGCATTGAAAGCCTGATGTATCTTTCTTTAACCTCAGTACTTAGCTTTCAATAGAGAACTCCAGATGGTCTGGCCGAGGTCCAGTTCAACTTGTAGTTTCAGTCCTCTTGAAACAGAGACACATGTTTTTGAATATTTTTGCTCTTATGTGTTGCCTTTTAAGGACACCCAAAAACTACAATTTTCTTCCAGATAATTTTTCACTACCTACATTTTGTTTTAATTGTTGTTACTCCATGGTATTACTCACTGTCAAGTATATTCACTGTGTAATGTATTATTGCTGTAGTTTTCTATTCTCTTCTATATAGTTTATTTATGGGTTCTCCATGTTAATGATTTTATATAAATGTCAATCATTTTTTATCACTCAGCCGAGTCTACTACATAATTCCTATTAATATATAAAATAAATTGGAAGAACATTTAGGTTCTACTTTTAAACCTGCCAATGCAGCTTTGAATGAAGATTTTGCTGCTAGCTTAAAATAGTTGAAAGTGCTCTGATTATGTCACATAAAATTTGATGTTATTTCCTGGTGTGCGTTTAAGGTTATAAATGGCTATTAACCCGTGATTTTTATCAGTCCCATTATTTTCATAAGACAATCAGTGAACTTCATGCTCGGGAAAAGTGACAAAAATGCCCACCGGTTGTCCACGACTGCTGAGCTAATATACATGGTTAAGTCAGACAAATATGCAGATGTGTGTCCTCACCTGACTTCACTGTCATTCATCCAGAGCTTGATAAATAAAGCAATGATCTAATCAATCCTATATGTAGACAGAGAAAGTTCTCAAAATCAATTTAATTTATTTTAATTGTCTCTGTTATGATGCAATTGTAGGAAAGCATCATCAAGTTTCTTATCTTTGTTGCTCTCTCTTTTTCCTGTGCAATGTTTCTATTACAGTAATGTTCTTTTATGTATTAATCCTCCTCATTGCCAATCTCAACAACTCTATTTTGGTAGCACTGCCTTGGACTCGAGAACTAATTCCCAGCCAAAGCCTTTCTTTTTCCTTTCCTCCTAGAAGCCATTCCTTAAAACTACTCTGACTATATATTATCATGTTATTTTTCTATAACTCCCGGGAAGTATCTTAAAGCATTTGAAAGTTTCTTATCAAAAGGCTTGTGACATCAAAAGTTTATTTTGGGATTATTTTCACCTCATGTCACATGCGTATCTTTTGTTGAGAACATAAGGAAGTTCTGAATGTCTATTACCAATAATTTGTAATTATCGTTGACATGTGTCTCACCTTAAACCTGTTATACATTATTTTGCATAACTACAGGATAGAACCACAGGCATCCATGGGAAATGAGCACAAAGTTTGGTGAAATTATTTTAATTCGCAAGCAGTTTTTTAAGATTTTCAATTTCTGCACATCAGAAGTCAAATTTCTAGTGAGGGTTTTGAGGCTGGGGAAATGTGATGTGAAGCTTGGCAGCACCTTTTGGATTTGTTATATTAAAGGGCAGCTGCAGCATCTCATGTTTCTTGTACAAGCTCCAGTAACCCTTCAGTTATAATTTTATAGAGCGCTAACAATTGGGCAGCACTTCTATGGAGCATTGGAATTAATGTAGCTAAACCTTATAAGATGTGCAAAGAGTCTGTGGGAGTTAATGATTAATCGCTTGCACACTGAGAGATGTGTTGAAAAGTCGCTAAATTACATTTATTTAACGTTGATATTTAATTTTCTTTGAACAGCTTTGGTTATTACATGGAAAGGGTAAAAAACGAGTGGATTGATGTAGTCAGGGTTGGCATGTGATAGAAATCTATCAGCTATGAATCCTACTTTAGATTGGAAATTCCTCCATCTGCGCCCAGGATGAGGTGTTCCATACTAGGGCTTCGGAGAAGTCCTCATTCTTTAGGGAACGGGGGTTCCCCTCTTCCATTATAGATGAGGCTCTCATCAGGGTCTCCCCTATATCCCGCAGCTCCACCCTTACTCCCCCATCCCCTTATTCATAACAAGGACAGAGTTCCCCTTGTCCTCACCTTCCACCCCATCAGCCGTCGCATATAACATATAATCCTCTGACATTTTTGCCACCTCCAACGAGATCCCACTACTGGCCACATCTTTCCATCTCCTCCCCTTTCTGCCTTCTGCAGAGACTGTTCCCTCTGTAACTCCCTGGTCAACTCCCTTCCCAACCAAACCACCCCCTCCCCGGGTACTTTCCCCTGCAACCGCAGCAAATGCAACACTTGTCACTTTGCCTCCCCCCTCCATCCAAGGACCAAATCAGTCTTACCAGGTGAGGCAGAGGTTCACCTGCACCTTCTTCAACCTCATTTACTGCATCTGTTGTTCCAGGTGTCAACATCTCTACATCAGCGAGACCAAGCACAGGCTCGGCGATCGCTTTGCTGAACACCTCCGCTCAGTCCGTCTTTACCAACCTGATCGCCTGGTTGCTCAGCACTTCAACTACCCCTCCCATTCCCACTGACATTTCTGTCCTGGGCCTCCTCCATTGCCATAGGAAAAAGTCCAGCACAAATTGGAGGAACAGCATCTCATATTTCACTTGGGTAGTTTACACCCCAGCGGTATGAACATTGACTGTTCTAATTTTAGATTGCCCTTGCTTTCTCCCTCCTTCCGTTCCACCACAAGTCCTACTGTCTCCGCCTACTTATTTTATTTCCCCCCCCCCCCCCACCCCCGACATAATCTCAAATTCCTTCTCTCTATAGATGCTGTCTCATCCGCTGAGTTTCTCCAGCATATTTGTCTACCTTTAGATTGGAAAGTCCACCTTCATTGTCCACCTCCATTATCCTGAACCCAGTGTTATTACAAGGAAGAGAGATTTGTTCTATTAGAGTAATATTCTTTTATGTATTAATCCTCCTCACACATTCATCAAAATAGTAAGATTAAACGAGAACTTACCAAGTTTGGTTGATCTGTATTTTACGAGGAGTCGCAGTGAGGGATTTCGTGAAGACCCCGCCAGCACGCATGCGCGGCATCCTTCAAAGCAGCGGTGTGGAATCACAGAACCAAACCATGACTAAAAAATAGTAAGATGAAAACGTAGAACTACCTGGTTGACCTTATGATAGAGGGTGGGAGCGGTGGGCACGAAATCCCTCACCGCGACTCCTCGTAAAATACAGATCAACCTTCAAACTTGGTAAGTTCTCGTTTAATCTTACTATTTTACTTCGGAGTCACGTGAGTGACTTCGTGAAGATTTCAAAGCTCTGTGATTTCACGCCCTGGACAACGTCCATGCTTATCACACTGCCGCCAGTCTGATGGAGGAAGGCTGTTAATGGAGTTCAGTCGAAACTGGCTGAAAAATCAACACAATTTATTAATCAAATAAACAACAAACCCCTAAATCGGGGCCAGACATTTACTGAGCGGTACCCAGGATAGCTTCTGCGAATGTCGCAGGGGCGGCCAGAGGCTTGTTATAGAACCGTTGAAAGGTTTTTCCAACTGGCCAGCCCGAGGTGGCGAGAATGTGGTCCATGGGCACCTCCATGGCTCTCGCCGCTGATATGGATGCAGCCCTGGTGGAATGAGACTTAAAAATGTTAGTAGCAACTCCTGCTGCATCCAGCACCACCCTGAGCCACCTGGCGATCGTCTGTGTAGTCACCCGATGATGCGGAGGTTTATGACTGATGAGGAGCCCCTGTTCATTCATCCTGATAACTCCAGTAACTCGGATGTAGTGGTGGAGATGGATGACTATGCAGAGAGTGGCATCTACAGGGTACGCGCGAAATTCCAACTGCAGCCCATGCGCCCCTGGCCTGTGCTGTTTTTAATATTCTTTGACAAAGACATTTATTTGACCAGGGGTGGCCACCATGCTGTCCAGTCGCAGTTTCTGTAACGTCTGGGCTCGTTGGGCTGTAGTCAGTGCCATAAGCATCACCACCTTGAGGGTGAGCTGTTTCAGTGGTAGCTCATCTATTGGAGCCCAGCTCCTCAGTAGGGTCAGCAAGATCCCCACATCCCACGTTACTGTATATCTGGGTCGTGGAGGGTTGGTGTTGAACACTCCCCTCATTAGTTTAGACACCAGGTGGTTGGAGCCGACACCTATATCCAGGTATGAAGACAGCGCACTCCTGGCGCTGTTGATGGCACTGTAGCTGAGGCCAGCATCGAAATGGAGGCCTGCTAGAAACTCCAACACATCAGGTATTGTTGCCCGGTTTGAAGACTTGTTGGTCCGGGCACAGAATGCCTCCCACTTTCTGATTTGGGTGAGGTATTGTTTCCGAGTTGATTCTCGGCATGATGCGGCGATAAGGTCTATGGCTCTTAAGAAGATGCCTGCCCGGATGAGTGGTCTTTCAGAACCTGCAGGCCAACAAGTTTAAATGACCATGGCAAGGATGACTGACCCCCCCGTAATGGAGTGAGTAATCAATTTGGGATGTTTCCCAATCGCCATCCATGGTTGTTTTAAAATTTCTACAACCATCGGGTACCATGGCTGTGTAGGCCAGTCGGGAATGATCAATATGCCAGTTGCAGAGTCTAGTTTAATTTTCTGCAATACCCGACTGGTGAGGCAGAATGGGGGAAATGCGTAGCAAACCATTTCCCCAATGGATAAAAATGCATCCATTGCTATTGCCCCAGATCTGGTTCCCACAACACATACATTGGAATTCGATGGTTCATCCTGGACGCAAATAGGTCAATATCTGGTGTCCCAAAATGAGCTATAATATCTCCAAAATTTGGGGGTTCAACATCCACTCAATGTTGTCATTGAAGACACGTGACCTGGTGTCCGCCACTGAATTAAGCTTCCCAGGCAAATAGGTCGCAGTAATCCAAATATTTCTTTCAATGCACCAGTGCCAAATTGTATTAGCCAATTCATCGCAAACTAGCGACCTGATACTACCCATATGATTGATGTAAGCCACTACTGTAGCATTATCTATTCGAAAGCGGACATGTAATCCCGTGAATTAGTACAGTAGGCCCGCAGTCCATGAAATGCCCCCAGCATTTCTATATAGTTTATCCCATGTGACTCCAGGAATGTAGACTCATGAGAGTTTCTATCTGCCACCACAACTGGACATCGTACCAGTTGCTCCGCAGCCTGGTGCGCTTGCGTCAGTTAGTAGCACAACATCAGGGTTGCTCCCTATAATAGGTCAATGACATTCTTTAATATTATCTACCCACCATTGTAGCTCATTTCTAGCTTCCGGTGGTAACTGAATTGGCCGATCAAAGCGGCCAGCATTTGTTTTTTAATGCTGTGATTTTTGATCTTTGTAAATTTCGGTAGTGTAGCGGTCCGAATCGTGCAGCTGGGAATGTAGTTACCAATTTAGAGTTACCAATACCAATAACTTTTGCTGTTTGCCGAATGGTCGGTACCCTGGCGCAAGCAAGATTGTGGCACTCTTCTATTATAGCAGTAGCTTTATTAGTTGGGATGATAAACTTCATTAAATTGGTGTCTAGGGTGAACACCAAATAATCCATAACCCGTACCGGGTGCAGTTTTGATTTGTCTGGATGGATTACAACCCCAGCTTCTCAAGCAGAGCCTTGGTTGCAGTCACTCCTTGAATTGCCAATTGGAGGGTCTGCCCCACTATAAGGATTTCATCCAATATGCCATCACTATAATCTTGTTGTCGGAGAAGAGCCAATACAGGTAAACACCAATTTGGTAAACAGCCTAGGGCTGTGATGATTCCATTGGGCAATGCACCCTTCCAGACAACTTCAGAAATTCCCTGTGAGCCTCAGCGATGGCACCGTATAGCATGCTTCTTTCAAATCGATGCATGCCATAAAGTACCCTGGGTAAAGCATCTGCCTAGCTGTTCCAAAAGTATCCATTTTGAAATGGGTATATTGTACAAAAGTGTTCAACTCAGTTAAATCTATTATAATCCGACATCCCCCTTCTTTTTTACTGCTGGTGAACATATTAGACTCAAACTCAATAGGTCCATGCTTGGTTATGCCAATTACCCCTTTTTCTGCTCGCCGTATAATTTCAGCATGCCCTGCCTGCACCTCTTTTTGGGATAGAGTAAATTCCTACGAGGCGAATGCTGGGTAGGGGAATTTATACCTCCAACAAATTATATACCCTTGAACACTTTGTAAAATAAACTCATCTGTGGTGACAGTTTTCCCATATGTCCAAGGCAGCCCGCAACGCCCACCTATTCGTGCAGGAGGGATACTACGGCGTGAGAGGAGCCAGACCCCCTTACCTCCATTGTTAACGCGGTTCCATACATACGGTGCTTTGGTTGGACGTTATGGAGGTTGACGGGCCGGCGGCCGCATTTTCCATGCAGGCCGCTGTTGGCCTTGCCCTAAAAGGTCGTTGTGTTTGTTGAGATGGAGGTAGGTAGGATCTTTGTGCCCTATCCGGCAGCCTTGGTTCACAGGTTGTATTAGGCTGTTGCCGGTGATATGGGTGAACTCTGGCCGATGGAGTTTCATGAGGCCCACTGTTTTGGCCTCCTTTGTCCAGTCCCTTCACCTTTTAGGACAGGTCTCCAAACAACTGATGCGGCGGTGGAGCGGTAATGGTCGGCACAACCCTGCGAATTTGGGGTTGAGTGTGGGCTATATGGAGCTCTTACGCAGGCAGTTTATCTCATACTGGGCGTTGCATAGGAATGCCAGTGCATCTTGCTGTTTACTGGACACATTATCCCCGACCAGGGTCCTAGCAAACGCCGTTATGCCCGTGGAGAACCTTTCTCCAAGGTATTATTGAGAACCTGACTCCGGAGTTGGTGCGTAATTAGGCAATCAATGGTGCCCGCCAATTCGTGGTGCAGGGGTTCACCTGTCTGGGTGGAAACGGCAAACGTTCACTCACCACATTCCAGCATATCCTCCTCATGCTCTGGCTCAGCGGTCACTGGCTGTCCCGGGTCGTCTTCAAACACAGCAGCTGGGCAATCATTAATGCTTCTGGCTGGAGACGATGAGGTGCTGAGTGGTGTCCTTGCACGGCTAGTGGATGCCCGCGAGTCCCGCTCTTCTCGTTCCCGGTCCCCGCTGGAGGCGTTGCACCACTAAGAGCTCCAACCGCTCTATGCGACCGTCCCTGCTATATGCAGCGGACAAGCCGACTTCCCCAGGCCCTGCGAACTCACTGGGGCTTCCACCATCGGACCACACCTCCATAAGGTGCTGTCTAGGGTCCAATGGCAGGTCGTCGTGACCTACAGCCCAAGTGGGATCATACGACTCCCGCACGGACTCTCCGCTAGTCTGTCTTCTCCGAGACTGTGGCGGCCCACCTGTTTGATAAGAAGGCAGGTGAGTTGAATCGGCGCCGGCCCCCGGAACCTGGCTCCCCGGAGTCCGTGCAGGCTTACCTCCACTCTTGCCCATCTTTTAGCGTGGAGGCGCATGGTCGGCCGCTCCCCGAGCTGAGCTGACCGACCGCCTCCTGCTGCCACCTCCGCCCTTGACCGCAGCCTGACGGGGTGTGTTGTCGGCGGTATCTGCTCCAGCAGGCCTACTTGACGCAGCAGTGATGTTGCCAGGCTGCACTACGGCAGATTCCCTGGCTGTGGTACGTCTGTGCACATTGCAGGGCTCCCCTGTCGTGCGGCTGTCCCCCGGCCCAGCCCCACCGGGTCTTCTGGAGCTCGGGGAGAGGTTGCCTGTGAAGAACAAGACCCCTTGCCACGTACCTGTATCCCCCCTTCTTCTCTTGGGGGACGGGGGCTCGGAGTCTGGATCCGTTGCATCCAGCTCCGGAGCGGTAACCCATTCGGGTGAGTCGGCCCCTGAATCAGCGGGAGCGCCCGACTTCCGCATTCCTGCCCCCACCATGCGTTGAAGCTGCCGGCGTTCCTTGCAGCTCCGGGGACAAGGGCCGTTGGCTGGCCGCAGCTCAGCTCCTCGACAGCGTCATCCTCCGGCCCTTGTCCATGCTGTGAAGAAAAAGGTAATACTTACCTGCCGGTCTTGTGAAGGAGCCGGAGGAGAGAGCGCACTCCCCCCCCCCAGCCTGCCGGTGCGAGTGCGCGCGACGATATGCCGCGCATGCGTGCTGGCGGGGTCTTCACGAAGTCACTCCGAAGTAAAATAAGATTTAATAATCAGTGAATAAGATTTTAATGAGCAAAGGTATCGTTTGCCTAAAAAAAGCACCTCCCAGGACCAAAAGGACCAATTAACGCCTGAAATTCATCTCACCCCATATAGGCTAAGGCAGTATTTTGGCAATGGGTCACCTACATTAATTATCGAGGAGTCTCGACTATTTCAGCATATCTGATAGAAATCTGATTCTTTTGCAGGCATTTTGATGTTCTGTGCTGGGTCAGAGAAGCACATAAAGGCCATAAGTAGTAAAAGGCATTTTTAAAGAAAGCTCATAACCAACTTCTACAGTACCCTTCATAATGTTTGGGACAACGACCCATAATTTATTTATTTGCTTCAGTACTCCACAATTTGAGATTTGTAATAGAAAAAATCACAAGTGGTTAAAGTGCACATTGTCAGATTTTATTGAAGGGTATTTTTATACATTTTGGTTTTACCATGTAGAAATTACATAGTGAATTATACATAGTCCCCCCATTTCAGGGCACCATAATGTTTGGGACACATGGCTTCACATGTGTTTGTAATTGCTCAGGTGTGTTTAATTGCCTCCTTAATGCAGGTATAAGAGAGCTCTCAGCAACTAGTCTTTCCTCCAGTCTATCCATCACCTTTGGAAACTTTTATTGCTGTTTATGTAGATACATGAGGACCAAAGTTGTGCAATGACCGTCAAAGACGCCATTATGAGACTGAGAAACAATAATAAAACTGTTGGAGACATCAGCCAAACCTTTGGCTGACCAAAATCAACTGTTTGGAACATCATTAAAAAGAAAGAGAGCACTGGTGAGCTTAGTAATCGCAAAGGGACAGGCAGGCTAAGGAATGCCTCCACAGCTGATAACAAAAAAATTCTCTCTATAATAAAGAAAAATCCCCAAATACATGCCCGACAGATCAGAAACACTCTTCAGGAGTCAGGTGTTGATTTGTCAATGACCACCGTCTGCAGAAGACTTCATGAACAGAAATGCAGAGGCTACACTGCAAGATGCAAACCACTGGTTAGCCGCAAAAATAGGATGGCCAGGTTACAGTTTGCCAAGAAGTACTTGGCAAACTGTAACCTGTGGACAGATGAGACGAAGATTAACTTATATCAGAGTGATAGCAAAAGCAAAGTATGCAGGAGAGAAGGAACTGCCCAAGATCCAAAACATACCACCTCATCTGCGAAACACGGTGGTGGGGGTGTTATGGCCTGGGCATGTATGGTTGCTGAAGGTACTGGCTCACTTATATTCATTGATGATGCAACTGCTGATGGTAGTAGCATAATTAATTCTGAAGTGTATAAACACATGCCTCAAAACTCATTGGCCGGCGGTTCATTCTACAGCAAGACAATGATCCTAAACATACTGCTAATGCCCCTGTCTCACTGTGCGAGTTGACCCACGAGGTACCCCGAGTGATAGACTCGTGGCTGCCCACGAGACTGCAAGTGTATGATCAAGTGTGTGGCCGAGTTCCCACGTGTATGTAATTGCTGCGATGTTGCAAGTTCCTCTCCCGAGTTAGCAAGTTCCTCTCCCGAGTTAGCAAGTTCCTCTCCCGTTACTCTTGAGCCAACCGTGAAATGAAGTATGGTTTAATAAAGCAACAATGTTAAAATACATCTCCATCCTGTGGTTTTGAGTTATTTCAGCGCGTCCGCATCTATTGATATGACCTACAATGGGAAAATGCGCATTCTACCAAGCATTTCTTGTTTTTTTATGTTTTTAAATACTTTTTTTGCAATGGATCTCTATTTTAAATAATTTAAAAAAAGGAAGCATGACTGACATTGAGCGGCCGTTTGGGACCCGACAGCAGACACACACACACACACACACACACACACACACACACACACACACACACACACACACACACACACACACACACACACAGAAGAGAGAGAGAGAGATACACACAGACAGCAGCTTTCAGAGGAATTAAGCAGCGCGGGTGACCCCGACATACACACACACACACACACACACAGAGATAGACAGAGAGGGAGAGAGAGAGAGACACACACAACACACACACACACACACACACACACACACACACACACACACACACACAGATAGAGATACACACAGACAGCAGCTGGCCACCACTTCAGAGGAATTAAGCAGCGCGGGTGACTGAGCGGCCGCCAGGATACACACACACACACACAGAGATAGACAGAGAGGGAGAGAGACACACACACACACACACACACACACACACACACACACACACACACACACACACACACACACACACAGAGAGAGAGAGATACACACAGACAGCAGCTGGCCACCACTTCAGAGGAATTAAGCAGCGCGGGTGACCTGAGCGGCCGCCAGGACCCGACAGTACACACACACACACACACACACACACACACAGATAGACAGAGAGGGAGAGAGAGACACACACACACACACACACACACACACACACACACACACACACACACACACACACAGATAGAGATACACACAGACAGCAGCTGGCCACCACTTCAGAGGAATTAAGCAGCGCGGGTGACTGAGCGGCCGCCAGGACCCGACAGTACACACACACACACACACACACACACACACACACACAGAGATAGACAGAGAGGGAGAGAGAGAGACACACACACACACACACACAGATAGACAGAGAGGAGAGAGACACACACACACACAGACAGCAGCTGGCCACCACTTCAGAGGAATCAAGCAGCTCGGGTGACTTGAGCGGCCACCGGGACCCGACAGCAGACACACACACAGATACACACAGATAGACAGAGAGGGAGAGAGACACACACACACAACTCAGCGGACATGCAGCATCTCTGGAGAGAAGGAATAGAGTCGAGACCCTTCTTCAGACTTACCCGAAATGCCACCCATTCCTTCGCTCCAGAGATGCAGCCTGTCCCGCCGAGTTACTCCAGCATTGTGTGTGTCTATCTCCGTGTGAACCAGCATCTGCAGTTCCTTCCCAATCCACACTCTCGGCCCCGGGGGGGTGGATGGAGCATCACACGTGGACACATCCCACCCACCACCCCAGACTTGCCCCTTCGGCAGGTCTTTAAGCCGTTCATTGAGACAGAGTGAAGCCACGGGGACAAGTGGCAGAAAGGCCGAAGATAGACACGAAATGCTGGAGTAACTCTGCGGGACAGGCTGCATCTCTGGAGCGAAGGAAAGTCTGAAGAAGGGTGACTCTATTCCTTCTCTCCAGAGATGCTGCCTGGTCCGCTGAGTTATAAACTCCAGCATTTTGTGTCTATCTTTGGTTCAGTCTTACGAGCAAAAGAACAGATTATTAAAGTTCCCACGGTACACTCACGAGACACTAAGATAAACGCACGGGCCACACGTTATTGCAACGATTAAAATGTTTCCATTTTACACTTGAACAGTTAATTTGACTCGTGGAAAAAATCAAACATGTTTGATTTTTTTCACGAGTTAACAAGTTTCCCGAGTACCTGCCGTTAGCGCCACGAGTCGATAAGTTGCTCGTGCGAGTTCCGACGTTCCCGCTACGTGATCACCACGAGTGAAAACTCGGGGTCACTCGTGGGCCAACTCGGCACAGTGAGACAGGGGTTTTAAGCAACAAAGGAGTTTTTCAAAGCTAAAAAGTGGTCAATTCTTGAGTGATCAAATCAATCACCCGATCTGAACCCAATTGAGCATGCCATTTATATGCTGAAGCGAAAACTGAAGGAGACTAGCCCCCAAAACAAGCATAGGCTAAAGATTGCTGCAATACAGGCCTGGCAGAGCATCAGCAGAGAAGACACCCAGCAACTGGTGATGTCCATGAATCGCAGACTTCAAGCAGTCATTGCATGCAAAGGATATGCACCAAAATACTAAACATGACTACTTTCATTTACATGACATTGCTGTGTCCCAAACATTACGGTGCCCTGAAATGGGGGGTGGGGAGACTATGTATAAACACTGCTGTAATTTCTACATGGTTAAACCAAAATGTATAAAAATACCCTTTAATAAAATCTGACAATGTGCACTTTAACCACATGTGATCCTTTTCTATTACAGATCTTACACTGAGGAGTACAGAGGCAAATAAATAAATGATGGGTCTTTGTCCCAAACATTATGGAGGGCACTGTATACTTTGTCCTTTTATATGGATCAATATTTTATGAGGAGTAATTAAGTAGCTACATGGAGAAGTGGTTGAATACTCAGTTTCTTGATCCATTATTGCATCTCTGACATTATAATGCTTAATAAATAACATGCCAGTCTAGATTATGTACTCCACTCCTGGAATTATTTCCTTCTGACTATGAGATGAGAGTGCAAATCCATCAGGAGATCCTGGTGATGTTCCCTGTTCTGAACTGGAAGGAGCCGAAGGCACAATGATTGAAACCATGTATCTCATTAGGGTCCCGTGATCCTCTCCACTCTTTAACTTCCTCTTCCTTTAAACCATTGTTATTGACTTAACTTTTATTCAAATTCTTCCGAATGCAATAACTAGTTTGTATCCTGTGAAATTAGCTGGTGTCAAATTGAGATTGAGTGATGAAATTATCATTCTAATTTTTCAGCTTTTCTGCATATGTCCTGATCCATTAATAAGGCAAGAACTTTGCAAAAAATCTGGAGGTCATTGCCTCACTTATTTTTAAAGTAGTGTTCTTTACGGTTAAACAGAGACCAAGCAATAGGAGATTTTGGAGTCTGAAGAAGGGTCTCGACCCGAAACGTCGCCTATCTCCTTCGCTCCTAAGATGCTGCCGCACCCGCTGAGTTTCTCCAGCCTTTTGTGTACCCAGGAGATTTTGTTAACTTGTTTAGGAACAAACAGGAGCATTTTTAACCTAATTTGTTCATCTGGTAGGGTCAGGTGTAATGTTGGTTTTAAACCCAGCTTAATGCCTACAGTGTATCATTATTGGATGCCAAACAGGCTTCTGACCAATCCTTTGGTAGTCCTGGTTGCTTGGTAGGTTTACAATTTCCTCTCAAACATTCTTGCATTTGAATTGCGAGAAATGTTGAAATCCACAAAATTTGACTAATAGCTGAGTATAATTATCCATGTAACCTGGCATTTAGTCATAGACATTGGCAATAGGTGTAGGGATATGGCATTCGCTCCCTCGAGCCAGCACCGCCATTCAATGTGATCGTGGCTGTGATCATCCGCAATCAATTCCCCGTTCCTGCCTTCTCCCATATCCCTTGATTCCACTAGCCCTAAGAGCTGTATCTAATTCTCTTTTGAATGCATACAGTGAATCGGCCTACGCTGCCTTCTGAGGCAGAGAATTCCACAAATTCACAACTCTCTGTGTGAGAAAGTGTTTCCTCATCTCAGTTCTAAATGGCCTATCCCTTATTCTTAAACCGTGGCTCCTGGTTCTGGACTCCCCCAACACAGGGAACACGTTTCCTGCATCTAGTGTGTCCAATCCCTTAATAATTTTATATGTTTCTGTAAGATCCCCTCTAATCCTTCTAAATTCCAGTGTATACAAGCCCAGTCGCTACATCCTTTCATCATATGACAGTTTAAAGTGCAGTGGCTTTAATTCTCCATTTGTAGTGGCAATAAGAGAAGGATGGAAAGGGCTGTGTCAGCCGTCTCCCCAGCGCCTCCAACCTTGCTTCCCTGACACTTGTGGTAATAGTCAGTATTAAATGTTTGGTAGAAGTTCTAATTCAGAGAATTGCTATCTAAATGTGAATCTTGCAGAGTATTGCGAATCTTGTGCGGGGCTATTAATGCAGATGTTGGAAGGTGGGGTTTGATTGATCCATACATGAGATCATTAAACTTTTGACAGTGTTACATCTATTACCTTGACTTTGCGCCTGCCTTTGAACTAACTCCTCATTAATCTCCCCACTAATAATTTCCCTTTTAGGCTTGGGGTTTATTGGGTCCCTGTGTCAGGAGAACCTCTCTCTTTCTCTCCACTTGGTCAATCAAGGAATCCGGACTCATATCTAAAATTTTGATTGTCATATCTCAACTCTGTATTACCATGCCTTTCTCCAAGTGTTCACACTAGGTGGCTTCTTGACTGCTTTAGATTGACCCTAAACAAGAACCAAATATCCATTGGCACCAACAGATCCAGTAGGGAGACCTATAACTGGGCAACAGACTAGAGATTGGATATAAAATTAGGTATTCAGGAGATGAATGCCTAAAGCATATGATCCACATCTAAAAGAACATAAACAGTACTTATTGCATGCAGACTTTATCTGATAGACAAGTAAAATCATTTAAAGACTAAGGTTGGATTGGTGTTTTACAGTTCAAACTCTGAATGCTTCAGCAATTCCCTTGCCTGTTGAAAGTTTCAGCATAAAGGTTTGCAAAACAAGTGAAGCCTGAAAACATTGAAGCAATCTCTGTTATATTAACATGTTTTAGCATGATTTATGATTCTCTTATTGAGCTCAAAACATAAAAGAACGAATGTGATTTCTGTGCACTCGTCTGTCCAGCTGTTTTTAAACAAAAGAATGCTCTTGTGGTGGGTCTGGATTTCAGTTCAAATTGTGCAAAGATATTCCATACATCGGGCAATAATGTAGGCAGCTGATTTTGGCTGTTTGATAAGAGTTGTTTGGCAGAAACAACTGTAACTTGTTTGGCTGTGAATCTGGTTCTCGGTTGTTTGTGCTGGGCTGCTGTACTTCAAAGTGGGAATAACACAAAACTGACATCACTGCTTATCTTTATCCAATTAAGAATATGCCAAAGTTACTAAAAAGTATTCAAGACGTTTAAATTGCATAAGTTGTGAAAGAGTAGATTGTGGTGAGTTTTTAAAGTAGGGGGAAGCATATGGGTGTCAGAGGTTATGGGGAGAAAGCAGAGAATGGGGTTAGGAGGGACAGATCAATCAGCCATGATTGAATGGTGGAGTAGACTTGATGGGCTGAAAGGCCTCATACTGCACCTATCGCTTATGATCTTATAATAATGTGGTAAGTCCTGAATATTTCTTGGGTTTTAAGTTTTAGTGAATTCCATTGGATGCTTCCACTGAAGGTCACAATTGAACAGTGAATAATATTTACTGCTGATCACCAAGCTTTTAATCTCATGTTTAAGTTAGTGTTGCTGAATTCACAAAGAATTTTTGCTTTTGGATGCTATCTCCAACAAGACAGGTGAAGTCTATTAATTTTTTTTTTCATGTACTCCCTTTCGAATAAAATTCAAAATTACATTTTGTTTACTTTTTCGGGAGACATTATTTGTACTTGCAGGACTTAGAGACAGCAACCATCTCTGCAACAGGATCCTCGACTTCCTGAACAACAGACCCCAATCAGTGAGGATAGGGGACAAATCATACTCTACGATAATCCTCAACACTGGTGCTCCACAAGGATGTATTCTCAGACCCCTTCTTTACTCCTTGTACATCCACGACTGTGGAGCCATGTAGAAATCTAATTCAATTTACAAATTTGCAGAAATTGTGGGCCAAATAACAAATAATGATGAGACAGAGTACAGGAAGGAGATTTGGAACCTCGTGACCTGGTGTCGAGACAACAACCTTTCTCTCAATGTCAGCAAGTTTAAAGAGAGAATGATTGACTTCAGGAAGCAAAGAGGTACACATACCCTGGTTTTCATTGACGGTGCCAAAGTAGAAATGGTTGTAAGCCTCAAATTCTGAGGAGTAAATATCACCAACAACTTCTCCTGGGCCACCCATATTGAAGTAATTGTGAAGAAAGCGCACCAATGCCTCTACTTCCTTAGAAGACTTAGGATGTTTGGCATGTCCCCAACAACTTCTCCAGCCATAGAATGTATTTTATCAGAATGCATCACAGCATGGTTTAGGATCAGCTCCATCCAAGCCACAAGAAATTGCAGAGAATTGTGGACGCAGCCCAGACTATCACACAAACTAACCTTACTTCCATTGACTCCATTTATACCTTACACTACCTCAGCAAGGCCACCAGCATAATCAAGGACGAGGCGCACCCTGGCCACCCCCTCTTCTCCCCTCTCCCATCAGGCATAAGATATAGAAGTATGAAAACGCATACCTCCAGATTTAGGGACAGTTTCTTATTAGCTGTTATCAGGCAACTGAACCATCCTACCATAACTAAAGAACAATTCTGAACTAGCTATCTCATTGAAGACCCTCAGACTATCTTTGATTGTACACTGTGGATGGCTCGATTGTAATCATGTATTGACTTTCCGCTGACTGGTTAGCAGGCAACAAAAGCTTTTCACATGACAAGAAAATGACAATAAATGAAACCAACTAACTAACTACTGCAATATTCTGCTTTAGGTTGCTAATGTTACCCACTGTGCAACCTACTTCCAAAACTTTGGCAATGTGTTTTCTTATCTAGTTTCATTTGTGGGGATATGAGTTATAAAGATACCATGCTTGAACAGAAGGGCAATAGGACATAGACCAGTACAGCACAGGAACAGGCTCTTCGGCCCACAATTTCTGTGCCAAACAGGATGTCCATTTAAACTAATCCCCTTACCCTGCATGTGATCCATATCCCATAATTCCCTTGCATATCCAAGGCCTAAAAACCTCAAATCACAATCACAATAATACTTTATTAGCAAGCATGCTTTGCAACATACGAGGAATTTCATTTGTCAAGTCAGTCATACAAATAAAAAGCAACGGAACACACAAAACACATTTTAACATAAACATCCACCACAGAGACTCCTCCACATTCCTCACTGTGATGGAAGGCGAAAAAAGTTCAATCTCTTCCCTTTGCTCTCCTGTGCTCGAGGGCCTCGAGCCCTCCGTTGACGGGATGATCTTTACTCCCGTAGCCGGCGGTGGGCCCTCCATGTCAAAGCGATCGGCTCCTGCATCATAGAAACATAGAAACATATAAACATAGAAATTAGGTGCAGGAGTAGGCCATTCAGCCCTTCGAGCCTGCACCGCCATTCAATATGATCATGGCTGATCATCCAACTCAGTATCCCGTACCTGCCTTCTCTCCATACCCTCTGATCCCCTTAGCCACAAGGGCCACATCCAACTCACTCTTAAATATAGCCAATGAACTGGCCTCAACTACCCTCTGTGGCAGAGAGTTCCAGAGACTCACCACTCTCTGTGTGAAAAAAGTCTTTCTCATCTCGGTCTTAAAGGATTTCCCCCTTATCCTTAAGCTGTGACCCCTTGTCCTGGACTTCCCCAACATCGGGAACAATCTTCCTGCATCTAGCCTGTCCAACCCCTTAAGAATTTTGTAAGTTTCTATAAGATCCCCTCTCAATCTCCTAAATTCCAGAGAGTATAAACCGAGTCTATCCAGTCTTTCTTCATAAGACAGTCCTGACATCCCAGGAATCAGTCTGGTGAACCTTCTCTGCACTCCCTCTATGGCAATAATGTCCTTCCTCAGATTTGGAGACCAAAACTGTACACAATACTCCAGGTGTGGTCTCACCAAGACCCTGTACAACTGAAGTAGAACCTCCCTGCTCCTGTACTCAAATCCTTTTGCTATGAAAGCTAACATACCATTCGCTTTTTTCACTGCCTGCTGCACCTGCATGCCTACTTTCAATGACTGGTGTACCATGACACCCAGGTCTCGCTGCATCTCCCCTTTTCCTAATCGGCCACCATTTAAATAATAGTCTGCTTTCCTGTTTTTGCCACCAAAGTGGATAACCTCACATTTATCCACATTATACTGCATCTGCCAAACATTTGCCCACTCACCCAGCCTATCCAAGTCACCTTGCAGTCTCCTAGCATCCTCCTCACAGCGAACACTGCCCCCCAGCTTAGTGTCATCCGCAAACTTGGAGATATTGCCTTCAATTCCCTCATCCAGATCATTAATATATATTGTAAACATCAGGGGGATGTCAGCTCCCCCACGCCGGACGATCGAGCCTCGCATCGAGGTTGGTCAAATCTTCCACGACATTGGAGCTCCCGACATCCATGGCCTCTCCCGAGACTGTGAGCTCCCGATGTAAAGACTGCAGGCCACGGTTGGTGCGATCCCAGGCAAGGGATCGACTCCGATGTAAGTCTATGCCCCGTGGTGGGGCCCAAGGTCAGACCAAGGAGGCCTCCAGCTCCATCGATTGTAGGTCGCAGATCAACCGGAGAATGTGATCTGAAAATTAATCGCATCTTCTGCAAGGTAAGAAAGTTTTCCCCGACCCTTCCCTTCCCCCAACGTAAAACAAACCGGAGAACATTTACACAAACTTTTAACACCCACTAAAAATTAAAAAAAGACAAAAAAACAAACATTGTTGGCGGGGCTGCCAATCGTACAGCGCCCCTGATGATGTATCTGCTTTCATCACCAACCGAGGCAGCCATTCCAAACACATATCACACTTTGTATAAAAACACTTGCGTTGCACATCTCATTTAAACTTTTCCCCTCTGACCTTAAAGCTGTGCCCTCTAGTCTGAGAAATGCTCAGTTTCTGCTGACTAGACAATGCAGCAATGTTTATCACGTTTGTACATGTCAGCATATATTTTCAGTAATAGAAATTCTGCAGAGGGCTGATTGGAATGAGGAGATGGTAATTTTCTCATCCAAATATAAATGAAGTTTTGTCTTATTTGGAAATTCTCTTGCCTCTGAATTAGAACATTTTACGTGCTAAGAACACAAAATTCTAGACTGACAAGCCACTACTCAGTAAATGCTCCCATATGGATATGCTGTATCAGAATAGTGTTACACCAAGGCCTTCAATGGTTCATTGGTTCAATGATGCACCCATGCACAGCACAGTGAAATTCTTTTGCACAACCCACAAAAGCACAGTCACCATATTTTGGCATTGTTTACAAAGAAAAAGTTCAAAGTCCAAGTTCCTGTCCACATGTTGAAAGTGCTAGAGTGCCGCCAATCCAGGTAATCCCCAGGCTGCTGCAAGCCCATGACCCGACATCCCACTCCTCGCCCGACTGACTGCCTGTGTGTCCCGGGAGTTCCTCCTGCAGCCAAACTGGAAAGCGCTGGATGCAATACCCCAGTCCCTGTCCTACCAGCCCACTCCTTGCGTCCTTCACAGCCAGCGGCTTCTCAGGTTTATTAATGTCACTTGTACCGACCGAGGTACAGTGAAATCATAGTTTGGTATACTATCCAATCAAATCACATAATGCAATCACCCGCTACGTTTCTCCAGTATTTTTGTCTACCTTCGATTTTTCCAGCATCTGCAGTTCTTTCTTAAAGATAATGCAATAAGACAAACTCGTAGAGCAAAGGGAAAGCTAGAGCGCAGAATATAGTTCTCAGCATTGTAATGCAGCAGTTCCAGAGATAATTCCAATGTCAACGGGGTAGAGGAGAATCTAAAAGTAGGTTAGGTTATGGAACCTTGTCCATCTGTTTTTTTTTTGTTCTTTTGGGGTTTTTTTGGTCCTGTTTTAGTTAATTTTAGTTTACTGGGTTGTGTATGTGGGGGGAGGGTGGGAGAAACATGTTTTTGGTCTCTTCCTTCGGGGGGATGCGACCTTTCTTGCCGTATCCCCCGTCTCCGTCTCCGTCTGCGCTGAGGCCTACTTGCGGAGCTGACGGCCTCCAACTGGGACCGACCTCGAGGCTCTGGAGGCAGAGCCAGCCAGGACTTACCAACACGGGGCTGGCTGACTTCGGGGCTGTGGTGGCGTTGCGACCCGACTTCCGACCCGACTTCGGAGCCCTGGAGGCTCGGCACGGGCCAGTGGACGACATCGTCGGGAGCTCGCAGGTCACAGGTTGGTGGCCTGTTTTTCCGGAGCTCCCGCAACAACAGCTTCATCCGCTGGACTGGAGGGCGGCAGCTTCGGCAGCTTCGACCGCCCCGGGCCGCGGAGTTTGAACTGGCCCGTTCTGATTCAACAGCGGGACTTACTTACCATCACCCGGCGGAGTCACAACATCGAAGACCTGGATCGCCTCAGCGCAGAGGGAGAAAAAGGAGGGAAGAGACAAGGACTTAAGACTTTTTGTCTTCCATCACAGTGAGGAGTACCTGGTGGACTCACTGTGGTGGATGTTAAATCTGTGTTTATTGTGTGTTTTTGTTGTTTTATTCTGTGTTTTTCATGCCTTGACTGCAAGGCATGAAATTTCTTTTGACCGAAAGGTCTGAATGACAATAAAGGATACTTGATACTTGATACTTAAAGGATCATTCAGAAGCCTCAAAACAGTGGGGAAGTAGATGTGTCTGAGTCTGATGGTGCATGTTTTCAAGCATCCTTATCTTCTGCCTGATGTGAATGGGTAGATGAACGAAAGACAGTGGTGGGAAGGGTCTTTGATTATGTTGGCTGCTTTCCTAAGGCAGCGTGATGTGTAGATATAGTCAGTGGTGGGAAGTCTGATCTGTGTGATGGACTGGGCTGCATCCACAACTTCCTGAAACTTTGTGCACTCTTGGGTAGAACTGTTCCCAAACAAAGCTGTGATACAACCTGACAATATGCAGGTGAACATATATATAATCCACTGGCACTATTTGACAAAATATATAATCCACTGACACTATTTGACAAAAACTAAGATGTTTTCTTTGTTCCCCAGGATGATATTCACCCTTTAATCAGCTATTAAAATAAATGATCGGATCGTGTTATAATGCAACTTGTTTATAATGCAAATTGGCCGACGATTTTTTCTTTTAGAACGGTAAATACATTTCCACTTCACTCTGAATGTCAGCAATTGTCTGTCCACTTTCTGTTCACCGCTTATCTTAATCGAGAGGTTTACCATCACTACGTTATGGTGATCTGAAGCTCGTTGATTGAGCTGAGGCTCTCTATACTTGATACTTGAGCTAAGGCTCTCTATACTTGATACTCATCTACCCGTCACCTTGAACAAATTGTTGTGAGACTAAACTGTTAATCAAAAAGAAATAAAAACTAGCTTCAAATTATTTAACATTCTTGATTTAACGCTCTTTTTTCCAACTTTGGCAATAAGAAAACACATTTATTGCTCTGCTCACATTTCCTGGTCAGCAATGGAAGAATTAAAGTACACATTATTTGACAGATGGAATCACATCAACAAATCTTGACTTGCCCTGTCAGAGAGCTTCCCTTTGTCCCATCCTCTATCAATTTGAAACTAACGTATTTCTCACTTTCTCAGTTCAAATGAAGGGTCTTCATTCTGAAACTTTAACATATTTCGCTTTCAATAGATGCTGCATTATGTGCTGTATGTTTCTAGTATGTTTCTAGTATTTTCTAGTATTCTAGTATTTTCTGTTTTCAGTTTGGATTTTCCAACTTGTACAAGTCTCTTCTTGATTTTCAAGAAAGATGGGGCCTCAGTTTAGCATGGATTTAAAAAGATTGTAAAGGGCCTGTCCTACCAGCATGCGACTCCATGCGGTGAGCGCGACCAAACTGGAAGCGGGGGCCGCGTGGAGGTCGGGTGACCCCTGTACAGGGCCCATCCCATCAGCATGCGCCTGCATGCGGCGCGAACCGGCACGAACCGGCACGAACCGGCATGAAGTTGGAGTGAAGTCCGCAAGGTAAGTTTGCAAGGACAGAAAGGGACACACACAGAGGGGCACGGAGGCACACAGAGAGAGGGCCATGGAGGCACACACAGAGAGAGTCACGGAGTCACATATATAGAGGGTCACAGAGGCACAACGTCGAGCAGGTGCGTAATGCGTCGAGGCGACTGCGGGCTGACAAGCCGTTGCCGCGCGGAATTTTTGAACACGGTCAGTTTTTCGGAGCCCCGCGCGATGTCGGGACCAGCTCCGCACAACTCCGCACAGCTCCGGCGATCGAAGTGGGACCGGCCCCGCAAGGCCGGACGGCTCAAGCGACCACGTTAGGTCGCGCTCACCGCATGGAGTCGCATGCTGACAGGTCCTTAAGTCTGACAGTGCAATTCTCAGTGAATTGCCAACTAAATTTACATGACAACGGTTGCCTAGATTATGTGCCTATAGTTACCATTGTGAGGTTGAACCATTAGACTTCTGACTCAAGCAGGGTACTGTCAGTGCATGAGGCTGACTCATTATGCTTCAAGTATAATGAGGGCATCAGAAAGCAAAATTAATGGGAAATTCATAGAAATTTCATTGAGCTTTCATCGAGAGTAGTAAACTGGATTATTCGCTGTATTACTGCTAGTGAGGGTAGGAATAGAAAGATAGGACGGATGAATGTGTGGCTCAGGAATTGGTGCAGGGGACAGGGATTCATATTTTTTGACTATTGAGATCTCTTCTGGGGCAAAGATGCACTATATAAGTGGGGCGGGTTGCACCTGAACAGGAGGGGGACTAATAGATCAATGGTACTTTATTGTCACATATACCAAGGTACTATGACATTCCTCTTTAGCATACAATAATAGTTTTAGTATTACTATTATTATACATAAACATAATCTTAGTTAATTTTATGTGTATAGGGGTAGTACACCATTAGTCATGATTCAAGTCTGAAACTTGTTATCAATGCAGAGTTCTTAACTTGGCCATATAGGCCCATTGTCCTGATGGCATTGCAGGGTCGGCCTTGCCATGCTAAGTTGATGGAGTCCTCCATCATTCTATTCTGTTGCAGGCTGTGTCTGATCGATGCGCCCAATCCAATTGAGCCCCAGGCTAATGCAGGGCCTCCAGCAGCCCACTCCATTGACTCCTCGATCCACACACAATGACCTGCGAACCATTGTCCCTCACCTCATCTGGCCACTGTGCAGTCTTTGACCCCAAGGGTGCCTCCCACGGCAGACCTTGTCGCAACCAGGGCATGTTTGAGGGTATGTTGAGGCAAAACACCAATCTGTTTACCAGCACCTTTGTTTGTCTGTCAATATGTGCATGAATCTGCTGCCCTTTTTAAATACAGGAACAACATTAGCTATCCTTCAGTCTTCTGGCACCTCACCCATGGCAAATGAAGATGCAAAAATATCTTCAGGACCTGAGCTATCTTCTACCTTGCATCCTATAACACCCTGAGATACTGTTGATTGCATCTGACCCTGGGTATTTATTAACTCAGGGTGTGTTTTATGACATTTCACACTTCCTCTTTGTTAATATTGACCTGTTCCAAACTATGAACATGGCCCTCTTTGAACTCACTAGTTTCCACGTCCTTCTCCTTGTGAATACAGATCTGAAATATTCATTTCAAATCTCATCCATGTTCCTTGGTTTCACACATAGATCATCTCTTTGGTCCCTTAGGGAACAAACTCTTTTCCTGTCTACTCTCTTGTTTTTGATATGCTTACAGAATTCCCCCTAATCTTATATGCCAAGGATATTTCTTGACTCCTTTTTGCCCTCCTAATTCCATTCTTGGCTTCTTTCCCTGCACCATCTACATTTCTCAAGAGGCTTACTGAATTCAAGTTGCCCATGCTTGTCATATACTTTCTGGGTTTTTTTCCAAATCAAACCTTCAATTTTAGGTTCCCTGACCATACCAAATTTGCCTTTTATCCTTACAGGAACATGCCGTCCCTGAACCTTTGCTAACTCTCTTTCAGAAGACTCCCACTTGTCAGATGTTGCTTTAATCGCCAGCATCTGCTCCCAATCTACTTTGCCGTCTGAAGAAGGGTCCCGACCCAAAGTGTCATCTGTCCATTTCCCTCCACAGATGTTGCCTGACCTGATGAGTTCCTACAGCAGTTTGTTTTTCGCTCGGGATTCCAGCATCCACGTTTGCTTGTGTCCACAATAAACTTTTGCCAGCTACTCTCTAATGTTATTGGAATCGGCCTTCTTTATATTTCCGACATTAATTTGAGGTTGCACTTAACGCATTCTTCCCAGACTAAATCCTTCCAGTAAAGTAATCCCTGTCAATATTGGGAAATGTAAAATCTCCCACTCTGATAACCCTATTGCTCTTCACCTTTTTTGTGATTTGCTTATATATGTTCTGCTAATTCTTGCTGATTATTGGGAGGCCAATAGTGTAATTCCAGAAGAATGATCACATCTCTATAATTGCCAAATTCTACCTATATGACCTAACTGGACAATCCTTCAAGTACATCCTAAGTACTGATGTGATCAGTAGTGCTACCCACGCTCTTAATTTACATCCCTTTGTTTTAAAGGAAGTACATCAAAATATGGCTCTATAAAACCCAAATAAATGAGTCTCCCTTTAATTGTGTAAGATTTTGACATGCATAATCTGATCTTCGAGCAACCTGGGTGGCCTAAAGCATTGGCTCAGCGACCAGAAGAGTAAGGAAGCAGACAAATCTTCCCAGCAATTTAAATTAGTACAAATAATATGACCCCAGTCATCATGAAAGCCTGGTTTGCTTTCATCTGTTAAAAGAGAAGCCAAATTCTTTCAATACCCCACACTTCTTTATTTAGTTAAGTTTGTAACTCATTCAGAGTCAGTCTATCTGTTCCATTGTATATGGTGGAAAAGCTCAAGAATGAACAAGATCGTTTCCAAGCCTCTAATTCCGAGCCTCTAAATTCAAACTTAGCTGCCATTTGTGAAGCTACAAACAGTGATAGGGGCTGGGAAAACGATCAAAATGTAAAAAATGCCGACATTGGAAGCCAGATACCCCCCCCGCCCCCCAAAATTGCATAAACCACTTGGCAAGCCCGAGTCTCCACTACCACACCATGCTAAACTGACTGATCCCCTGCTGAAGTAGATTCAGCTCCCCTCAGATGCAGTACTCGGAGTCCCAATCGCTGGTCTTTGAAGAGTAACTCTATTTTCGGAGGTGCCCACATATGGACAATGGAAGCTAAAGAACCAAGCCCAGCCCAAGCTCTATTGAAATAAGGGGCAATTCCTTTGAAGGACTAGCTTTTAATAATTTGTCCTCAGTGGTTTTAGGTTCTGCCCGTGCAGTATTTGATTTGCTCTGCACCATTTGAATGTGGCCTTTCTTCAGATTTATTGCAAAGTGTCACACAATTAATGTTGCTGTCTTATTTTGGGGAATTGAACAAATCCACCTGTCACATCCCAGGTTATGAAAAGGAAAATGCTGTGTTCTGCTTCTGTTTGGTGCATAGAGTGAGCTTGGCTTCTATGGAGCTCGGCTTCCATACTAGTCTTCCTCTCTAAAGCTGACCACAATCTGCATTTCTGTAACTTTTCCAATTCTCCCTCAGGATAAAAAAATGTTGCTTCTGAAAATCAAAGAAACAAATTGTCGTACTTATAAAGTTTTAGCCTGTCATTCATTCCCACTTTAATTTTGAAGAAAATAACATAAATCTAGCAAAAAAAAACACGCTTTGTGTGTGTGTGTGTGTGTGTGTGTGTGTGTGTGTGTGTGTGTGTGTGTGTGTGTGTGTGTGTGTGTGTGTGGTCTTCATTCTTTTTATGGAATACACCCACCTGAGCACTGTCCAAACTAGATCTGTGCTTGGATTAAGGGGAACAGAAAGCTGTTATGCAAACAGACACAGGCAGTTGCATAATGTTTAATGGATTTTAAGTGTTCTGTAGTCACTCTTTATGCTCTATTATTTGCTAACTAAATAAGCTAAGCCGGTTCAACCAGCCAGACCTCCAAGAGCAAAGGATGTCTTGAAAAGAAAATAGCAGTACCAGGAAACAAACTGCGGACGGTGAAATATGCGTTGCCATTCCACTCTGAAAGTCTGGAAATGCTTGAAGCATTATTTCATTGCAGCAGTGCAACACTCCCATGTTCTTGGCTCTCTACTGGCCTCTAGAGGAAATATAGCTGAAATGTTGGGACAAACGGATGGCCTGGATTCAGCAAGGGAATTCAAGTAGTTAGTTCCACATTCAACTGCTGGCCATTCCCTGCATGAACATAATGTGTAGGGATTTTCACACAAGTGTGCGTGAATTAATATACCTGAACTTGCTGAACTCTTCATGGAGTACATGTGCACAGTCAGGGCAAATCCCCATCTCTCTTGGTACATAATCCATTGAAGCAACCTGTAGTAGATCAGAGGTAGACACAAATGCTGGAGAAACTCAGCGGGTGAGGCAGCCTCTATGGAGCGAAGGAAATAGGCAATGTTTCGGGCCGAAACCCTTCTTCAGACTGATGTGAGGGTGGGTGGGGGTGGGGGTGAGGGGGAAGAAGAAGAAAGGAAGAGGTGAAGCCAGTGGGCTGAAGGTGAGCTGAGAACGGGAGGGGAGGACTACCTGAAATTGGAGAAGTCAATGTTCATACCGCTGGGGTGCAAACTGCCAAGCAAAATATGAGGTGCTGCTCCTCCAATTTACGGTGGCCCTCACTCTGGCCATGGAGGAGGTTGAGGACAGAAAGATCGGATTGGGAATGTGAGGGGGAGTTGAAGTGAGGGGGAGTTGAAGTGCTGAGCCACCGGAAGATCAGTTGGTTATTGCGGACCGAGCGGAGGTGTTCGGCGTAGCGATCGCCAAGCCTACGCTTCGTCTCACCGATGTAGAGCAGCTGACATCTAGAGCAGCTGATGCAATAGATGAGGTTGGAGGAGATGCAGGTGAACCTCTGCCGCACTGCAGGCCTGCTGTGGGATCTGTGACTCCCCTCTTAAATAAGGATGTGTAGGAAGGAACTGCAGATGCTGGTTTACACCGAAGAAAGACAAAAAAGCTGGAGTAACTCAGCGGGACGGGCAGCATCTCTGAACAGTTTTCAGTGACCCAGTGTCAAGTTTTAGTCATATTTCATTCTTTAAATTGTTTAGTTTACTTAAATCTTTTTAAACATTTTAAAATGTAGTTGGGATTTGTTTTTTTTAATATTTTGATAGATTTCAAAATGTTGCAATGATTCAAACATATTTTAATAATTTTTATAGAACATAGAACAGTACAGCAAAAGATCAGGCCCATTGTCTGCGCCAAACATGACGTGAAGACCATCGTTTATCTACCTGCATATAATCCATATCCCTCCTTTCCCTGCATATCTATATGCCTACCCAAAGGTCTCTCAAATCCCATTATCCTATCTGCCTCAACCACCACCCTCAGCCGTGCATTCCACTCTCGCACCACCCACTGTGTAAAAACTTTGCCATACATATCTCCTTTAAACTTTGCCCCTCTCACCTTAAAGCTATGACCTATACTATTTATTTTTCCATCTTTAGAAAAAGGTTCTGACTGTCTACCCTACCTATGCCTCCCATAATTTTATATCCTTCTATCAGGTCTCACTGCAACATGTGTGATTCCAGCAAAAACAATCCAGGTCTGTCCAACCTCTCTCTGTAGCTAATATCCCCTAATCCAGGCATCATTCTGGTAATTCTCTGTACCATTTCCAAAGCCTTCACTTCCTTCCTATAATGGGGCGACCAGGGCGATGCACAATACCACAAATGCTTTATTGTACCTTTTCAGTATGTATGACAAACACTTTTGATGTAGTCTGACCAAAGTCCTGTAAAGCTGCATCATGACTTCCTAACTCATTTACTCAATGTCCTGACTTATGAAAGTAAGCATGCCTTATGCCTTCTTTATCACACCATCTGCTTGTGTTGCCATTTTCAGGAGTAATGGATTTGGACCCCAAGATCCCTCAGTATATCAATGCTGTTAAGGGTCATGCCATTACCTAATATACTTCCCCCTTACATTCCATCTGCCAAAGTGCAGCATCTCACTCTTGCTTGGTTGTACTCCATCTGCCATTTCTCCACCAATTTCTGTAGTTGATCTACATCCCACTGTATACGTTGACAGTCTTCCTCATAATCCGTGACCCCAACAATCTTGATGTCATCTGCAAACTTACTAACCAACGTTTTCAACCAAATCATCACAAACAGCAGTAGCAGCAGACACAGATCCCAGCGGAACCCCACTGGATACAGACCTGAATGTGTCTTTCCACTACAACCCTGTCTTATGTCAGTAAGCCAGTTCTGAATCCATACAACAAAGTCACTGTGAATCCTGTGCATTGTAATCTTCTGGATCAGTCAACCATTGAATACTTTATCAAATGTCTTACTAAAATCTGCGAAGACAATATCCACCGCTCATCCCTCAACAATCACCTTCATCAAGTACTCAAAACATTTGTACAACGTGGCCTGTCTGAAGAAGGGTCTGGACCCAAAACTTCCCCCATTCCCTCCCTCCATAGATGCTGCCTGTCCTGCTAAGTTTTGTGTCTATCTTCAATTTAAACTAGCATCTGCTGTTCCTTCCGACACCCGACATTTGGCTCCTGTGGTTTTCCAGTAAATAAGAGCCTGGCTCTCAATGAAGTTCAAAAAAATCTGTGAATCCCTCTTTCCATTAGATTTCTTGAGACACGGCTTTTCTGCTTTGATCATGTTAATTTACAACATCTCTTATTTTGACTTGTTTACAGAACAAAAAGCATTTAGATTCCGGGTCTCTCTTGTGAAGTTTGAATTTGAGAAAGGCAATGACATTTTAACTAATTGTTTCAAAAGGCTATTGCATAAAATATAAACATCTTGCTAATTTGATGGAGGAAGAAAACATTTTATTAGCTGCAGATAGGAAGTTAAGGCCAAAAAATACTAAAACTGTGATAATTGTTGGGAATTGAGTGTGAGAGTTATTGGGGGTTGATGCTGGCACATGTAACTCGGTCCTGAACGTTCTATCGCAACGGCAGCAGACAGTCAGGGTGGGCAGTAGGACATCAAAAACCATAGCCGTGAGCACTGGCTCTCCCCAAGGTTGTGTCCTAAGCCCCCTGCTGTTTAGTCTGCTTACACATGACTGTATTGCTAGACTCAACAACAACTTCATCAACAAGTTCGCTGATGACACAACAGTGGTAGGTCTCATCAGTGACAATGATGAGTCGACGTACAGGATGGAGTTGGAGCTGCTCACAGGATGGTGCAAATCCCACAACCTCATTCTCAACGTGGGAAAAACGAAGGAGATGGTGGTTGACTTCAGGAGGGCGGGAAAACAACGCCATACACCTCTTCACATCGATGGAGCTGATGTGGAAAGGGTCAGCAGTGTGAAGTTCCTAGGACTCCACCTGTCAGATGACCAGACGTCCATGACCAACACCACAGCACTGGTCAAGAGAGCCCAGCAGTGACTACACCCTCTCCGTAGACTACGGAAAGCAGGTCTCCCCACTGCACACCTACAAACTTTTTATAGGGGGACAATCGAGAGCACATTAACCTACGGCATCACTTCCTGGTTCGGGAGCTGCAAGGCATACGAACGGCACCAACCGGACAGGATTGTGAAGACCGCCAGCAGGATTATTGGTGCTCCACTCCCTTTCCTGCTGGACATATACAGGAAGAGATGTATCAGCAGAGCCATCTCCATCAACAAAGACCACTACCACCCATCGCATCACATATTCTCCATCCTGCCATCTGGGAAGAGGTACAGGAGCATCAGCTGCAAAACCAGCAGGATGCTCCTCAGCTTCTTCCCGCAGGCTATAAGACTGATAAACGGACTTTGCCCCCTGCCAAAGTATCGTGCACCAACCACCAACCTGGACACTCTGAAGCAGAGCCATTGTCGTGCCGCTGCCGATTGGAACTCATGATATATGTATTTTTATTTTTATTTCTATTTATTTTTTACCACACACTGAATGGACACTGGTTGAGCAACATTTTTTTGTTTCCTCTGGGTATGTAAGTACTCAGGAAAAATGATAATAAATATATACAATACGAAAGGAGTACAGAATTAAATCCTGAATCATCTTGTAGAAGGCTATCACATTAAAACTACAGCGCTGTAGTTTTGAGTACTATATTGTGATAAATTTTGACAGCCCAAGAAAGAATACAGGTCATGAACATGCAGCTGGGAGTGGTGGTGCGGCAGTTGTGTAGTAGCATTTAAGAGACTTTTGAACAGGCACATGGATTTGCAGGGAATGGAAGGATATGAATTATGTGCAAGCAGATAAGTTGGTCAGCACACAGACTGTGGGCCGAAGGGCCTGTTCCAGTGCTGTAATTTGCTATGTTCTATTTTTGAATGAGTGCTGAGCCGTAACGCCATAACATAATGTTCAGTCATCAGTTGAGCTTAACAACAATAGATTTATTTAGAAGTTGTATGATGCACAGAACAGTAAGAATATTGCAGTCTCTTTATGATGGAATCTATCTAAAAGAGGTTAAAATGATATTTCCGGAACATATTTATTGAGCAGTGGTATGATCAGCCGGTTTATTGACTAAAACAACCTTCGAAGATTTTCTGAGGCCATGGGAATTTTTTCAACCATATATGTTGCAAATGACCCATTTGCATCCCAGCTTAACAAATTAGGAGAAGCCTCCAGTTTTACTTCTAGTAAATAAGAGCCTGTCTCCCAATAAAGTAAAAAAAAACACGTGGATCCCACTTTCCATTAGATTACTTGAGATTTTGCTTTGATCACAAATTAATTTACGACATCTCTTGTTTTGACTTGTTTACTGAACAAACGTCATTTAGATTCCTTTCTTTAACTCCTTCTTTAACACTTTGTAGATTCCTGTCTTGTTTGTGGAGTTTGAAGTTGAGAATGGCAACCTCATTTTAACTAATTATTTCAAAATACATTATCTTGCACTAAACTTTATTCCCTTGTTCCTGTGTCTGTACACTGCAGATGGCTTGATTGTAAACATGTACAGTCTTTTCTCTGAATAGTTAGCACGCAACAAAAAAGCTTTTCGCTGTACCTCGGTACGCGTGACACTAAATGATACTAAACTGTGGATGGCTTGATTGTATCCATGTACAGTCTTTCCACTCACTGGATAGCATGCACCAAAAAAAGCGTTTCACTGTACCTCAGCGCACGTGACAATAAACTAAACTAAACTAGACTATTGCATAAAATGCAAACATTTTTTGATGGAAGAAGACAATCTCTTTTAGCTGCACATAAAAAATAATTAAGCCAGAATACAGAAACTGGGATAAATGTTGGCACTTTAGTGAGAAAGGGGTATAGAAAAGGGTTCCAGTACATAAAATACATGGTTCAAATGGGAATTGCTGTTAGAATATTGAAGGTTATGATGATTAAACAGATCCCCAAGTTGTACCAATATCCATGTTGCCGTATTCCTTTATTTTACCCACGAGAAAAAATCTTTCACAGGAATAAAAATCTTTGCAAAGTGGAGGAAAAAAACAGCAAATTCAGGCACATTTTTGTCTATATTCCTGCATGTGTTAACATGCCAGGGGTAACAGGAACATTCTTGATCAACAGATGCGCACAGACCCTGTACTAAGAGTTACTGGAGACCCCTGGTACAGGATAAACCGAAGAGGGATACATGTAATTAGCGGTATCCATTTACAGCACTGAACGCTGTATTGTCCTTGCCATTGCAAAAAGGAAATCTACCCATAATGAATGGGAAACCTTTCACTGAAAAACATTCAGCAGGGAATTGCAGGTATTATAACTCAGTGGTTAACTTACTAAAGTATATGTTCAGTGAGTGGATTTTTTGGGGAAGGTGTGTTCTAATGGTAGAGGAGGAATGTCAATTCATTTGTAAAAGCCTTGATAAGAATGCCGGCTCATTCAAGCTGGTCTGTGCACAGCCATAGTCCTGCAGCACCAGTAAGCTGTCATCAGGTGGTCAACAAATGCTTGAAGGTAGACAAAAGTGCTGGAGAGACTCAGCGGGTGAGGCAGCATCTATGGAGCGAAGAAATGCTTGAAACAGTGTACCTCTGCCTCACCTGGAAAGATTGCTTGGGTCCTTGGATGGAGTCGAGGGGGGAGGTAAAGCGACAAGTGTAGCATTTCCTGCGATTGCAAGGGAAAGTAGGGAGTGGTTTGGGTGGGAAGGGATGAATTGACCAGGGAGTTGCGGAGAGAGCGGTCTCTGCAGAAAGTCAAAAGGGGAGGAGGTGGGATGTGGCCAGTGGTGGGAACCTGTTGAAGGTGGCGAACATGTCGGAGAATTATCTGTTTTCTGTGGCGGCTGGTAGGGTGGAAGGTGATGACAAGGTGGACTCTGTCCTTGTTACGAATGGGGGTATGGGGAATGAGAGTGGAGCTATGGGATAGAGAAGAGACCCTGGTGAGAGCCTCATCGAAGAGGGGAACCCCCGTTCCCTAAAGAATGAGGACATCTCCGATGCCCATGTTTGGAACACCTCATCCTGGGTACAGATGCGGCACAGACGGAGGAATTCGGAGTAGGGGATAGAGTCCTTTCAGGAAGCAGGGTGGGAAGAAATGTAGCCCAGATAGCCATGGGATTCAGTGGGTTTGTAGTAGATATCAGTCAGTAGTCTGTTACCTGCGATGGAGATGATGAGGTCAAGAAACGGTGGGTGTTAGATTGGGTGGTTATGGAGGCTCTCGGTACATTGACCTTCATCAGAAGGAGGATTGAGTATAGTTGGGATGGTATGTTACAGTGTACAAGATGTTGGTACGGCCGCATTTGGAATATTGTGTTCAGTTTTGGTCACCTTCCTTTATGAAGGATGTCATTAAGTTAGACAGAGTGCAGAGAAGATTTACAAGAATGTCGCCAAGACTTGAGGGCCTGAGCTACAGGAAGAGATTAGGCCGGCCTGGATTTTAATTTTTGGAACACTGGAGGCTGAGGGGTGATATTATCCAGAAAACTATTGTAAGTCGACCGTTCCTGTCGGTGATTGGGGTTACAGTGCCCTCCATAATGTTTGGGACAAAGACCCATCATTTATTTATTTGCCTCTGTACTCCACAATTTTAGATTTGTAATAGAAAAAAAATCACATGTGGTTAAAGTACACATTGTCAGATTTTATTAAAGGGTATTTTTATACATTTTGGTTTCACCATGTAGAAATTACAGTTGTGTTTATACATAGAAACATAGAAACATAGAAATTAGGTGCAGGAGCAGGCCATTCGGCCCTTCGAGCCTGCACCGCATTCAATATGATCATGGCTGATCATCCAACTCAATATCCTGTACCTGCCTTCTCTCCATACCCTCTGATCCCTTCAGCCACAAGGGCCACATCCAACTCCCTCTTAAATATGGCCAACGAACTGGCCTCAACTACCTTCTGTGGCAGCGAATTCCACAGATTCACCACTCTCTGTGTGAAAAACGATTTTCTCATCTCGGTCCTAAAAGACTTCCCCCTTATCCTTAAACTGTGACCCCTTGTCATGGACTTCCCCAACATCGGGAACAATCTTCCTGCATCTAGCCTGTCCAACCCCTTAAGAATTTTGACATAGTCCCCCTATTTCAGGGCACCATAATGTTTAGGACACATGGCTTCACAGGTGTTTGTCATTGCTCAGGTGTGTTTAAATGCCTCCTTAATGCAAATATAAGAGAGCTCTCAGCACCTAGTCTTTCCTCCAGTCTTTCCATCACCTTTGGAAACTTCTATTGCAGTTTATCAACACGAGGGCCTAAGTTGTGCCAATGAAAGTCAAAGAAGCCATTATGAGACTGAAAAACAACAATAAAACTGTTAAAGATATCAGCCAAACCTTAGGTGATCAAAATCAACTGTTTGGAACATCATTAATAAGAAAGAGAGCACTGGTGAGCTTACGAATCGCAAAGGGACTGGCAGGCCAAGGAAGACCTCCACAGCTGATGACAGAAGAATCCCCAACCACCTGTCCGACAGATCAGAAACACTCTTCAGGAGTCAGGTGTGGATTTGTCAATGACCACTGTCTGCAGAAGACTTCATGAACAGAAATACAGAGGCTATACTGCAAGTTGCTAATCACTGGTTAGCTGTAAAAATAGGATGGCTAGGTTACAGTTTGCAAAGAAGTACTTAAAAGAGCAATTACAGTTCTGGAGAAAGGTCTTGTGGACAGATGAGACAAAGATTAACTTATATCAGAGTGATGGCAAGAGCAAAGTATTGAGGGTAGAAGGAACCGCCCAAGTATACCACCTCATCTAATCATGGTGGTGGGGGTGTTATGGCCTGGGCATGTATGGCTGCTGAAGGTACTGGCTCACTTATCTTCATTGATGATACAACTGCTGATGGTAGTAGCATAATGGATTCTGAAGTGTATAGACACATCATATCTGATCAAGTTCAAACAAATGCCTCAAAACTCATTGGCAGGTGGTTCATTCTACAGCAAGACAATGGTCCCAAACATATTACTAAAGCAACAAAGGAGTTTTTCAAAGCTAAACAATGGTCAGTTCTTGAGTGGCCAAGTCAATCACCTGATCGGAACCCAATTGAGTATGCCTTTTATATGTTGAAGAAAAAACTGAAGGGGATTAGCCCCCAAAACAAGCATAAGCTGAAGATGGCTGCAATACAGGCCTGGCAGAGCATCACCAGAGAAGACACCCAGCAACTGGTGATGTCCATGCATCGCAGACTTCAAGTAAGTAAGTAAGTTTATTGGCCAAGTATTCACATGCAAGGATTTTGCCTTGGTGCTCCGCCCACAAGTAACAACATGCAATCAAGCAGTCATTGTATGCAAAGGATATGCAACAAAATGCTAAAAATGACTACTTTCATTTACATGACATTGCTGTGTACCAAACATTATGGTGCCATGAAATGGGGGGACTATGAATAAACACTGATGTAATTTCTAAATGGTGAAACCAAAATGTATAAAAATGGCATTTGTTAAAATCTGACAATGTGCACTTTAACCAAAGGTGAGTTTTTATATTACAAATCTAAAATTGTGGAGCTCAGAGACAAATAAATAAATAATGGGCCTTTGTCCCAAACATTAAGGAGGGCACTGTGTGTGATGGGAAGTATGGTGATGGGATCTCCAGGCATATGTCCAACCAGAGTGAGCAACGTTGAATGCAGGAGATATCTAAGCCTGTCTCCCATCAAGCCACAACCTCTGCATGAGAGACCTGATTCAAATTCCTGTAAACTAGCATGATTCCTCACCATAGGATGTCCTCAAAATACTGCAGTGATGACAATGTATTTCTATTATTCAGCAATACAGCAATAGTAGTAGGAATTAACTGCAGATGTTGGTTTATATCGAAGACAGACACAAAATGCTGGAGTAACACAGCGGGACAGACAGCATCTCTGGAGAGAATGAATGGGTGACGTTTCGGGTCGAGTCCCATCTTCAGAATGATGAAGGGTCTTGTCCAGAAAGGTCACAGATTCCTTCTCTCCAACGTTGCTGCCTGTTCCACTGAGTTACTCCAGCTTTTTGAGTCTATCTTTGATTATTAGTGGATCAGGTACAACTGGATTCTGACTTCCATTGCAGGCAATATAGCAACTAATTTATGCAGAGAAGTTTCCCACATCAGATGGGCTGTCAGCTCCTTCACTCAGCAAAAGCAATGACACTGGTGCTAATACAACTCCAAATTAGAAACTGGACTTTCAAAACAACTGTTTGGATATTTTAAAACTGTATTGTTCATAATATTTGTGTGTAATCTACTCATTGTCACTCATTGCAAAATATCTGATTTATTTGCAATCATTTTTAAAAAGAGGAAAGAGTCCATGAATGTGCTAGATAATCTATAAACCAGGAAGAGCATAACCAGAGCACCAATAGGCCTTTAATTTATTTTATATATTTGCTCTGAGGAACTCATGATACATTGTTTGTATCAATGTAGCAAACTATATGTTCAACTTTGCGGTGAATCCGATGAATATTACACTGTACGGTTTCAGTGTATATGGTTTCAGGGGGTATCTCCCTCTCCCCTTCCCCTGACTCTCAGTCTGAAGAAGGGTCTCGACCCAAAACATCACCCATTCCTTCTCTCTAGGGATGATGCCTGTCCTGCAGAGTTACTCCAGCATTTTATGTCTAACTTCGATTTCAGGGTATGTTTTTCCCCTTACTACGTTTCCTGTATTGTAACTCTAATCAGGTCTGTAAATATCAGTATTATTCTCAGTTTGCTGCATGTATTTGTTTCATTTCATTTTGCTTACAATTAATCACAGTTAGCTGCTTTTATTCTTCATTCATTTAATGTTCCTGCCAAGCTGCACTGTGTGAAAAACAGAGTATCGACCAACAGAACAAGTCACACATGAGCGATGCAGACAAATCTGGAATCACGCACATGGTAAGGAGGATTAAAGAGAAACTAAAATCTGCAAGAAGTTACTTAGATGTTAGAGCAGAAATTGTTTTAATCAAAAAATTATGTTATATAATTTGTTAATTTGTTAATAAAACTAAATGACAGATGCTGGAAACATAAAATAGAAATAAACAATGCCATAAATAAACAATGCCATAAATATGTGAAGAGATGATTATGAAAAGTTAAACAGGCAAACAATTCAAATGTGGGCACAAAACTATTCAAAAAGTCATCTGTGTTGTCTCTGAACACTAATGAATTTGCTATGGTGTGTGAATATTTACCATATATTATTTATGTTTTAGGTATGTAAATTTATTGGACACTTCTGTGGAGTATCTCAGTTCAGACTAACTTCAGTCATTTCCAGGTTAATTGAAACATTGCTGACATCTGTTATTGTGGATGGCAGCCTGCATTGGTGCGCAGAAGGGTACATTGCCACACTCAATGCCAGTTTGGCAAAACAATAAATCAGGGAAGGTAGTGCATCCGTGGATAACAAGGGAAATCAGGGATAGTATCAAAGCAAAGGATGATGCGTACAAAGTAGCCAGAAAAAGCAGCATACCAGAGGACTGGGAGAAATTCAGAGACCAGCAGAGGAGGACAAAGGGCTTAATTAGGAAAGGAAAAATAGATTATGAAAGAAAACTGGCAGGGAACATAAAAACTGACTGCAAAAGTTTTTATAGATATGTGAAGAGAAAGAGATTAGTTAAAACAAATGTAGGTCCCTTGCAGTCAGAAACAGGTGAGTTGAACATGGGGAACAAGGATATGGCGGACCAATTGAATAACTACTTTGGTTCCATCTTCACAAAGGAGGACATAAATAATCTGCCAGAAATAGCAAGGGACCGCGGGTCAAAGGAGGAATTGAGTGAAATCCAGGTTAGTCGGGAAGTGGTGTTGGGTAAATTGAATGGATTAAAGGACGATAAATCCCCAGGGCCAGATAGGCTGCATCCCAGAGTACTTAAGGTAGCTCAGGAAATAGTGGATGCATTAGTGATAATCTTTCAAAACTCTTTAGATTCTGGAGTAGTTCCTGAGGATTGGCGGGTAGCAAATGTAACCCCTCTTTTTAAGAAGGGAGGGAGAGAGAAAACGGGGAATTACAGACCAGTTAGTCTAACATCGGTAGTGGGGAAACTGCTAGAGTCAGTTATTAAAGATGGGATAGCAGCACATTTGGAAAGTGGTGAAATCATTGGACAAAGTCAGCATGGATTTACGAAAGGTAAATCATGTCTGACGAATGTAACTAGTAGAGTGGATAAGGGAGAACCTGTGGATGTGTTATATCTGGACTTCCAGAAGGCTTTCGACAAGGTCCCACATAAGAGATTAGTATACAAACTTAAAGCATATGGCATTGGGGGTTCAGTATTGATGTGGATAGAGAACTGGCTGGCAAGCAGGAAACAAAGAGTAGGAGTAAATGGGTCCTTTTCACAATGGGAGGCAGTGACTAGTGGGGTACCGCAAGGGTCCGTGCTGGGACCCCAGCTATTTACAATATATATTAATGATCTGGATGAGGGAATTGAAGGCAATATCTCCAAGTTTGCAGATGACACTAAGCTGGTGGGCAATATTAGCTGTGAGGAGGATGCTAGGAGACTGCAAGGTGACTTGGATAGGCTGGGTGAGTGGGCAAATGTTTGGCAGATGCAGTATAATGTGGATAAATGTGAGGTTATCCACTTTGGTGGCAAAAACAGGAAAGCAGACTACTATCTAAATGGTGGCCGATTAGGAAAAGGGGAGATGCAGCGCGACCTGGGTGTCATGGTACACCAATCATTGAAAGAAGGCATGCAGGTGCAGCAGGCAGTAAAGAAAGCGAATGGTATGTTAGCTTTCATAGCAAAAGGATTTGAGTATAGGAGCAGGGAGGTTCTACTTCAGTTGTATGTGGCCTGGAGTATTGCGTACAGTTCTGGTCTCCAAATCTGAGGAAGGACATTATTGCCATAGAGGGAGTGCAGGGAAGGTTCACCAGACTGATTCCTGGGATGTCAGGACTGTCTTATGAAGAAAGACAGGATAAACTTGGTTTATACTCTCTAGAATTTAGGAGATTGAGAGGGGATCTTATAGAAACTTACAAAATTCTTAAGCGGTTGGACAGGCTAGATGCAGGAAGATTGTTCCCGTTGTTGGGGAGGTCCAGGACAAGGGGTCACAGCTTAAGGATAAGGGGGAAATCCTTTAGGACCGAGATGAGAAGGACTTTTTTCACACAGAGAGTGGTGGGTCTCTGGAACTCTCTGCCACAGAGGGTAGTGGAGGCCAGTTCATTGGCTATATTTAAGAGGGAGTTAGATGTGGCCCTTGTGGCTAGGGGGATCACAGGGTATGGAGAGAAGGCAGGTAGGGGATACTGAGTTGGATGATCAGCCATGATCATATTGAATGGCGGTGCAGGCTCGAAAGGCCGAATGGCCTACTCCTGCACCTAATTTCTATGTTTCTATGTTTCATGTTCAGTCACTTGGGAAATAGTAACAGGAACTGAATCTTGTCATTTTCTACCAAGCTTAGAACAGGAATATCATCAGGGAAGGCAGTATGAACAGTTCAGACATGCAGAGCCACGGCCAGGCACTCGCTGATATGCACATCAAAAAGAAAGCAAAAGATTGTGCATTTTCATAGTGACAATCCTGGCCTCAGAACATTTTTAAACTTCTTTAGAGCAAATTATTGCTTCTCGGAGCGTATGTTGGCAATATAATATACTTATTCCCATAATGAGCTGCAGAGCCAATCTTTGGAAAGCAGTACTTTGTCTGTGCAGCATCTTTCCACTTACTGAGACACTTCCCTCAGTCTCTTTAAGATTTATTCCTAATTCATGGCAAAATTAATCCACATTTACTGTTCAGTTGCTGCCACTGTAAATGGAGTTAAGAATAGTAAGTATAAACATAGATAAGAAATAAAAACAAGGAACGACAAATGCTGGTTTACAAATAAAGACACTGCTGGAGTAACTAAGCGGGTCTGGCGACATCTCTGGAGAACATGGAAAGGTGAACTTGGGATGGGACGCATCTTCAGAATGATGTAGGGATGGGGGAAGAAAGATGGAGGAGGGTGGGGGGGTTGGGTTAGTTACCTAAAACTCAATGTTCATACCATTGAAGCGGAATATGAGGTGCTGTTTCTCCTGTTTATATGTAGCCTCACTCTGCCAATGGAGGAGGCCGAGGACAGGAAGGTCAGTATGGGAATGTAAAGAGGAGTTAAAATGCTTCGCAACCAAGAGATCTAGTAGGCCTTGGCATAAATAAAACTGTTATTTAACATAGAGAACACATATAGAACATAAAAACACAGTTTCGGTGTGTTTGTCTCACCTTGTTCCTTATTTTAGGATTCATATAATTAAAAGCACACTTGAATTGTCATATACACATCTTGCAGCTGTATAACCTTGCTTGACAAATATAATGATTCTTACAGAAGGTAAGTTCTTAAAAGTAAAAAGAGTCTGGTGATTCTGATTGTCAATACCAGACATATTACCTACAGCAGGAGAGGCCCACAGGAGCCGTTGGAAGTGAAGGAGGGGGAGGAGCGACACCCGACCGGTAAGGATAAAAATCTAGCGCGGGGCTTGTTTTTCCAGAGGCCCACAGGAGCCGTTACCCAAATCCATAACATTCCATTTGGAGAAGTGGGTTTTTTTTGAGGAAGCCGCTGATTGGTGGAAGAGGACCCGAGGAAGCAGCTGATTGGGTGCAACCCCGGGTTTACTATTTTACATTTCTGCCTTCTGGGAGTTAGGGATTCAGTATTTAGTAGTAAAGTTTAAAGGATAAGTTTTTGTGTTTTTTAAAAAAAATATTTAATACAGAGTAATTTGGGAGTAAGGTATGGCAGTAGAGATTGGCCCCGTGGTTTGTTCAGTCTGCAACATGTGGGAGATCAGGGAGATGGTCGGTGTCCCTGGTGACTATGTTTGCAGGAAGTGTGTCCAGCTGCAGCTCCTGGCAGACCGCATTGAACGATTGGAACTGCGGCTGGATTCATACTGGAGCATCCACGATGCGGAGAAAGTCGTGGATAGCACGTACAGTGAGTTGGTCACACCGCAGGCAAAAGGTAGGAGGACAAGAAGGGAACGGGTGGCCAATAGCCAGCAAAGCAGTAGGCAGGTAGTGCAGGAGTCCCCTGCGGTCATCTCCCTCCTAAACAGGTATACCATTTTGGATACTGTTGAGGGAGATGGCTCATCAGGGGAATGCAGCAGCAGCCAGGTTCATGGCACCATGGGTGGCTCTGCAGCACATGAGGGGGGAAAAAAGAGGGGAAGGGCAATAGTAATAGGGGATTCAATTGTCAGGGGAATAGATAGGCGTTTCTGCGGCCGCAAACGAGACTCCAGGATGGTATGTTGCCTCCCTGGTGCAAAGGTCAGGGATGTCACTGAACGGCTGCAGAACATTCTGGAGGGGGAGGGTGAACAGCCAGTTGTCGTGGTGCATGTTGGCACCAACGATATAGGTAAAAAAAGGGATGAAGTCCTACAAGGTGAATTTAGGGAGCTAGGAGATAAACTTAAAAGTAGGACCTCAAAGGTAGTAATCTCCGGATTACTACCAGTACCACGGGCCAGTCAGAGTAGAAATAGGAGGATAATGCAAATGAATACGTGGCTTGAAAAGTGGTGCAAGGGGGAGGGATTCAAATTTTTAGGGCACTGGGACCAGTTCTGGGGGAGGTGGGACCGGTACAAACAGGACGGTTTGCACCTGGAATGGAATGGAACCAATGTCCTTGGGGGAGTGTTTGCTAGTGCTGTCGAGGAGGCTTTAAACTAATGTGGCAGGGGGATGGGTACAAGAGCAGAGAGGCAGGAGGGTGTAAAATGAGGGTAGAAGCATTAGGTAGCAAGGTGAAAGGTAAAAGTGGCAGGCAGACAAAACCAGGGCAAAAATCAAAAAGGGCCACTTTTCAGCAAAATTGTATAAGGGGTAAATGCGTTGTAAAGACAAGCCTGAAGGCTTTGTGTCTCAATGCAAGGAGTATTCGTAATAAGGTGGACGAGTTGAACGTGCAGATAGATATTAATGATTATGATATAGTTGGGATCACGGAGACATGGCTCCAGGGTGACGTAGGCTGGGAGCTGAACATCCAGGGATATTCAATATTCAGGAGGGATAGAGAGAAAGGAAAAGGAGGTGGGGTAGCGTTGCTGGTTAGAGAGGAGATTAAAGCAATGGAAAGGAAGGACATTAGCTTGGAGGATGTGGAATCGGTATGGGTAGAGCTACAAAACACTAAGGGGCAGAAAACACTGGTGGGTGTTGTGTACAGGCCACCTAACAGTAGCAGAGAAGTTGGGGATGGTATCAAACAGGAAATTAGAAATGCGTGCGACAAAGGCAAAACAGTTATAATGGGTGACTTCAATCTACATATAGATTGGGTTAATCAAATCGGCAGGGGTGCTGAGGAAGAGGATTTTTTGGAATGTATGCGGGATAGTTATCTAAATCAACATGTAGAGGAACCAACGAGAGAGCAGGCTATTTTAGACTGGGTTTTGAGTAATGAGGAAGGGGTAATTAGCCGTCTTGTTGTACGTGCCCCCTTGGGCAAGAGTGACCATAATATGGTTGAGTTCTTCATTAGGATGGAGAGTGACATTGTTAATTCAGAAACAATGGTTCTGAACTTAAAGAAAGGTAACTTTGAGGGTATGAGACGTGAATTGGCCAAGATTGACTGGCAATTAATTCTAAAAGGGTTGACGGTGGATATACAATGGAAGACATTTAAAGACTGCATGGATGAACTACAAAAATTGTTCATCCCAGTTTGGCAAAAGAATAAATCGGGGAAGGTAGTGCATCCGTGGATAACAAGGGAAATCAGGGATAGTATCAAAGCAAAGGATGATGCGTACAAAGTAGCCAGAAAAAGCAGCATACCAGAGGACTGGGAGAAATTCAGAGACCAGCAGAGGAGGACAAAGGGCTTAATTAGGAAAGGAAAAATAGATTATGAAAGAAAACTGGCAGGGAACATAAAAACTGACTGCAAAGGTTTTTATAGATATGTGAAGAGAAAGAGGTTAGTTAAAACAAATGTAGGTCCCTTGCAGTCAGAAACGGGTGAGTTGATCATGGGGAACAAGGATATGGCGGACCAATTGAATAACTACTTTGGTTCCGTCTTCACTAAGGAAGACATAAATAATCTGCCTGAAATAGCAGGGGACTGTGGGTCAAAGGAGGAATTGAGTGAAATCCAGGTCAGTCGGGAAGTGGTGTTGGGTAAATTGAATAGATTAAAGGCCGATAAATCCCCAGGGCCAGATAGGCTGCATCCCAGAGTACTTAAGGAAGTAGCTCAGGAAATAGTGGATGCATTAGTGATAATCTTTCAAAACTCTTTAGATTCTGGAGTAGTTCCTGAGGATTGGCGGGTAGCAAATGTAACCCCTCTTTTTAAGAAGGGAGGGAGAGAGAAAACGGGGAATTACAGACCAGTTAGTCTAACATCGGTAGTGGGGAAACTGCTAGAGTCAGTTATTAAAGATGGGATAGCAGCACATTTGGAAAGTGGTGAAATCATTGGACAAAGTCAGCATGGATTTACAAAAGGTAAATCATGTCTGACGAATCCTGTGGAATTTTTCGAGGATGTAACTAGTAGCGTGGTTAAGGGAGAACCAGTGGATGTGGTATATCTGGACTTCCAGAAGGCTTTCGACAAGGTCCCACATAAGAGATTAGTATACAAACTTAAAGCATACGGTATTAGGGGTTCAGTATTGATGTGGATAGAGAACTGGCTGGCAAACAGGAAGCAAAGAGTAGGAGTAAACGGGTCCTTTTCACAATGGCAGGCAGTAACTAGTGGGGTACCGCAGGGCTCAGTGCTGGGACCCCAGCTATTTACAATATATATTAATGATCTGGATGAGGGAATTGAAGGCAATATCTCCAAGTTTGCGGATGACACTAAGCTGGGGGGCAGTGTTCGCTGTGAGGAGGATGCTAGGAGACTGCAAGGTGACTTGGATAGGCTGGGTGAGTGGGCAAATGTTTGGCAGATGCAGTATAATGTGGATAAATGTGAGGTTATCCACTTTGGTGGCAAAAACAGGAAAGCAGACTATTATTTAAATGGTGGCCGATTAGGAAAAGGGGAGATGCAGCGAGACCTGGGTGTCATGGTACACCAGTCATTGAAAGTAGGCATGCAGGTGCAGCAGGCAGTGAAAAAAGCGAATGGTATGTTAGCTTTCATAGCAAAAGGATTTGAGTACAGGAGCAGGGAGGTTCTACTTCAGTTGTACAGGGTCTTGGTGAGACCACACCTGGAGTATTGCGTGCAGTTTTGGTCTCCAAATCTGAGGAAGGACATTATTGCCATAGAGGGAGTGCAGAGAAGGTTCACCAGACTGATTCCTGGGATGTCAGGACTGTCTTATGAAGAAAGACTGGATAGACTCGGTTTATACTCTCTGGAATTTAGGAGATTAAGAGGGGATCTTATAGAAACTTACAAAATTCTTAAGGGGTTGGACAGGCTAGATGCAGGAAGATTGTTCCCGATGTTGGGGAAGTCCAGGACAAGGGGTCACAACTTAAGGATAAGGGGGAAATCCTTTAAGACCGAGATGAGAAAGACTTCTTTCACACAGAGAGTGGTGAGTCTCTGGAACTCTCTGCCACAGAGGGTAGTTGAGGCCAGTTCATTGGCTATATTTAAGAGTGAGTTGGATGTGGCCCTTGTGGCTAAGGGGATCAGAGGGTATGGAGAGAAGGCAGGTACGGGATACTGAGTTGGATGATCAGCCATGATCATATTGAATGGCGGTGCAGGCTCGAAGGGGTGAATGGCCTACTCCTGCACCTAATTTCTATGTTTCTATGTTTCTATGTTTCTATGTTTCTATATTACCTACAGCAGAATAGAAGAAAACAATAATTTAATGTGTGCCGGGTATATATTAGCTATGACTGTTGGGCGAATCCACCCGTTTGAAATGTTGTAGTAATTGTAATGATAATATCCAAATAATTATGCCTGGATAATCTCACACCATCAATTGTCAGGCTTCTGAACAGTCCTTCCATAAGATAGAGCACTGTCTGATTCACCTCTATCGCATTGCGGACATCAGACTTTAGCTGTGAAACTGATGCGCTACAATGCTGACATCTATATTCTGCACTCTGTATCTTCCCCTTTGCTCTACCCATTGTAGATATCTGATCTGATTGGATAGCAGGCAAAACAAAACTCTTCACTGTACATGTGACAACAATAAAGCTAAACCAAAGTACTGCTCTCTCCCAATAAGAAGAAAAACATGTCAGCTTGAAATAAATGTTGCCCTTAAGGAAATCTGTTCCTTTATTTGTGATTTTTGTTTGTCTACAGTGGTTCTCTTTGATTTCAAGTAATTAATAAAAAACATTAATCATTTTAAATAGTAGCATTGATACACAAACGACCTGAGGTGTAAACCGCACACTGTGTGTGTAGACCAAGTATGAGGAGTCAGTATTTCAGCTTTGCCCACATAGTCTGTAATCACCACAGCATTATATGAACATCAAATAGTTTTGACACTGGTTCAAGCTGTAAATCAATCTGTTTAGGTTGTGTTTCAAAATTATGAGGGAAAATATTGCATTATAGAGTCCTTCAGTTTGCAAATGTCCCTGGTGTTAGGTAGTTCTGACACTTTAATTTTTATTCCCTTGGACTTTAACTTTTATTCTTTGATTTTTATACATCATATATGTATAAATTCATATATGCTGAATATTAGGTACAGCTGAATTTATATATTGCACACTTTAAGAGCTCATAGAAACATAGAAACATAGAAAATAGGTGCAGGAGGAGGCCATTCGTTGTGAGCATTGCTGATCGTCCGCTATCAATAACGCGTGCCTGCCTTCTCCCCATATCCCTTGGCTCCACTAGCCCCTAGAGCTCTATCCAACTCTCTCTTAAATCTATCCAGTGATTTGGCCTCCACTGCCCTCTGTGGCTGGGAATTCCATAAATTCTCAACTCTCTGGGTGAAAACGTTTTTTCTCACCTCAGTCTTAAATTACCTCCCCTTTATTCTAAGACTGTGGCCCCTGGTTCTGGACTCACCCAACACTGGGAACATTTTTCCTGCATCTAGCTTGTCCAGTCATTTTATAATTTTATATGTTTCTATAAGATATCCCCTCATCTTTCTAAACTCCAGTGAATACAAGCCTAGCCTTTTCCATCTTTCCTCATATGACAGCCGCCATCCCAGGGATCAATCTCGTGAACCTACGCTGCACTGCCTCAATCACAAGGATGTCCTTCCTCAAATTAGGAGACCAAAACGGTACACAATACTCCAGATGTGGTCTCACCAGAGCCCTATACAACTGCAGAAGAACCTCTTTACTCCTATACTGAAATCCTCTTGTTATGAAGATATGTCAATAAGAGACAGTTTCCTGGAGAGATTATTGCAATTTGCAGTTTCCAGGCATTTGATAATCTTCTTAATTTCTTGTTAGAAATCGCAACAAAATCACTTGCCTCAATTCAAAAATATATAAAACTACAATCTTGCATTATTACTGAGAGTGAAATTAACATTTGTAACTGTGTGAACTTCGACAATGTTAGTAGCTAATCCATTTATTCTTAATACTGTGGTATTCTTTAACAATTATTAAAATTAGTTAACCTGTCTGCACTGGGCAAATGTATATTAAGATATAATTGTACTTCACTGGTCTTGATCTGCTTGGATTAATAGTCAATTGGAACATTGCAACTTTCTCAAGGATTTTAACTCATAAACCCTCCATATTGCATTTTTCCACTTTAACAAGATGGGAGTTGTTTTGCCTCCCTGATAAATGCACGATGCTCCATCAGGATTCATGCCTCCTAAACTAAAGAGCTCTGTGAAATTATTTCAAGTAAGTTGTATTTCTATTGATGATGGGTTGAATTGTTCAATCCATGTTGCAATGGAAAAATACTCTGCCCCAGAGTTTGCTGCCAAAGTATGGATTGCATTAATAACACTTGGTCTTATTAACATGTAACTCATACAATGATTGTAAGCCATGAATTGTACACTTCCACAAACAATCTGACAATTTCTGACGCTTTGTCAATTGCCTTCCATAAAACAATCACCTCATCCTCACACTCCACGAATGTCGTGGTTGCACTAGTAGCACATTAGTTGCCCTTTGAACTCACATAAAACATTAGGACTGGAACTTAACAAAAGTGCTGTTTTCAATTCCTGTAATGCCTGTCAACCTCTCCAATCATGAAAGAAAAACAACTTGAACTACAGGATTTCATTTCCACAGTAACCTCTTTAACATTTTTATTTCTTTCTGCTTCACTCTTTCCCTTCTAATATATTTTTTATTCTCTCTTATTCATCAGTCTGTACCTGATTTGACAATAATTCACATTCCTCTGCCTTTCATGGTTTCAATGGTTTACAGGAATATCAAGTCAAAAGAGTTTATTGTCATGAATATAAGAAATAGTCACAGGAATAGTTCATTCACTAAGATCACTGGTGAATTTTGCATACTTCTGTATTCTTTCCCCATGATCTTTGCTTCTGCAAATTCCATAAACCAATCAAACTCATCCAGAATATATATATTCAACAACAGTATCTGCAGCCCTCTGGAAATAGTTAAAGAGATAGATCGCTGGTCCAATTCTTCACTGATGTCTTCTTGGCAACAATACAGGGCAAAATAATAGATTAGGGTAAAAGTCTAACACAACTTAAATATCCCTATACAACAAATTCTAGCCCAAATTTCAAAGCGCTGTTCTTCATATTGGCACAGGAGCCAAGAACGCTATTGGAAATAGGGGGAAATTCTAATTCCAATCATTAGTCCACCAGTCGATGTGTGAACAATATGATTCACCTATCACTTCTAACAAGAATGCAGGAAATAACATGGAGAGTAGAGCCCAAAAAGAGAAAGGATTTCCTCGGATGAGATTGTATGGAACGTTAGAAAAGGAAAGCCTTTGAAATCAAAAAATTCAAACTGGAAACCAAAAGGCCTTGGAATCAAACATCAGGTTTGTCAACGTCTGAAAGGGAAAAGCATTTTTCCTTTGTTATTTAGACAGCCAAACCAGTCAACCTTATGGGCTGCCATGGATAAGTCAGTAAAATCACTCACCCAAAGTAGCGAAGTACAGTTAGCCACAACACAACCACCCAGAGGCAATAAAGACTGAATGGGTCATTTAAAAATAATAGTCAATTACCACTCAAGTAGGCAAGCCGAGCAAGTGCAGAGTGAATTCAAGCTCCTGGATATTTAAGTTATGAACCAGATAATATGAGCACTTGAAGGTAAGATTACACTGCCGGGGTGTTAAAACTCATTGTAATAATATTATAATAATGGTTGTAGGTTTAGAAGTAATAAAATCCTGCTAATGTCATTGTTAAAAAGAAAATATAAACTAATGCCCTTCAAGAGAATTTCAGTGAAGAAATTTAATCCAATGAGCATTTCTGTTGCAGTCACTAATGGACAGGAGACAAAACATTCTCCAAAATAAATCTCAACCCTGGTGCCCTGCAAGGATGTGTTCTCAGCCCTTTAATAAGCTCCTAATACACACATGTCAGTGTGGCCAAATTCTGCTCTAACTCCATTTACTAGTCTGCAGATGACACCACTGTAGTGGGCCAGACCTCAAATAATGATGAAATGGAGTACAAGAATGAGAGAGCTTGGTATTAAGACAACGACCTTTCCCTTAATGTCAGCAAAATGAAGGAGTCATCTATGTCAGGATGTGGGTTGGAGTATGTGCTGTTGTCTGCAGCAATGTGCTGAAGTGGAGATGGTTGAGAATTTCAAGTTCCCAGGTCTAAATATCACCTACAATTTGTCCTGATCCAACTGCCTTGTTGCTATGGCCAAGAATGCGCATTAACAGCTCTACCTCTTCAGAAGACTAAGGAAATTCAGCATGTCTTCAATGACGCTTACTAATTTCTATAGATGTACCATAGATAGATCCTGTTGGGACAACTTGGTTAGGTGATTCCGCAAAGACCGCTCCCTCCGCAACTCCCTTGTCAATTCTTCCCTCCCCTCCCGCTCTACCCCTTCCCCGGGCACTTTCCCTTGCAACCGCAAGAAATGCAACACTTGTCCCTTCACCTCCCCCCTCCACTCCTTTCAGGGACCCAAGCAGTCCTTCCAGGTCCGACAGAGGTTCACCTGCACCTCCTCCAACCTCATCTACTGCATCCGCTGCTCCAGATGCCAGATGATCTATATCGGTGAGACCAAGCGGAGGCTTGGCGATCGCTTCGCCGAACACCTCCGCTCGGTCTGCAATAACCAACCCGACCTCCCGGTGGCTCAGCACTTCAACTCCCCCTCCCATTCCGCATCCGACCTCTCGGTCCTGGGCCTCCTCCACGGCCAGAGTGAGCAATACCGCAAGCTGGAGGAACAGCACCTCATATTCCGCTTGGGGAGTCTGCATCCTTTGGGCTTGAACATTGAATTTTCTCAATTCTGTTAACCCTTGCTGTCTCCTCCCCTTCCCACCTCTCCCTCAGCCCTCGGGCCCTGGCATTCAGTCTATCTCTATCTCCCTCCCCCACCCCAGTCGCACCAGCTTCTCATTTTCACACCACAAACAGCTTACAATGGCTTGTTCCCTTTATCATCGATACTTTTTTGCACATCTTTCATTCATTGTTCCTTATCTCTCCACATCACCGTCTATATCTCTCGTTTCCCTGATCCCTGACCAGTCTGAAGAAGGGTCTCGACCCGAAACGTCGCCTATCTCCTTCGCTCCTTAGATGCTGCTGCACCCGCTGAGTTTCTCCAGCTTTTTGTGTACCCTTGGTTAGGTGATTGTTCTGCCAAACACTGCAAGAAATTACGGAGAGTGTGAATGTGCCAGGTCCATCGTGCAAACCGGCCTTCCCTCACATTGACTCCATCTATACTTCGTGCTCCCTCAAGAAAACAACAAATGTAACAAGGAGCACTCACACCCCGGTAATTCATTATTCTCTCCACTCTTGTCGGGCAGCAGACACAAACGCTTGAAGGCACATATTACCTGATTTGGGCGGATGTTTGACAGCTGTGGAATAACTTGCATGCCATCGCCTATGGGTGGCATGTGGCGATGATGCATCACTTCCAGATGAGCTCAGTGTCTTTTACACAGAGCTTTGAAAGGGAGAACAATGACACACCTACATGAACCTTCATGGTCCCTGAGATCCCTGTGATATCAGTCTCTGAAGGTGCTGTTAGAGTATCCTTCAAGAAGATAAATCCGGGAAAAGGGCCTAATACTAAAGGGCTGTGCAGACCAACTGGCTGGAATCTTCCAGGACATCTTCAACCTCTCAGGTCCTTGCTCTGAGGTTCCTACCTGTTTCAAAAGGGTATCTATTGTATCGGTGACACGCTTCAATGACTACTGCACTCATTTGCACTGTAAGTTCTTTGAGAGGTGGGTTATGGTGTGAATCAACTGAATTGAACTGGATCCGCTTCAATTTGCTTATTATCACAACAGGTCAGCAACTGAAGCTATCTCACTGGTTCTCCACTCCGCTCTGGACCATTGCATTAACAGGAACATGTCAGGCTGTGTTTCATCGACAACAGCTCTGCGGTCAACACTATCATCCCTTCCAATCTCACCATCAAGCTCCAAGACCTGGGCCTCTGCATCTCCCCTTGCAACTGGAACCTTCACCTCCTTATCGGCAGATCTCAATCGGTGCAGATTGGTAACAACAATGCTCCTCATTGACAATCAACACAGATGCACCTCATGGCTGCGTACTTAGTCCTCCGCTCTACTCTACTCTCTTTACATGCATGATCGTGCGTCTAAGCACAGCTTCAATGCAATCTATAAATTTGGCGACAACCCCACGGTGGCAGAATCACCTGTGGTGACGAGTCGGTGTACAGGAGACAGATAGAACACCTAGTTTAGTGCCACAACAACAACCTTGTACCTTGTACCTTCTGAAGAGTCCACCAGGGACTATACTGGAAATTGGACAATTTTATACCAGACAATTTTTTAATTTTTAGCAAGCCAAATAATCAAGCCAATTAACCTACAAACCTGTACATCTTTGGAATGTGGGAGGAAACCGAAGATCTCGAAGAAAACTCACGCAGGTCACGGGGAGAACGTACAAACTCCGTACAGACAGCGCCCGCAGTTGGGATCGAACCCGGGTCTCCGGCGCTGCATTTTGCTGTAAGGCAGCAACTCTACCGCTGCAACACCGTGACTGCCGTTCGCTCAGCACCAACTAATCCAAGGAACTCATAGTGGACTTGAGCAAGGGGAAGTTGAGAGACCATGAGCCAGTTTTCATTGGTGGGCGTGACATCTTGGATGACTTGTCCTGGGCCTGGAACATAGATGTAATCATGTAAAAGGAACGGCAGCACCTCTGCCTTCTTAGAAGTACATGGAGATTTGGCACGTCACTAAATTCTCTATGAGACTTCTATGGGTGCACTGTAGAAAGTATGCGGAATTTCAATTGCGATCCATAGGAATGCAAGAGAGAGTGGTGGACTCAGTCCAGTCCATCTCAGGCACAGGCACATGAGGTGCTAAGGCAGCAGCTAACATCAAGGATCCCCACCATCCAAGACTTGCTCACTTTTCACTGCTACAGTCGGAAATGTGATAGAGTAGCCTGCTGTCCTATACTACGAGATTCACGGACAACTACTTTCATGTTCTTCAATGTAACCTACACAACCCTAATGCTACTTCAACAACCTCTTGTACTACGACAGACTATTTTTTTCTCTAATTATGACTTTGCACTAATGTCTTGATTTTTTTTGCTGCCTTCTTTCTTTTAGAATTTCATATGTAATCTATATACAATTTATTTCAGGTGCCTGTGATGCGCCTGCAAACAAGATTTTTCATTGTACGAGTACCTCATCATTCTCAGCGTATGACAATAAACTTGAACTTTAACCATTTCTTCCCCACTGTAATCAATCTAGCGAATGGACCTTTTATAAACTAAGGATGTAGTCCCAATCTCCCAATCTACCTCATTGCGGCCCTTGCACTATTATTTTAATCTGGACTCTCTCTGCAGTCGTAACTCCATATTCTGCACTCTATTTCCTTTCTCTTTTTGCACTACTTGTTGTACTGATGTTTAGTTTGATTGTACTTTTGTATGATATGATTCGCCAGAATAACACACAAAAATATATTTTTCTTTGTATCTTGGTACACATGAGAATGATAAACTAATACCAATACCAATTTAATTCCATTACATTTAATGCTGCTTTGAAATGCATCCAGTTTTATGCTGAACCCTTTCTTAGTGACTCCTAAACTGCAGGATTTTGCTGCTTACAAATAATAAAATCTCATGAATAGCGACTAATATTTTAGGAATTATCTTTGTCATGTCAGCAGGATCACATTCTGTTCTTTGCATAAGCATAGTGTCTTCATCTTCTTACAACTGAGAAAATATGTCCTTTTTACATCTTAAAAGTAGCAACAACCACATATGTTAATACGTCAGCTCGAAGATGAAAATCTGCCCAAGGCATTTCACGTTTACAGTTAGATGTGAAATGAGGGAAAAAAGACCCTTGTTAAAATGATTAATATTAAAACTGTATTGTGAGAAGGGGCAGTGGCAGTGGAGAAGGGGTATTAAAAGGGAAAAGGGTATAATGAAGGCATTCCAGAAATAATATAAATAATTGCATTTCTGGAATTCCCATCATACCACACCTCACCAACAATAACAGCAACAATCAGCTGCTGCCTTTTATCATAATTAGTATTTTCTCTGTTGTGGAGGGTAAAGTACTACCAAGACAACATTTAAAGACTATTAAGCCTAACTATTGAATGGGATTCTATGCTGCTTTTTGCTATGGCATTACATTTTTGTTACAAAGCCTTTTCACTTCTAAACACTAGAGGAATTCCATAATCCAATGCACTCAGCAGGGAAATACATGCACAGGGTGTACTCACCAGACATTGTGGCTACATCTCTGCGCCCAAACTCCAATCCATGCTCCCTTCAAAAGTACCTCTCCTGCTGGGAGCATGATATCATGAAATTGATTCTAACATGTGATGTTAAGTTTTCCAACAGTGGTGAGGTGTTCCTACAGCCCAAATCATTAATCACTCATTAATGGCTCAGACGCATAATGACAGCTGAAGCTTGGGAGCCTGTTCTTAAAAGCCAAGAATTTGTTAATAACAATTATATGTTTAGTCTACTTTCTCAAGTTTGAAAACTAATAATGGCTAATTTGCAAATGTGTTTCTCCTTAGCTCTTTTCCATGTAATAACTGTAACTTCTCACTCAGAAGTTTATTCTACTGGTAAACTTTGTAGCTTTGCTGGGTGGCTGGTGTCTGTTGCATCTGTTTTATTTCAAATGATAGGTATTCACGGCCGAGAAGGAGACCATTCATCCTATCATGACAGTGTTAGTCAAATCCAAAACCAACCTCATTCCACTGCCGGCTTCTGTCTCCAACTCTGGATGTTCTAAGCCTTCAAATATTTAATCAATTTTCCATAATGGTTGCTTTGTTAAGACGTCATATTCATTTTCTTAAGAGAAGGCTTGGCAGGTCCATCAAGATATGCAATAGAACGTATTCTGATGGCATGAATCTCAGCCTGGTATGGCAACTGCTCTGCTCTTGACTATATGAACTTGCAGTGGACACGACCTAGTCCATCACTTCCTTCCATTATGCTGCTTTGCATCGGAAAGACTGGAAGTATCGTCACTGATGAGTGCCACACTAGTCATTCCCTTTTCCATCCTCAACCTCTGGGAAAGACACAGGAGCTTGATAGCCGTGAACGCCCTTTCTGAAGAATAACTTCTTTCACGCCATCATCCTGATGCTGCCATGTACTCTTGCCCGTAAGGCTACCTCATTCAGTTATTTTGTTATTGTTTTAATTAATTAATTACTTCAGATTGCACTACCACCTTGCACCATTCTGCTGTCTTGCTCTTGCCATTGTATTCATTTTTGTATTTATGATTACTGTATATAATTTGTTTACTCTGTGAGCTCTATGTGAACAAGGTATTTCATTGCACCCATATGCCAAGGCAATAAACTAATTATTTTGCTGAACCCTTTCTTAGTGACTCCTAAACTGCAGGATTTTGCTGCTCACTCACTTAACATTTAAAAACCCTTTGTTCCAATGGAAATAGTTATATCTCAAAACTCTTCAAGCTAACACAATTTCTTACCACTGTAATAGTCCTGGTGAATATTCTTAATGGTCTGAACATTAGTCTTTATGGTCTTAACATTAGTTCCGCAATGGTGTGCGTAAACTGTACATTATTCTAATTATCGTTCAGCTGATGGTATACATTTACCTTATTCAACTTAATCATTATTTCCCTTTTATTAACTTATAGTTGTGCAATTCACTGACAAGACCTGCATTTGTTGTCCAGTTCTGAATGCCCTTAGAACACCAAGTCAATGCTTTTTAAGACTTGCTTTATACTCATTCTCAGGAAATATTGGAACCTAATGGGGAAGTTTGGATTGGAGGGAATGAATGAGGGCAAGATTTTTTAAATAATCAAATCTGTGGGAAACCACTAACATTTTGTTTTAATTTATTTTTAGTTTGCTGTTCACTGAATTATATTTAAAATCTGTAATGAAACTCTTTGCTCCAATGGAAACCGTTACAATATCTTAAACTCTTACACAATTCATCTTTACACGTCAGGCAGGATAGTGGTGCAGCAGCAGAGTTGCTGCCTTACAGCACCAGAGACCCGGGTTCTGACCTGACTACAGGTGCTGTGTGTACGGAGTTTGTGCTTTGATGGAAACATAGAAACATAGAAAATAGGTGCAGGAGGAGGCCATTCGGCCCCTCGAGCCGGCACCGCCATTCATTGTGATCATGGCTGATCGTCCCTATCAATAACCCGTGCCTGCCTTCTTCCCATATCCCTTGACTCCACTAGCCCCTAGAGTTCTATCTAACTCTTAAATCCATCCAGTGACTTGGCCTCCACCTGGCAGGGAATTCCATAAATTCACAACTCTCTGGGTGAAAACGGTTTTCTCACCTCAGTCTTAAATGACCTCCCCTTTATTCTAACCGTGCCCTGTGTGGGTTTCCACTGGGAGCTCCGGTTTCCTCCCACACTCCAAAGACGTACAGGTTTGTAGGGTAATTGGCTTGGTAAAACTGTAAATTGTCCCTAGTGTGTGTGGAATAGTGTTAACATGCAGGGATCGCTGTTTGGCACAGACTCGGAGGGCTGAAGGGCCTGTTTCTCACCACTGTTATTATCATGAGGAATATTCTTTGTAGAGTTCTCAGGAGGCAGGTCAGTCAGTAAGGAGACCCCAAGACCTGAACCTTACCAATGAACTCTAACTTCACCGCCAATTAACATTTTCAATAACGCTTCGTCTCTTTAATCTCTACCCCTATCATCTATAACCGAGCGTCACCAACTCTGACACCCCCACAGCCTTAAGTAACATCTTCTCTCCCTGGATTAACTCGGGTCTTCCTGCTGTTTCATATACTAATCTGTTTCCTTTTTCACTGCCCTATTTATCAGATTTACTACTTACTTCTTCTCGGCATTTTTTAACATTATCCGCACAATGCCCTTGTTCGGTTGATCCAGATAGATGAGCAGTCATATTGATCAACTCCCACTGAGTTATACCCTCAACCTAGCTTTCTGATTTATATTGCCCTGATAATACTCCCCAATTATAAAATTATAGAATTGTACAGTCATAGATTTATATTCCATGCAATATAATTCTATGACTCTACAATTCTATAAAACCCTGTGTAACTTCCCCTGCAAGCTATACATCTGTCATCACATTTGTCCCCATAACATCACAGACTAACTTTTAGATCATGTCTGGAATTGTTCCCAGACTCACTTGGGAACTCTTGAGCAGCTCAGCTCTTGGATGCATTGAGGAACGCGTCAGTGTTTCAGTTCAATGGCCTTTCATCAGAACTCATTTGGGGAAGGTTATTGACCTGAAATATTAACTCAGTTTCACTCTCTGTCTTTGGATGCTGCTGGATCTCTGAGCATTTCCAGTATATTCTGTTTTAATAATTGAGGATTAGGCTCAGATATGATGCTACCTGCAATTGAAAAGCCTGGCAACCATGACTACCTACGTTCACACATGACAACCAGTCACTTGGTTGAAGACTGAGGAGCATTCACCATTAAGAGAACAGCACCCCGATATGTGTTAAAGCACATTGAAGAGAAGAGAAAACATTTAGAGGACAAATGTCTGTAAATATTGAATCACACAGCCCTCTGTAGCATGTTTTAAATCATTCAACATTGAAGGTTAATTAAAATTTAAAATAAGGTATAGAAGATTGTGTTTTATTGTGCAGAGTAAAATTGCTCATTAGAGGATTTTACTGGATATATGACCCCTTCTTATAAAGGCAAAGAAGGCACCTGCTAATGAAGTGATGGCTTTGCCCTGTCCTTGTGTCTGGTTTTGTACAATGTGCTTTTTTCAAATTCCAGGCCTTAGTTATCTCTCATTCTCCATAATCCTCCCTACTCAACTGGAATTAGCATTTGATCAAAACTACAAAAAAAGCAAAACCCTTCCTCCTCTCTTCCCGAAGAGAGGGATTTGTGGACACTCGTCTCTCCTTTCCCACAGCTCGCCCAACAAGCCTGACCACTTCTGCTTCCAGCCGCTGTTCTTTAACTACTGCCAATTAACATTGGCTTTCGCCTTTCAGGAGATTGAAAGAAAGTCGAGAGCCAAAGGAATCTTTGAACAACTGGAAGGAAACTTCATTCTGTGGCAGAGCGAGGTAAAAATACAAGAGCTGGAAACCTAATTAATCTGCATTACAGAGAGGCTTCAGTGAATGACAACTTCAAATAGCTAGTGCTTAGGTTGGGAATGGAAATCCGGAATCCATATAAATAAATAAATAATGAGATCTAAACCCTTTATTGGGTCATTCGATGTCGTGACGTACTTTAATGCTGCGTGTCTTCGCTGCCCAGTCATTTTTACCAGATCCCAGTGGAGTGTGAATGGCAGTCTGAGGCATTCAATTAAACTCGAGCAGTCCTTTAATTAAAGGAAAACAAACATTTGATATGCCTCATACAACAAGGGGCCAGAGGTATATAGAGTAGAACATTCATGCCACTGGCAGTCTCTTTGATCTTCACAGAAGTAGTCTGCAGCTTTTACAATGCCTCGAGCTTAAAGCAGAGTGACCTATAGGTGGAAGAGGGATTGGAAGTCAGGTCAAGAACAACTTTAGATTTGTAATAACTGACTTTCTTCTCACGTTCAAAGGAAATATTTCATGTTCCTATGGCCTGAGGTGCACTGCGGCTGAATTTCACGGAGAATATCACTCCAAGCCTTTAATTGCTTTGATATGCAACATTCAGACAAAAGAGTCAATTATTTCCCAAGTGAATTCGGGTGAACCGGAGAAGTGTTTTGTTTCAAAACAACACGCATAGAAATATACCCCTCATAGTGTAAGTCAGTATCCTGTTTCTTAAGCAGTCCCTTAGGGTTGAGAGTGACTGACTTCCACTCCAGCTCCAGGGGAGAGGGGTGGTCGTGACTCAAGGACTCTGCCCAGGAAAACAAGTAAACATTGACAGGGCAGGTGGGCGGATTGTCGGACACTCAGTTCACTGTTTATCTTGGCCTCCACAGGCTCCCGGCAGAGAAACTGTAAATGTCAGTGCTTTTGTGAGTGCTTCTTCGCAACTTTAAGGCATTTTGGGCCTGCTATAATGGTGAGGATGTTGCATTTTTTCAAAGGTGTTTAAAGGATGCTGTTTAAGTGTTTTCTCTGTCCTCGTGGAAATCACGTCGTCAGAGCCCAGGAAGGAGCGCTTTTTTGGGGAATCCGCTGCCAAATCTGTGGGTGTGTGTACCACCCATTGAAACTATATGAGAGTGATCAGACTCACGGAGTTGAGGATGTTGATGTGGATGAACTACAAAAATTGTTCATCCCAGTTTGGCAAAAGAATAAATCGGGGAAGGTAGTGCATCCGTGGATAACAAGGGAAATCAGGGATAGTATCAAAGCAAAGGATGATGCGTACAAAGTAGCCAGAAAAAGCAGCATACCAGAGGACTGGGAGAAATTCAGAGACCAGCAGAGGAGGACAAAGGGCTTAATTAGGAAAGGAAAAATAGATTATGAAAGAAAACTGGCAGGGAACATAAAAACTGACTGCAAAAGTTTTTATAGATATGTGAAGAGAAAGAGGTTAGTTAAAACAAATGTAGGTCCCTTGCAGTCAGAAACAGGTGAGTTGATCATGGGGAACAAGGATATGGCGGACCAATTGAATAACTACTTTGGTTCCGTCTTCACTAAGGAAGACATAAAATAATCTGCCTGAAATAGCAGGGGACTGTGGGTCAAAGGAGGAATTGAGTGAAATCCAGGTCAGTCGGGAAGTGGTGTTGGGTAAATTGAATAGATTAAAGGCCGATAAATCCCCAGGGCCAGATAGGCTGCATTCCAGAGTACTTAAGGAAGTAGCTCAGGAAATAGTGGATGCATTAGTGATAATCTTTCAAAACTCTTTAGATTCTGGAGTAGTTCCTGAGGATTGGCGGGTAGCAAATGTAACCCCTCTTTTTAAGAAGGGAGGGAGAGAGAAAACGGGGAATTACAGACCAGTTAGTCTAACATCAGTAGTGGGGAAACTGCTAGAGTCAGTTATTAAAGATGGGATAGCAGCACATTTGGAAAGTGGTGAAATCATTGGACAAAGTCAGCATGGATTTACAAAAGGTAAATCATGTCTGACGAATCTTGTGGAATTTTTCGAGGATGTAACTAGTAGCGTGGATAAGGGAGAACCAGTGGATGTGGTATATCTGGACTTCCAGAAGGCTTTCGACAAGGTCCCACATAAGAGATTAGTATACAAACTTAAAGCATACGGTATTAGGGGTTCAGTATTGATGTGGATAGAGAACTGGCTGGCAAACAGGAAGCAAAGAGTAGGAGTAAACGGGTCCTTTTCACAATGACAGGCAGTGCCTAGTGGGGTACCGCAGGGCTCAGTGCTGGGACCCCAGCTATTTACAATATATATTAATGATCTAGATGAGGGAATTGAAGGCAATATCTCCAAGTTTGCGGATGACACTAAACTGGGGGGCAGTGTTCGCTGTGAGGAGGATGCTAGGAGACTGCAAGGTGACTTGGATAGGCTGGGTGAGTGGGCAAATGTTTGGCAGATGCAGTATAATGTGGATAAATGTGAGGTTATCCACTTTGGTGGCAAAAACAGGAAAGCAGACTATTATTTAAATGGTGGCCGATTAGGAAAAGGGGAGATGCAGCGAGACCTGGGTGTCATGGTACACCAGTCATTGAAAGTAGGCATGCAGGTGCAGCAGTGAAAAAAGCGAATGGTATGTTAGCTTTCATAGCAAAAGGATTTGAGTACAGGAGCAGGGAGGTTCTACTTCAGTTGTACAGGGTCTTGGTGAGACCACACCTGGAGTATTGCGTACAGTTTTGGTCTCCAAATCTGAGGAAGGACATTATTGCCATAGAGGGAGTGCAGAGAAGGTTCACCAGACTGATTCCTGGGATGTTAGGACTGTCTTATGAAGAAAGACTGGATAGACTCGGTTTTATACTCTCTGGAATTTAGGAGATTGAGAGGGGATCTTATAGAAACTTACAAAATTCTTAAGGGGTTGGAGAGGCTAGATGCAGGAAGATTGTTCCCGATGTTGGGGAAGTCCAGGACAAGGGGTCACAGCTTAAGGATAAGGGGGAAATCCTTTAAGACCGAGATGAGAAAGACTTTTTTCACACAGAGAGTGGTGAGTCTCTGGAACTCTCTGCCACAGAGGGTAGTTGAGGCCAGTTCATTGGCTATATTTAAGAGTGAGTTGGATGTGGCCCTTGTGGCTAAGGGGATCAGAGGGTATGGAGAGAAGGCAGGTACAGGATACTGAGTTGGATGATCAGCCATGATCATATTGAATGGCAGTGCAGGCTCGAAGGGCTGAATGGCCTACTCCTGCACCTAATTTCTATGTTTCTATGTTTCTATGATGTGGGAGAGGATGGCCAGTGGAATTGGAGGATTTTGTAGAGCCAATGTTGGTGGTACATTTCCACTGCTTTGATCTGCCTGCTGTAGGTAGTTCAAGCCTCTGTTGTTTACAAGATCACATGGATTACTGATGCTCAGTCAACCACAAGTTTGGTGCTAACTATGAGGGTTTGGGCCGCGAACAATCTTCTCAGTTGACTAAAGGCTTTCTGGCATGTTGGAGGTTGTGGTGAATTTTGATTGCTCCTGAAAGTGGCTCGTGTGGCCAGGGTCCCATCAAAAGAGTTGGTTATCAGGAGTAGTATTGTGCAATGATAGTGAAGATGTTTGTGAAAAATTGCAGCAGGATCTTGATTGATTCGCCAGATGGGCTGAGTTAAGGTTGATGGAAGTTAATACAGGGAAATGTGAGGTGTTGCATTTTGGGAAATCTAACCAGGGCAGGACCCACACAGTGGATGGTGGGGCTATGGGGAGTGTTGTAGAGCAGAGGGATCTAAGAGTGCAGGTGCATGGTTCCTTGAAGATCGAACCGCAGGTAGATAAGGTGGTCAAAAAGGCTTTTGATACATTGGCCTTCATCAGTCAGAGTATTGAGTATAGAGGTTGGGAGGTCATGTTGCAGTTGTATAAGACATTGGTGAGTCCGCATTTAGAGTAATGTGTCCAGTTCTGGGCACCCTATTATAGGAAAGATTTTGTAAAGCTGGAAAGGCTACAAAGAAGATTTATGAGGATGTTGCCAGGACTAGAGGGTGTGAGCTATAGGGAGAGGTTGAGTAGGCTGGGACTCTATTCCCTGAAGCGCAGGATTGATGAGGGGTGATCTTATAGAGGTGTACAAAATCATGAGAGGAATAGATCGGGTAGATGCACAGAGTCTCTAGCCCAGAGTAGGTGAATTGAGGACCAGAGGACATAGGTTTAAGGTGAAGGGGAAAAGATTTATTAGGAATCTGAATGGTACCTCTTTCACACAAAGGGTGGTGGGTGTATGGAACAAGCTGCCAGTGGAAGGAGTTGAGGCTGTGACTATCCCAACGTTCAAGAAGCAGTTAGACAGGTACATGAATAGGACAGGTTTGGAGAGTTATGGACCAAACTCTCAAAGATGACCAATATTGTGTGCAATTATGGTCTCCTAATTTGAGGAAGGATGTTATTGCTATTGTGGGAGTGTAGCGTATGTTCACCGGGATGGCGGGACTGATATATGATGAAAGAATAGGTCAACTTGTATTCACAGGAATTTAGGATGAGAGGAGATCTTATAGAAACATGTAAAATTCATAAAGGATTGGACAGGCTAGATGCAGGAAAAATGTTCCCAATGTTGGGGGAGTCCAGAACCAGGGGTCACGTTTCTATGTTTCTAAACACAAGCAGGTGGGACTAGTGTTGCTGAGACACGTTGGTCGGTGTGGGCATGTTGGGCCGAAGGGCCTGTTTCCTCACTATATCACTCTTTGGGGGCAATTTGGTGAAGGATTTTTCTCTGACTGATGCTTGGTATAAAGCCTCTCACATACTTTGATGAAGGAATCATTGATAGTTTGGAGCTTCGCATCCACGTGCTCAAAACCAAATGTCATGTGCATGTGGTAACCCAACGACCGAGGGCTGCAACAAAGTTAGAATGTTTTCTTGCTCACACTCCAGGTTAACTCCACTGCAGTGAGGTACTACACTGCTTGAGGTACTACATGGAGGAAGACTGAAAAACAATTGTTGGGAAGACGCAGACTTACTTTACCTACACTGAGAATGGGCTTTACCAAACCTAATCTGGGACTAGTCTGTGGTGGACCCATTCACAAGGATTACAGTTTGGATATTATCATGTATCTGATGGCAAATTGTGAGGGATTTTCAGGGACAGAAAATTGGAGGCAGATAATCCCATAATCCCTCGCTGTTGCTGGTCTTTGCAAGGCAACAGAGGACCGCATAGCATTCATGCCACTTCCTAAATTTTCCTTGGTTTGTAGGTAAATTCGCTTCAGTAAAAAAATGTGTGTAGGATAGTGCAAGTTGGTCTGATCCTAGTGTGTGGGATCCTAGTGTGTACGATAGTTGGTCTGATCGCTGGTTGGCAAGGGCTCGGTGGACTGAAGGGTCTGTCTCTGTGCTGTATCTCTAAAGTCTAAAGTCTAATGTCACTGATGGAGACTGATAGGTGAACGTCATCAGTTCTATATTCCATAGCTTTATGTTGCAAAGGGAAAGTTTAAAGGAGATGTGTGGGGCAATTTGCCTGGTGCATGTTGGAGGCAGAGACAATGGTGGCATTTAAGAGGCTTTTATATATGCACATAGATATGCAGGCAATGGAAGGATAGAGATCATGTGCAGGCAGAGGAGATTTACTACTATTTAGTTTAGTTTAGTTTAGTTTAGTGATACAATGTGGAAACAGACCCTTTGGTCCAAGGAGTCTGCACCAACCAGCGATCCCCATATACTACCACTAGCCTACACACAAGAGACAAGTTACAATTAATACCAAAGCCAATTAACCTACAAACAGGGAGGAAACTGGAGCACCTGGGGAAAACCCATAGGTCACAGGGAGAACATACAAACTCTGTACAGACAGCACCTGTAGTCAGGATCGAACCTGTGACTCTGGCGCTGTAAGGCAGCAACTTTCCGCTGCGCAACCGTGTCTCCATGGTGTCTCGGCATCACGTACAGCACAGATGTTGTGGGCCAAAGGACCTGCTCCTGTACTGCTATGTTCTATGTTCTATGTTATTTCTATGTGTGGGCTAAGGAGGGACACTGTGACCACTCCCCAACCCCCTCTCCACAACTGAGTAAGTTGCCAGCCTGACAAGCACCATTGAAGCTCACACATTGAAAAGTGGTCACCACTGCAAGGCACTGAAAGACATTCGCTCCTTGTGCAACTGTATCTCCATGTGAGTGTACTTTCAGTGAAGGAGAAAGGGAGGAAATGGGTGGAAAGGAAAAAGCAGAGCAAATTGACATCATGGTATGAAAAAAGAGCAAGAGGAAGGGAGAAGTTGTAAGAAATAAATGGAAAACACAAAAAGGTTCATTTCTTGTTAAAAAGCACTGAATCAATAGGCAGCCTGTCAAAAAAATTATGAATCTCACAGTGAACACCAGCTTGTACATGAAGCCATTTATGAATTGTAAAAGCTTCCCCTTTTAATAATATCTTCAAAAGTAGTACTTATATCAGATTACCAGACTCACAGCAATCCTTTTCCACAGGTTGAAATGGAACAAGGCACAAGTCAGCTAAGTGCATGCAAAAATGTAAATACTATTAATACACTTATTTTTTATTGTTTGTAACACACAAACATGCCCATTTACTTGATATCTTGTTGACATCATCTCTGTTGTTGTGACACATTCTAATTTCAATAAACATTAAGTAAAAGTATTTTTAACAGTGGATTATGAATTGCTTTGCTCCCCTGTGAGCAGTGGAATTTTGCTTTCACAGAATATCAAAGACTGTTGAAAGAAGCCACACCTCACATTTTTTGGCATTAATATTACTTCCAAAAGGAGTGTTATGTCGTCTTGCGTTTTAGTTTCCATATCACTTCAAACATTGCTTCAATAGTATGACTGAAAAAACTGAGAGAAATATGGAAATATCATTATAATACTGTTTACATTTTCCATAAGTGCAAATCTATCATATGCTTCATACCCCATACACATTAGCAAAGGAGCGTAAAGCATTAACTCTTTATTTGTCTTTCTCTTTTCAAGGCCTCCCACACATAACATGTGTGCACACACTCACTCACTCACTGACTCACTGACTCACTGACTCACTGACTCACTGACTCACTCACCCACTCACTCACTCACTCACTCACACTCACTCACACACACATAGCACACCAATGTTTCACTGACTCACATTCATGGGTGCACATGCAGACGCGCATGTGCAGATACATGCACAATCTTACCACCATATCTTCCTATTCTAAATACATTAGCTTCTGCTGGGGTACAGTTCCGAAGGGCCTGTACCTTATCCAAAATTTCAATCTTTATCTGCAAGGATATGATGATTTCGAGCAGACTCACAGTTGAAGGAACTATTGATTTTGTGTTCTGTGGATTTTTCAAGCTCGTTTGGCTATTGGCAGGTTTCTCCTGGATTGATGGAACTTAAATGAGCTGCATAATAGTTTTAAAGTGCATTCATCATTTTCTTGTTATGGGCCAAACTGCCTGATCGTATTTGCATGATGCACATGGAAGGCAACAACTGTGCAGGGTACCATAAATATCGGTTCTCTTGCGCGCTCTGTCTTCCTCATGCAAGTGAGTCCCATGCACTTGGATCTGCACCAAAGTTGCATTATGCACTATCACGCCATGGTGTTCCAGTTGGGTCTATCTATAGATTACTGAGATTCCATACTATAGTATGGAACATTTGATTGAAATTCTATGTCATTAATCCCATTGGGCAGTGGCTAACTTAACGGAAAAGTTTATCATCTGAAGTAAACATTTTTGATCCAACCCATTTCATCACCTGTGACTAAACCAATTTTAAATAATAGTGAATGATTTTAAAAACTAGACTGATTTTAAAATCTGCTGGTCATTTTGGAGACACAAAGACCTGCAGATGCTGAAATCTGGAGCAAAACACAATGTGCTGGAGGTGCTAAGTGGGTCAGGCAGCATCTGTGGGTAGAATAGACAGACGACATTTCGGATCAGGATGCTTCCTCAGATTGAAATGTCGCCTGTCCATTCCCTCCACAGATGCTGCCTGACCTGCTGAGTTCCTCCGGCACCTTGTGTTTTTCTGGTCGTATTGATCTGAGTAGCTTTCTGGTAAATTAATACCGTCAAACGTTTTAAACTCTGCCTACTGGTACCCCCATGCAATAGGAGTATCATAATATCAGCAATAGCAAGAGATAATATTGCAGCAATACTCATGGGCCAATATAGATGTGATTCTGTAAAATGCCTGAACTAAATCTATCATTCCATAGATTGCAACCTTCACGTGGTCCACCCTGTTTCGACATGCAATCAGCCCAACGTGCACAAACAAATAGATGTAGTGTTTTGGTATCTACAACTTTAGGCTGTGCACGCCATAAGCAAGAAGAAGATTAAGAGAAACTGATGAATGTTGTCCATGAGCTGACGGATGCTGGTGTCCCCATTGGGATCTCTGAGCAATGAGCTCAATTCAAAAAGAGTGCTGGCTGGGAAATTATTTGTTTAAATGGATCAAAATTCAGCACCGAGGCTAAATAATTCCAGAGAAGTAGTGTCTGATCAAACAATCGGACTGATTGTTTGTACAGACACCACTTCGCTGGAATTATTTAACCTTTATTGTTACCTAGCATTTATTTTGAGAGGACTAGAATATAAAAACGGATATAATGCTGAGGCTTTATAACACACTGTTCAGATCCCATTTGGAGTATTGTGAGCAGTTTTGGACCCCATATCTGAGGAAGGATGTGCTGGTGTTGGAGAGGGTCCAGAGGAGGTTTACAAAAGTGATCCCATGAATGATTGGTTTAACAAATGATTAGCATTTGACACCAAAGGGCCTGTATTCGCCAGATTTCTTAAGATTGTGGGAGGACCTCATTGAAACTTACCGAATATTGAAAGCCCTGGATAGAGTGAATGTGGAGAGGGTGTTTCTACTAGTGGAAGAGTCTAGGACCAGAGACCATGCCTCAGAATAAAAGGATGTGCCTTTAGAAAGGAGATGAGAAGGAATTTATTTAGTTAGAGTGCCACAATTCATTGCCACAGACAGCTGTGGAGGACAAGTAGATGGATATTTTTAAGGCAGAGATTGATAGGTTATTGATTAGTAAGGCTGTCAGAGGTTATGGGGAGAAGGCAGGAGAATCGGGGTAGAGAGGGACAGATAGATCAGCTGTGATTGAATGGCGGAGTAAACTTGATGGGCCGAATGACTTAATTATGCTCCCAGAACATGAACTTATGAACTTATGCCCTGTTTTATTCCGTCCCCTAATATGACAGTCAATTAGTTCTCAGGAGTTTGAAAACAGGAAAATAGGTTTATTTTCAAAGAGCTTGAATTTATTTTTAACCTATTAAAGCAAAGGATATTAGTATGTTTGCATCTTAGGCAGTTGGTATTGTAAATAACATCCACCAAACGAAATACAACTTATAATGTAATAAAAAGAAATTGCAGTTGTTGGTTTATACCAAAGATAAACACAAAATGCTGGAGTAACTCAGCAGGTCAGGCAGCATTCCTGGAAAAAAAGTTTGTGACATCAAAGGTCATCTATCCATTTTCTCCAGAGATGCTGGCTGTCCCACCGTTACTCCAACATTTTGTGTTGATCTTTGAAATACAACCTATGTTAGACTTATGACAAAACTCCACTTCAACAACATGCCTTAATCCAAGTTGCTAACAGTACCCTCTTCTCAAACCATCACCCTGCATCAGGCTCAAGTCTGGATTTTACAGGTGGAGATATAGACTTGTTTTTTTTTATTACAAGGGCAAGTTTTTTCGCACATAGTGGTGGACTGGTGAAACACATTGCCAGGGGTGGTGGTGGAGGCAGATGCGATAGTGGCATTTGAAAGGGCTTTGGATAAGCGCCTGAGTATGGAGGGATATGGATCGTGTGTAGGCAGATGAGATGTGATTATTTGGGCATCATGTTCGGCACCCGTCTTTGTGGTCCGAAGGTTCCTGTACTTGTGATGTACTGTTCTCTGTTCTATGTTAAATAAGCGGGAATGTGCAGTAACATGATGATCAAGTATGAGGCATGAACCAGAAAGAATTAAACCATGAACCATTAGTACAGAACTAATACTATGACTGAAGCAGTAATCGTTCCATTCCAAAACATATTTTCAGACTCTCACACTAACTGCAGAGTTATATTTGTAGAATAGTACACAATTAAAAAGCTGTAAAGGCTAAATTGCTTTTGTGCCAAAAGCCAGTACAGTTTATTCTGTAAAATAGTATAGAGAGTAATAAATAGGTGTGAGAGACTCTAAGCTGTAACAAAATTGAAAGTGCTTCTCAAGCCTCATTGCCCAGGTCATTACATCATACGGCACTCTTGGTGGTGTTGCAGTCTTGAGGTTACTCTGTTAGCTATCCATTATAATGATCGTCGTTTACATGTGCTTTCAACAAAAATGTCTAAACAGCTGCCAGTGATACTGCACTAGTCAAGGTTAGAGGGAATGAAGCCTAGAAAATAGAGCCTTTCGTCTGGGTGTGGGGTGTGATGAAGAAACTAAACACCTGGAAATAAAGCTTATCTCAGCCATACTCCACAGCTCACCCCCTGGGAGCAGCTTTATATTTCCACAAGAACATTAATGCAAGACAGAAAAAAAAACACAAAATGGCTAATCCAAATAAAACAACAAATCTCAAATTGACATTGATTCTCAGCCAGCTTTTTAAAAAAACAGACTGTTTTAAGACTTATAAATTGTACTTTTTGGAACAGCTGCCGTACTTATCCAAGTCCAGTCATTTTACACACAATGTTCCTTAGATTTTGCCAGGAACTGTATTAACTCCAAACGTTGAGTTTGATTATTTTGGCTATGTGCTTTTTAGCTGAATAGTTGTTCAGAGTGTGCTTGCTAACAGTGGCTCACTGGGGTGTGAGACTGAAAATAAATTACAGTCTCAGCAGACATTTAACCTTCCCTAAGATTTTGATTTTTTCTCACTCTTCCCTGGGAAATTATATTAGTCAGGAACTACTGACTAAAGTCTAATGGTGGGGAAAAGACCTCTCTCTATTACACTCAAAAATACATCCTAGTGTTAAGAGTTGGAGAGGATCCTGAGAAGAGACAAATACTCTTTCTTTGGATATTAATTGATTGCGATGACTATCACACAAAGGGTGGTGGGTGTATGGAACAGGCTGCCATTGGAGGCAGTTGAGGCAGGGATTATCCCAACATTTAAGAGGCAGTGTACATGGATAGGACAGGTTTGGAGGGATATGGACCAAACGTGGGCAGGTGGGACTAGTATAGCTGGGATATGTTGGGCGGTGTGGGTAGGTTGGGTTAAAGGGCCTGTTTCCACACTGTGTCACTCTTTGACTATGACTCACTGCTGTGAGCATTTTGAGGTTCATACTATGATCAACAGGAACTGTGCAACCACCATGCTGGCACAATATCTGAAGACCAGATATGTCCAGAGTGGTCATGGAGTTAGTTGTGACTTTGCACTTGTCTACGTTAAATACCATATACTGTACCTTTGATGGTTCATACTAATACTATTAAAACCTCAAAAACCCTTCTTCATAGAAACATAGACATAGAAACATAGAAAATAGGTGCAGGAGGAGGCCATTCCGCCCTTCGTGCCAGCACCGCCATTCATTGTGATCATGGCTGATCGTCCGCTATCAATAACCCGTGCCTGCCTTCTCCCCATATCCCTTGACTCCACTAGCCCCTAGAGCTCTATCCAACTCTCTCTTGAATCCATCCAGTGAGATGGCCTCCACTGCCCTCTGTGGCAGGGAATTCCATAAATTTACAACTCTCTGGGTAAAAAAGTTTTTTCTCACCTCAGTCTTAAATGACCTGAGTCTAAATCACCTCAGTCTTAAATAACTTCACAGTCTACCACACCACCAAATTTGAAGTTATTTGCAAAGCTGCTAATGCTACCTATATTCTCATGCAATTCATCAATATATATGATAAACAGCAGAGGACCCAGCACTAATCCCTATGGCACACTATTGGTCACAGGTCCCTAATCTGAAAAGGAACCCTCCAATGCCACACTCTGACTCCATCCACCAAGCCAATTGTACACACAATTGGCCACCTCAATTGAGATCCCATGTAATCTCACCTGCTGGACCACTCTATATTTAGAGAACCCTGTCAAAAGTTTCACTGAAGCCATGTAAACAACATTTACTGTCCTGCCCTTGTCAATCCTCTTAGCCACCTCAATTAAACAATGTGAGACACAAGTAATGCAATAAGATTCCCAGCACTCCACTACCCAATTTCCATCCTGAAGTGTCACTGACAAATATCTCCTTTATTTAGCCAATCCTAGTCATGCTAGCAACAGGGGCATGGAAGAAAAATGAAGCATTTGCCCAATAGGGGTTATTGTCCGTGAAGGAGTTACCTTGATCATCCCAGCACATTTAATTCAATTCCCGATCTGCCTTAAGATACCATACCATTTGGCAAGTAAGTTCTTTAGCTTCTTTTCTGCAATGTGCTTGCTTGCTTTGAAAATATCTCCATGAAATTATGTGTGGAATAGCTTATAAACCAATTGTTAGTGTAATTAAAAATGCAGAATGCTGGAGTAACTCGGCGGGTCAGGTAGCATCTCTGGAAGACATGGATAGATGTCATTTCGGATCAGGACCCTTCTTCAGAATCTTGATACGTCACCTATCTATGTCTTCCAGCGAAACTGCCTGACCCCCTGAACTACTCCAGCGCTTTGTGGGTTTTTTTGTAAACTAACATTTCCTGTTCCTTGTATCTATTAATATAATTAGTTTCATTATGATGTTTTATGATGGCTGACTTGCTTTGACAGGTACTTTAACTATTTTGACAACACACTGATATGTTATTAAATTTGCTAGGCTTTTGTGACTTCACATAATTGCTGCATGTAATATCAATATTTCATATTTGCTCAGGAGGTTCAGTGAATTAATTAGTAAAATTATAGACCACAGGCTGTAGACAGCAAGTGTGCTGCAAAATCAAAGTTTGTAAAGATAATTAAAAGCTTTTTGTCTTTTTATCTGACTCTTTTGTGGAGATATATTTTTTACAGTTGGATTTTTTATTTTTGTTTTCGCATTATGTTGTTATCGCTTTTACCATAATTACTGCCAGAAATTTCCACGCAGCTCACCCATACGACTACTGCACACAATATCTGTTAAAGTACCACTAAAATCCCCATGGCAGATTAGGGCATTAACAATTGCACATTGGGCAATGTATCCCTTGATTATTTTGATTGCAATGCTCTCATGGCTAATTTGCCATTTGCCTCATTGATGCTGTAAGCAGTAGATGTCTCTGTAGCTGCTACACTTCAAAGCCCTGTATTTATTTCCCTTCTCTTAAGTTACGATTCGTGATTTGAATCGTAACTCTTTTATTTGTCCAGAGGGGAACTAATAGCTTTGCGGAGGGAATCCTTAGAAATTTCAATCGGCTTAGATTTAAATATTTCACTTTTCAAGCTTTTAAAAGTAAAGGGAAGCTAAGTGGGTGGTCAGTAGGTAACTAATCTATTCAGTTTTAATGTTGTGGAATTTGCAGTTCTTATCAGAAAACAACATGAATGCACTCTGATGGTTAAAGATTTACACATGAGCTGAGGATAGAACTTGACTCAGTTTAAATAAAGCTTCTTGTTGACCTGCTAATCAAATTGTGGAACTGCGTAATAAATTATTCTTTAAAAAAACCTCAGTGAAAGCCTGCCAATCCATGAAAGGGCAAACAATATAAAAGTGCAAAAAGTGATTTGATAGTTGGGGAGGGGTGGGTGGGATAGTGGAAGAGGTGCTTGGTGTGGGACTGTTACTGAAGAATTGATCAGGAGGTATCATTAAAGGGAGGGGCCGTGGAGGGTGCTGCACTGGTCAAGGCACTGTTGGAGATGCCAGAGTGCTTCATGAAACATCTTTATTGATGTAGACTTCTCTTTGCAAAGAAGTGCTATACTGGCAAACCAGTGATAGAATCAAAGCAGATGATGAGACTGAGGGTAGATAAAAAATGCTGGAGTATCTCTGAAGAAGGGTCTCGACCCGAAACATCCGCCATTCCTTCTCTCCTGAGATGCTGCCTGTCCCGCTGAGTTACCCCAGCATTTTTTGTCTACCTTCGATTTAAACCAGCATCTGCAATTCTTTCCTACATTAGACTACAGGTTTCTTCATAACCACCCTATTTGTAACATGGTTCATGTGGTAATGCATGAAATAGGGCATGTAAAAGTGGAATAATCAAATCACAGAAATGGGTCTTGCTATGGGCGTTCCTACTTCCCATTGAGAATACACCAGCCTATGCAATCCGTTCTTACAACTACATTGCTTTATTTCATGCATCTCATTTGCACTGTCCCTTACTGTAGTGTAGTGACCTGAACTGTACATGATACTTCAAATACAGTCTAACCAATATTTTGTCCCAACTTTTTTATTCAGTACGTCAAGGTATAAGGGCAAGCATACCCCTTAAAGAAGGCGTTGGAGCAAGGCGACTTTTCTGCTGGTCTACCACTGGTCACAGATGAGGATCCACTAGAATATGATACAATTGGCCTACTCTATTTAAGTATTTTTTCTACCTGTAAAATTAGCTTTGTCTCTGGAACTGCTTGCTACAGTGCTGAGAACTATATTCTGCACTCTGCATCTTTCCCTTTATCTATTATACTTGAGTTTGGCTTGATCGTATTTGTGTATTGTTTTGTCAGATTTGAATGGATAGCATGCAATGCTGAAGGGAGGAATGTGCACACATTCTCCTTGTCCGTGCACGACGAGAGGAGGGCTCTGACATGGGTGAACACGAGGAAAGCTGCAGGCCTCGATAACATCTCGGTACGAGTACTTAAGCCCTGTGCTACGCAGCTAGCTCCGGTGCTCACTACAATATTCAACCTCTCCCTGGCCAGGTCCGTGGTCCCTGCCTGCTTCAAAAGATCCATCATTGTACCGGTACCTAAAAATGCCTCCCCAGCCTGTCTGAATGACTACTGTCCGATGGCCCTCACCTCGGTAGTCATGAAATGCTTTGAGAGGCTGGTGAAGAAACACATCTGCGCCTTCCTCCTTCGCAACATGGACCCATTACAATTCGCATACCGTCCGAACAGATCCACGGACGATGCGGTCTCCCAGGTTTTGCACACCGCTCTCTCTCATCTGGACAGCCAGAAGGGGGGTTATGTGACGATGCTGTTCATAGACTTCATTTCAGCCTTCAACACGATAGTCCCCACCAGACTAGCCGAGAAGCTGCTGGAATTGGGGCTCAACACCCCCTTGTGTGCCTGGGTCCTGGACTTTCTCTCCACCAGGCCCCAGGCCTCAAGATGGGGGGAAATACATCAAAGTCCCTCACCCTGAGCACAGGATCCCCCCAGGGCTGCGTCCTCAGCCCCCTACTGTACTCCCTGTACACATATGACTGTGTGGCTAGGTTCAGCTCCAACTCGATAATCAAGTTTGCTGATGATATTGTGGTGGTGGGCCTGATCTCAGACAACGATGAGAAGGCCTAACGTTAGGAGGTGGCTGATCTGGCACTGGTGTCAGGACAACAGCCTCCTCTTGAATATCATAAAAACTAAGGAGCTGATCGTGGACTTTAGGAGTTCACACCATTGAAGATAAATGAGGATACTGTGGATAGGGTGAGCTGTTTTAAATACCTGGAAGCCCACATCTCTGAGGATCTGACATGGACATCGCACGCTGCAGCACTGGTGAGTAAGGCAAGGCAGCGCCTTTACCACCTCAGGCAATTGAGGAAATTCAGAGTGTCTCTAAGGATCCTCCAGTGCTTCTACTCAGCGGCTGTGGAAAGCATCTTGTCTGGAAATATCACGATTTGGTTTGGGAACTGCTCTGCCCAGGACAAGAAGGCTTTGCAGAGAGTAGTACGTTCGGCCGAATCCACTATGGGAACTTCACTCGCCCCTCTGCAGGAACTATACATCAGAAGGTGCAACTCCAGAGCCAATAAAATCATGGGAGACCCCTTCCTCCCCTGCAACGGACTGTTCCAGCTGCTACGGTCAGGCAAACGCTGTGAGAACGGAGAGGATGAGAAGACTTGAACATCAAAAAAACTAAGGAGCTGATCGTGGACTTTAGGAGGGCACATCATCCGAGGACGTACACACCATTGAAGATAAATGGGGATACTGTGGATAGGGTGAGCTGTTTTAAATACCTGGGAGTCCACATCTCTGAGGATCTGACATGGACATCACACGCTGCAGCACTGGTGAGTAAGGCAAGGCAGCGCCTTTACCACCTCAGGCAATTGAGGAAATTCAGAGTGTCTCCGAGGATCCTCCAGTGCTTCTTCTCTGCGGCTGTGGAAAGCATCTTGTCCGGAAACATTACAATCTGGTTTGGTAATTGCTCTGCCCAGGAAAAAAGGCTCTGCAGAGAGTAGTGCATTCGGCCAAACGCACTATGGGAACTTCTCTTGCCCCTCTGCAGGAACTATACATCAGGAGATGCAACTCCAGAGCCAATATGATCATGGGAGACCCCTTCCACCCCTGCAATGGACTGTTCCAGCTGCTACGGTCAGGCAAATGCCTCCGTAGCCATGCTGTGAGAACGGAGAGGTTGAGAAGGAGTTTCTTCCCAGAAGCCATTAGGACTGTAAACTCCTATCTCACCAGGGACTAACTCTACTAACTTACTGTACCACAATACCACCCAATAATATGAAAAAGAACATGTGATTCTGTTTGCAGTTTGTTGGTTGTTTGTTTGTTTGTTTTTGCACAAAGTCCGCAGGCACTGCCACTTTTCATTTCACTGCACATCCCGTATGTGTATGTGACGAATAAACTTGACTTGACTGACTTCCGGTGGCGCCATGCAGGGCTAGAGGACAACGCCAGCCAGCTCCGCGAAAAAAACGCGAAAAAACCGTGAAAAAACGGGGGATTAACGGACCTACCTGCTGCTTGCTGCCTTCCGTCTCTGCACCGATTGTTGTGAGTGACGTCATCAGGCTACAACACGCAGCCCTACCGACAAACAGAAAACTCGCCCCACCCGGCAGAAAACGGTAGAAGGCCCAACTGAAGCCTCGGACTCAAGTAGGACCTCATCCCAGGAAGATGTATCGAAGAGAACAGGGAAAAAAGCGGAAAGTGAAGATTTGAAAAGTTTCATTTCTCGCGAAATTGATGGCTTAAAGGAAGAAATAAACCAGATGAATACGCAAATAAACCAGATGAATACTCAAATGAAAGAATTCCAACAGGAAACGAATTCAAATATTAATAATAGGACCAAGAAAATATCGGCAGAACTGAAGAAAGAAATTACAGAAATCATGAACGAAATGAGAAAGGAGATGGATAATAAAATTGAAAAGGTCAAAAATGACTTTGAAAAAAGGCTGAAGCCTATGGAAGAGGTACTGGAACAACAGATGGTCGGTATAAAAGGCCTTGAAGAACTAGCTGCTACCAGTGCTACGACTACAGCTAAGTTGATTATAGAAAACGAACGTCTAACGAACTTACTGACTAAAATATCAGAGAAATGTACTGAGCTAGAAGGTCGCCAGAGAAGACAAAACCTAAGAATTGCAGGTATTCCTGAAGGACGAGAGAAAGATGAAGATCCTCGAGAATTTACTGCGAACTTATTACAACAAGTCTTATCTCTGGACCAAAAGCCTTTATTAGCCCGTGCCCACAGAGTCAGAAGACGTCAGACAAGAGCAAATGCCCCTCCAAGACAAATGATTATAAAGCTACAATACGACTTTGTCTTGGATGAGATAATGCGGAGATCCTCGAGAAATAGAAACCTGGAATTTGAAGGTCACAGGATCAGTATCTACCGAGATTATCCTGCAGAAGTTTCCAGGAAACGGAAAGCATTCAATGAGGCTAAGAGTCTTATGAGAGGAGTGCCACATTTGAAATACGGTCTGAATTATCCAGCTACTCTAAGAGTTACCTTCAATAACGAGGAGCATTTCTTTCCCAATCCAGAAGCAGCAATGGTTTTTGCGCGTCAGATCCAGACCTGAGAAGCAGCTACTTTCAAATATATTGACTCTTAAGAATGCCACAAGAATCTCCAAGACTTTGCAAGACTCCACAAAACAATGCAGAACTGGACTGAACTGGGCAACGTTGGATGGAAGTCGGAGAAAGAAGTGGATCGGAAAACGTTACTTGGATACTAATAATTAATATCATTACACTACTAATATAAATAACTAATACACATTTCAGACACAATGCGGTATTTCTACTAACACTATTTTTACTAATTAATATTAATTACTATTACTAATAATTAATGATTTTCTATGTTGGAATGAATAGAGTTAAAATTAGGGATTGATTTCTTTTGGAGATTTTTCTTTTTTGTCAGCAATTTTTTATTTTCATTCTTAATTTCTGGGTTTTTTTTTCTAGGATGGATTGTTTTTTTTTCTTCTTTTCTCTTTTTATCCTTTTTTTGTGTTCTTTCTGTTTAAAATTTTTAATTTAAGTTCTAAATAAGTACTTTGATATCTTTCCTTTTTTTTGTTCCTCGTTTATAATAATTAGATGTTTAAATAAGTCTTAAATAATTGTATCTTTATACCTTTATAATTGTTTATAATAATTAGATGTTTAAATAAGTCTCAAATAATTGTATTTCTATACCTTTAATTGTTATAAGTTAAATATGCCTTTACTTAAGTCTTTACTTTGTTTTTCGGTTCTAAATATGTACTTTGATTTTTTTTTTTTTCGTTGTTCCTCATGTTTATAATAATGAGATGTTTAAATAAGTCTTAAATAATTGTATTTCTATACCTTTTTCATTGTTTATAGATGTTTAAATAAGTTTTAAATAATTGTATTTCTATACCTTTAATTGTTATGTTAAATATGTCTTTACTAAATAAGTTTCTACTTTTATCCCTCTTTTTTTACCTTTCCTTTTTTTTCTCTAATACTACACCCCCGGTAAAATATTTTTATGGAATAACAATTCCAAAAACTTGGGAGCTGGTTAAGTTACCAACATCAACGACGGAAGTCGGTAGATGGTTAGCCATGCTAGTATGGCTAGCACTAACTACAACAACTTTAGATGTAGTTTTTCCTCTCTTTTTGCACATTACTAACCTCTTAATCTATCCTTTGTTCTTTTCTCATATCATCTATTATGGTTTTCTTCAATTTGATTGGAGTTACATATTGGATCAATGGAGATATATACGTGAGAGACATGTACGAGACTTAAAATTCATCTATTCGATGTTCGGGTGTAAGGTCGGGTCTGATGTGCTGAACCATAGACTGTATTGTAGACCTCCATAGTCAAAAGATGCAAGACCCAAAAATAAATATAGGGAATGAGGGAATAACGTTTTGTAGTTGGAATGTTAAAGGTATTAATGAACCGATTAAGAGAGGAAAAGTATTTGCACATTTAAAAGCAATCAAAGCTGATGTGATTTTTATTCAAGAAACACATCTAAAAAAAGATGCTGAACATAGATTAAAAGCTAAATGGATAGATAAAATGTACCATTCTTCTTTTGCGCATAAATCAAGAGGCGTAGCAATATTATTTCGTAAAGGTATTTTATTTAAACATACATCAACTATAACTGATAAAGATGGAAGATATATTATCGTCATAGGAGAATTAAATACACAAAAAATGATTTTTGTTAATGTATATGGACCAAATTTTGATAGCCCATTGTTTTTTAAGAAGGTATTTAATAATATTCCGGAATTAACATAACATAATCTAATAATTGGAGGTGACTTTAATTGTACACTAGATCCATACTTAGATAGATCTACAAGGCAAAGGAAAACTAAATCACATTCTAGTGATTTATTAAATGCATATATGGAAACTACTAATATCAAAGATGTTTGGAGAATTGAAAACCCTACTGGATGAGAATACTCTTTTTACTCGTCAGTACATAAAACTTACTCAAGAATAGATTATTTTTTGGTGGATGTTAAACTTATTTCGCTTACTTATAAATCCAATTATCATAATATCATAATTTCAGATCATGCACCATTAACATTCAAGATCAAAATAAATGGTAAACTACAAAAATCAGAACAGTGGAGATTTAACCCACAAATATTAGAAAATAAAATTACCCAGGAATATATCACAGAACAAATTAAGATTTTTTTCGAAATAAATGATAAACCGGAAATATCCTGTTCCTTATATGGGAAACATTTAAAGCATACCTCTGGGGAATCATGATTTCCTCTCAAGCATTTCATAATAAAAAGAATCGTAAGGAGCAGCAAGATTTGGAAAAGGAGATTAAACAATTAGATATACAGAACGCAATGAATCCAACTACCATATTACATAATAAAATTGCAGCATTGAAATATAAATTGAATAAAATATTTACAGACCAAGTCGTTAAACTTTATCAACATACTAAACAATTACAGTTTGAATTCGGTGATAAACCTCAAAAATTACTGGCTCGTCAACGAAGGAAAATGGAAGCTGAAAAAATAATCCATAGGATTAAATCACATAAAGGCGAATTGTTAACACAGCCTAAAGATATTAATGAAAGATTTATGCAATATTATAAAAACTTATACACTGCGAAAACAATAGATAATAAAATAGGAATTGAAGCATTTAAAAAAAAATGTAACTTGAAAGGATTGGATTCACAAAATATAGATTTACTGAATGCTGATATCACGATAAAAGAAATCCAAGAATCTATCAGATCACTAAAAAAAGGGTAAAACACCGGGTCCAGACGGCATTGGCTCGGAATTTTATAAAATATTTTATGATCAGATGGTACCACGTTTGAAATTACTATATGAACATATATATATACAGCAAAAACTACCAGAAACATTAAATGAATCTATTATAACACTTTTACCTAAAATAAATAAAGACTTGGATGAACCAGGGTCATTTAGAGCAATAGCTCTCCTAAATACCGATAAAAAGATATTAACTAAGATATTAGCACAAAGGTAAAGTTTAGTTGTTAATAAATTAGTTCACCCTGATCAAACAGGATTTATATCAAAACGATACTCTTTGTATAATTTGAGACGGTTATTCAATATTATATACTCGAAAAGAGATATTAATAAAGATCTAGTAGTTATTTTGTTAGATGCAGAGAAAGCCTTTGATCAAGTGGAATGGCCTTACTTGTTCTCGGTTATGGAAGCTTTTAAATTGGGAGAAAAGTTTATTAACTGGATCAAATTGCTATATACAAATCCGACAGCTAGAATAATAACAAATCAAATGTTATCACCTAAATTCAATTTATCTCGAGGTTGCAGACAAGGTTGTCCGTTATCCCCTTTATTGTTGGCAATAGAACCGTTAGCTCTGAGGGTGAGATCACATTCTGAAATATATGGATACGATACTAGAGACACTAAAAATAAAATTTCTTTATATGCGGATGATGTGCTACTTTACATCACAAAACCAGAAACTAGTATTCGTAATTTGTTAAAATTAATAACTGAATTTGGATCCTATTCAGGATATAGTATTAACTGGAATAAAAGTGAACTTATGCCAATAACGGTAAACAATTTACATATATTACAACAATTCCCTTTTAAGATAACAAATGAAAAATTTAAATATCTTGGAATCTTTGTAACAAAATGATTCGACTCCTTATTTAAATCTAATTTCCCACTATTATTGAACAAATTAAATAAGCATATTATATATTGGAAAACTTTACCTATTTCGATGATAGGCAAAATTAATATAATAAAAATGGTATTTCTTCCACAATTATTATACCTTTTCCAATCAATCCCGATATATCTCCCTAAAAATTTCTTTAAAAAGGTGGACTCCTTAGTCACTAACTTCATTTGGGATTATAAGTGCCATAGAATAAACAAAAAACATTTATGTAAATTAAAAATAAATGGAGGTCTAGCTCTACCAAATTTTATGTTTTATTATTGGGCAGTTAACATTAAAAATATGAATTTTTGGTTAGAAGAAATAGATAACCAACCAACTTGGTTAAATATGGAAAAAGAAGATTGTTCTCCTTTTGAAATTAGCTCTATAATATTCGCTAATATTAATTTAGCTAAGAAAACATATAGTGATAACCCAATAATAGGAAGTGGAATACGTATTTGGAAACAAATATGGAAAACATTAAAATTAAAATCTATACCACTATCCCTTAGCATTGTAAATAAAGTTACGTTTAAACCTTCAATGATGGATAAAGCTTTTTCACAATGGAAAAATAAGGGAATTATTAAGATTGGGGATCTCTATAGGGAAAACTCCTTCCTTACATTTCAAGACGTACAACAAATTTATGGACTACACTCTAAAGATTACTTTAGATATTTACAAATTAGAGATTATGTTAAAGCAAATACGCAAGAACTCAGAAATAGAATGACAGAAATATTAGATGAATGTTTGAATAAACATCCGAATACAGAAAAAAATGATTTCATATATATATATAACATCTTATTGGAAGGTGATGTTCCATCAACAGAAATACATAGACAATCTTGGGAAAATGAATTATGTCAAACTATTAGACCAGAAATATGGGATGATAGTTTACAACATATACATCATTGTTCGCTAAATGCTAAACACTCTCTTATACAGTTTTAAATATTACATAGACTATATTATTCAAAATCCAAATTACATAATATGTTCCCAAAAGTATCTCCTATATGTGATAAATGTCAACATTTAGAAGCCAATTTGTCACACTCATTTACAAACTGTACAAAAATTACAAAATTCTGGATTGAAATATTTAGGATAATTTCGAATGTTGTTAATATAACTTTGACACCCGATTCAAAGCTAATAATACTAGGAATACTGGAAACAGAACAAATAGTAACAACAAACCAAAGAATTTTTATTGATTATGGTTTAATAATTGGGAAAAAATTAATATTAAAATTTTGGAAAGGCCCTACATCCCCTACAATCAAAATGTGGAAATGTCGGAGACTCTCCATCTGGAGAGATTGAGGCTTGTCCTAATGGACAGGTTAGATCTCTTCAGAGGGATATGGTCTCCATACATTGAATATTTACAGAGTCATAATGGCTCGGTACGAGGGCTTGACTGAGGCCTGAATATTAGAATGGATGAAGAAAGAAATATAATAAATCATGCCTATATCTCCAATGACGGAATAATGATTAATACTCCATTCGCTTTCATATTTTCTTTATTATTTATCTCTATCTTTTCTTACTTTATAAAAAATAATTAAAAAAGTGTATAGAAGCATATAGTCCTAAATTTCAATATTAGTAATAATATTAATATTATGAAAGTATTTAATGATGTATTTTCGTTTATGTAAAATATTGTAATTTTCATAAATATGTTTCTATAATAAAAAATATTCAACAAAAAATAAACTTGACTTGACTTGAAGAAGTTTCTTCCCTGAGGCCATTAGGACTGTAAACTTCTATCTCACCAGGGAATAACTTTACTGTACCATTCTACTGTTTATTTAAAATTGCTGGTTTTTTTTCCTTTTTCTCTCCTCCCACAAATATGTAATATGTAAAAGAATATGTGATTCTGTTCCATTCTGTTTGTAGTTGTTTGTTTGTTTGTTTTTTAGCACAAAGTCCGCGAGCATTGCCACTTTTCATTTCACTGCACATCTCGTATGTGTATGTGACGAATAAACTTGACTTGACTTGAAAACTACCTTTTTTTACTTTACCTCCGTACACGTGACAATAATAAAACTTAACCCAAACCATATGCCTTCTTTATTTCCCTATCCACGTATGCTATAATTTTCAGAAAGCTATGGACTTGCACCCCAAGATCCCTCTGGACATCAATACATCTATGTTCGCTGCCATTTATATGTCCAACCAGGAATTACATGTTTAGACAAAATTGTGTTTGAATGACCACAGGAAGCACTGCTCTCTGGGTCTGAAGAAGAGCAGATATTGAGTGGTGCTGTGACTAGGAAGGACATCAACGGGCAGCACACTGTATAGTTTGCATAGGCATAAAAACAGTTGCAACAGAAAACAAGGTTTCACCTTCTTGCGGGCATGTGACTGTGTTGATTGCTTGGAGTGTTGTGGAGTGCATCTTCTCATGTGCAGTAGTGTTTTACCTCAACAACTATCAAAGAGGCCGTCTGCTTTGCCACTTGGTCATTTATCTAGAGAGTTAAGCCAGCATCTAGAAACTGTTCTTCTTTCATCTGCCACTGCTCTCTGCTGTGCCCTTTGGCTTTGACAAGGCTGTTGACGGATTCAGATCCTCTTAATGTTTTCCATATGTTTTTGTCCTTTCTCCTTGTGCTGCCCACTGTTAATATCCCAATCTTTTCAAATTTGCCTTTCCATCCAGTGATGCCTTCTTATCTGATTGTGAGCCCAAATTGGTGAATAATTATACAAATGGTTGAATAATTTCATTTAATTGAACTTAAGATACAGGCATATGTTGCAATGCTACCAGATTTCATGTTTTCCCCATTACATTTTCAACAATGGCTTCTTAAATCTTCCCTATGACAAATGTTATGCCTCATGGTCTGTATTTTCCGGCTTTCTGTCTCTCTCCCTTTTTGAATACAGGAATTATATTTGCTTTTACCAATTTAATTGAACCAACCCTAAATCATGAGAATTTCAGAAAATTATATCTAATGTTTCAACAATCCCACTAGCCACTTTATTGAAGATCCTAACATGTAATTACACAAGCTTTGAAAATATCCAAGGCAATAAACAGGGTCTGATCAGGAACAGTCAACATGGATTTGTGCCTGGAAGGTCATGTTTGACAAACCTTCTTGAAGTTTTTGAAGCGGTAACTAGGGAAATTGATGAGGGTAAAGCAGTGGATGTTGTCTATATGGACGTCAGTAAGGCCTTTGACAAGGTTCCCCATGGAAGGTTGGTTAAGAAGGTTCAATCTTTGGGTGTTAATGGCGGAGTAGCAAGATGGATTCAACAGTGGCTGAATGGGAGATGTCAGAGAGTAATGGTGGATGGCTGTTTGTCAGGTTGGAAGCCGGTGACCAGTGGGGTGCCTCAGGGATCTGTGTTGGGTCCACTGTTGTTTGTCATGTACATCAATGATCTGGATGATCGGGTGGAAAATTGGATAAGTAAGTATGCAGATGATACTAAGATAGGTGGTGTTGTGGATAACAAAGTAGATTTTCAAAGTCTACAGAGAGATTTGGGCCATTTGGAAAAGTGGGCTGAAAGATGGCAGATGGAGTTTAATGCAGTTAAGTGTGAAGTGCTACATCTTGGCAGGACAAATCAATATAGGACGTACATGGTAAATGGTAGGGAATTGAGGAATGCTGTGCAACAGCGGGATCTAGGAATAACTGTGCATAGTTCCCTGAAGGTGGAATCGCATGTAGATAGGGTGGTAAAGAAAGCCTTTGGTGTGCTGGCCTTTATAAATCAGAGCATTGAATATAGGAGTAGGGAAGTAATGTTAAAATTGTACAAGGCATTGGTAAGACCAATTCTGGAGTATGGTGTACAATTTTGGTTGCCTAGTTATAGGAAGGATGTCAACAAAATAGAGAGAGTATAGAGGAGATTTACTAGAATGTTGCCAGGGTTCCAGCAACTATGTTACAGAGAAAGGTTGAACAAGTTAGGTCTTTATTCTTTGGAGCGCAGAAGGTTAAGGGGGGACTTGATTGAGGTCTTTAAAATTATGAAAGGGATAGACAGAGTTGACGTGGATACGTTTTTCCCATTGAGGGTAGGGAAGACTCAAACAAGAGGGCATGACATGAGAATTAAGGGACAGAAGTTTCGGGGTAACGTGAGGGGGAACTTCTTTACTCAGAGGGTGGTGGCTGTGTGGAATGAGCTTCCAGCGAGAAGTGGTGGAGGCAGGATCGATTTTAACATTTAAAAGTAAAGTGGATAGGTATATGGATGTGAAGGGAATGGAGGGGTATGGTCTGAGTGCAGGTAGATGGGACTAGGGGAAAACAAATGGTCGGCAGAGACTGGAAGGGCCGAGAGGGCCTGTTTCCGTGCTGTAATTGTTATATGGTTATATGGTTATACTATGGACATGGTTTTTTTTTAATTGTGTATTGCACTAACATTTTGGTTTTTTGCACAGTTTATTTTTCTTTTAAGTGTCTTGCCCCCTGAATCCCCTGTACTTCACCGTGCTTTTTTACAACATTGTTGAATTGCCATTCTTGCTATATTTCGATTGATGATGGCGCAAATCAACTCCTACCTCGACAAAAACCTGGACCCACTGCAGTTCGCTTACCGCCACAACAGATCAACAGTGGATGCAATCTCGCTGGCTCTCCACTCCACTCTGGACCAGTTGGACAACAAAAACTCATATGTCAGGCTGTTATTCATCGATTACAGCTCGGCATTTAATACTATCAAAAGTCAAAAGTCAAAAGAGTTTATTGTGATGTGTCCCTGACAGGACAATGAAATTATTTCTTTGCATAGCACAACAGAACATAGTAGGCATTGACTACAGTTATATACTTAAATACACACATTAATTAATAAATTAATAAAGTGCAAATAACAGATGGAGGGGTAATAATGTTCAGAGTTTTGTCCGAGCCAGGTTTAATAGCCTGATGGCGGTGGGGAAGTAGCTATTCCTGAACCAGGTTGTTGCAGCTCTCAGGCTCCTGTACCTTCTACCCGAAGGTAGCAGGGAGATGAGTGTGTGGCCAGGGTGGTGTGGTAGCCTCCAAGCTGGTTACCAAACTCGCAGAACTGGGTCTCTGCATCCCTCTGCAATTGGATCCTCGACTTCCTCATTCACAGACCACAGACTGTTCGTATTGGTGGAAATGTGTCAGACTCGATAACAATCAGCAGGGGAGCACCTCAAGGCTGCGTGCTCAGCCCCCTGGCTGTACTCTCTCTATACTCATGACTGCGTAGCCAGTCACAGTGCAAACTCCATCATCAAGTTTGCTGACGACACCACTGTAGTGGGACGTATCACTGATGGGGATGAGTCGGAGTACAGAAGAGAGATCGAGCAACTGTCCATATGGTGCCAGCACAATAACCTGGCCCTCAACACCAGCAAAAGGAACTGATTGTGGACTGTGGAAGGAGTAGGATGGGGACCCACAGTCCTGTTTATATCAACGGGTCGATGGTTGAAAGGGTCAAGAGCTTCAAATTCCTGGGCGTGCACATCTCTGAAGATCTTTCCTGGTCCGAGAACACAGATGCAATTATTAAGAAAGCTCATCAGCGCCTCTACTTCCTGAGAAGATTACGGAGAGTCGGTTTGTTAAGGAGGACTTCTCTAACTTCTACAGGTGCACAGTAGAGATCTTGCTGACCAGTTGCATCGTGGCTTGGTTCGGCAACTTGAACGCCCTGGAGATGAAAAGACTACAAAAAGTAGTAAACACTGCCCAGTCCATCATCGGCTCTGACCTTCCTTCCATCGAGAGGATTTACCGCAGTCGCTGCCTCAAAAAAGCTGGCAGTATCATCAAGGACCCACACCATCCTGGCCACACACTCATCTCCCTGCTACCTTCAGGTAAAAGGTACAGGAGCCTGAAGACTGCAACGACCAGGTTCAGGAATAGTTACTTCCCCACAGCCATCAGGCTATTAAACCTGGCTCAGACAAAACTCTGATAACTAATAACCCATTATCTGTTATTTGCACTTTATTAGTTTATTTATTTATGTGTGTATATATTTATATATGGTATATGGACACACTGATCTGTTTTTTAGTAAATGCCTTCTATGTTCTGTGTGCTGATGCAAAGCAAGAATTTCATTGTCCTATCAGGGACATATGACAATAAACTCACTTGAACTTGAACTTGAACTTTGGAAGGCTTCAATCTGCATTTATTATTTATTGTCAATTACATACATGCTCTACTTTTCTGCATATTATCAGAATTTTCAGAAAAGTAATTTCTTTACTGGGTCCATTTCAAAATCATGAGCAGTACAGTGGGAGTGGATTCTTCTTGGACCAGTCAACAATTGCAGATACCACAATAATCAAGAGATAATACCAAATATCAACAATGTCATTTAATTGGCTCAAATGCTTACTCATTAACAGTCATTAAAAGGTTTATTTATCTTGCTGTCCAAATCACTGAACTACCAAAAATGGTACAGATGAACCACTGCTATGCATAGCAGTAGATAATCTATTCAATGGTGTATATTGTCTTTTGGTAGTCTTTTGATCATTTTGAACTTTGGAAGACTGATTACAAGATCAGTACTTGGCATTCAGCTGCACAAGTAGCGTTGACTACAGAAGACATTTCCCCATGTCAGAGGTGGTTAAAACTAAAGACCATAGATTTATAGTCAAGGTTAAGAGATATAGGGAGGATGTGAGACCGACCTGTTTTCACCCAGCAAGTGGTGAGTACTTGGAATACAGTGCTGGAGAGAGCGTGGACGCAGATTGCTGACAGCATTTAAGAAGTGTCTAAATGAGCATAGAAGCCTTTGGATCATGTGCTGGAGGTTGGGGCTAATATGATGGGTGCCCACTGGATGTGGTGGGCCAACTGGCCTATTTAATATGGATGAATGCCCGCTGACCTGCACGGATGTGGCTTATTTTCATGCTGCATGACTCCATGCCTCTACGACTGGCTCTATTGGTGAGTAGGTTTTCTCGTTTGGGCCGATGAGAGCCTTGGTGTCATTACTTGAGACAGGTATTCAAACATAAACATGAACAAAAATGACAGTGCTGCGAATGTTTTGGATGTGATCTGACACACAGGGTACATTGTGTATTTGTATTCGTGGGTAGGCCATGGCTTATGATAGTGAAATGGCAAGGGACATGGAGGTGAATGTTAAGAATTTAAATTTGACTGCTTTTGGAAGGAGTGTAAAACCCACATGTCATACTCGTATACACACATCCTAAATGTGCTTAATGATCAGAGAGGCAGTGGAACCTGTGACCCTTCTGCCTCCCCCACAACCCAGAATGTGCTCCTGACTGCTGCTAACAAAATGGTGCTCGCACTCACCAAACTCACATACCACACATAACACACACAAACAGTTAGTCTGAATGCATCAATTGCATTTTTATGAGCTACCTATAATCAAAATGTATAGTGGTTTCATAAAATATATGTAAACACAAACTCTTGGAAACTCAGTCAATATAGAGGAACTGTACCCAACTGTGCAGACTCTACACATTCTCGGTTGTATGTGCTATATGTGCAACATAGAAGCATAGGCGAATTGCACTCTGTTTCTGAAACTCAGCTCTTAGAGATTTCAATGCTGTTTTGGAAGCACGCTACGATGCAAACCATACCAAATTGTGCAGATTGTGCATGTGAATGAGAACAGATTTCTGCTCCTTGTGAAGCACACTGCTTGGTGGTTGGCTGTAAAACATCGCCATCCTATTGAAGAAAATCTCCATGATTCTGGGAGCACCGATTTTTAAACTGAAATGTGGTGAATGTGGTACATTTCTAAATCCACTCAAAATAGGAAGTGTGTAATTTTGAGGATGCATGCCCCTTCTACATTTTTAGTTTGATTGGCAAAATTACAGAAATGGTTGTTTGACAGAGGTCTATTGCAGCTTTAGGTTTACATACTGTATAAGGATGGCATAGAATCATAGAGTCTAGTCAGACAATGTGGAAACAGGCCCTTCGGTCCAACTTGCCCACATTAACCAAGAAGTCCCATCTACACAATTCGCACCTGCCTGTATTTGGGCCATATTCCTCTAAACCAATCCAATCCATGTACCTGTCTAAATGTTTCTTAAGCATTGTGATAGTACCTGCCCCAATTACCTCCTCTAGCAGCTCATTCCATACACCCACCACACTTTGTGTAAAAAAGTTATCCCTCAGGTTCTTTCCCCCATCACCTTAAATCTATGTCCCCTGGTTCTCGATTCCTCTACTCTGGGCAACAGACTCTGTGTGTTTACTTGATCTATTCCTCTCATGATTTTGTGCACCTCTATAATATCACCACTCATCCTCCTGTGCTTCAAGAAATTGTGCTTAACCTCTTCCTATAGCTCAGGCCCTTAAGCCATGGCAACATCTTCGTAAATCTTTTCTACACCCTTCCAGCTTAACAACATCTTTCCTATAACATGGTGCCCAAAACTGAGCACAGTACTAAATGCAGCCTCACCAATGTCTTATATAACTGCAACACGACCCCCCAACTTCTTTACTCAATACTCCGACAGATGAAGGCCTATGTTCCGAAAGCCTTTTTGAACACCCTGTCCACCGTGTTGCTACTGCTAAGGAACTATATACCTGCAAAAAAGATATATAAAAGATCTTTATTTACATTGTCTGCCACAACGCTGGTCCTAATGTCAGGCTCACCTCTGGCATTCTTGAACGAGTCACGATGAACGAATACTGAAGAAGCCTTCCATTACTCTTCACACAATGTTTCATCTGCATAGTATCTTCTGCCAAGCATGCTGCAGGTAATGTTAAATGTGTTTCTTACACTACACTTGCATACATATACAGAGAGACATAAGAATATAGGGGTAGGAGTAGGTCACTGAACCACTCAAGCAAAGCTCGCCATTTAATAGGATCATGGCTGATCGGCCCTGGCCTCATCTCCAAGAACACAGGAGGCCCACAGGAGCCGTTGGAAGAGAAGGAGGGGGAGGAGCGACACCCGACCGGTAAGGTATAAAATCAAGTGCGGGGCTTGTTTTTACCGAAATCCATAATGTTTCATTTGGAGAAGTGGTTTTTTTGAGGAAGCCACTGATTGGTGGAAGTGGACTAGGGTAAGCAGCTGATTGGCAGTCAGATTTCATTCAGCAGTTTGTTGTGTACTTTGTATTGTGTTGATATTGTATCCTGTGTAAGGGGGGAGTATGAAGGCCAGGGCAGTGTACTGTTCTGGATGTCAGATGTGGGAGGTCAGGGAATCTGATAGCCCTTCAGACGTCCACATCTGCGCCAGGTGTGTCGAGATGGGGCTCCTAAAGGACTGTGTTAGGAACCTGGAGCAGCAGCTCGATGACCTCTGTCAGGTTAGGGAGAGTGAGGAGGTCATAGAGGAGCTACAGGGAGGTAGTCACTCCCAGATCACAGGAGGCAGACAAGTGGGTCACAGTTAGGAAGGGCAAGGGGCAGAGGCAGGGGCTAGAGAGTACCCCTGTGACTGTACACCTGGGAAATAGGTACTCGGGTTTGAGTACGATTGGAGGGGACAGCCTACTGGGGGCAACAGCGGCCAGGTCTCCGGCACAGAGAACGGCCCTGATGCTCAGAAGGGTAGCAAAAAGAGGAGGGGCAATTGTAATAGGGGACCGATTCTGTGGAAGTCGGGAGACCCTGATGTACACATAGGTACCAATGACATAGGCAGAAAAAGAGACAAGGTCCTGAAGGGAGAATTAGGGAGTTGGGGGGAAAGTTAAGGAGAAGGACCAAAAGTGTAACGATTTCAGGATTACTGCCTGTGCCGCTGACAGTGAGAGTAGGTATGGAATGAGGTGGAGGATAAATGCGTGGCTGAACTGGTGCAGTGGGCAGGGATTCAAGTTTTGGATCACTGGGACAAGGCATGATCTGTCCAAAAAGGACAGGTTGCACTTGAACCGAGGGGGACCAATATCCTGGCAGGGAGATTTGCAAAGGCTACTGGGGAGACTTTAAACCAGAAAGGCTGGGGGGAGGGACTCGGGTAGAGGGGGCTAGGAGACAGGGTGTGGGGCAAGAGGCAGAGAAGGGAAGCACTCGGACCCAAAATGTAGGCGAGAAAGAGGAAAAAGATAATAGACAGAGAATAAGGGATGGTGGGTTTCTAAAATGTGTATATTTTAATGCTAGGAGCATTGTAAGGTGGATGAACTTAGAGCCTGGATTGACACCTGGAAATATGATGTTGTGGCAATCAGTGAAACATGGTTGCAGGACGGCTGTGATTGGAAACTAAATATTCCAGGATTTCGTTGCTTCAGGTGTGATAGAATTGGAGGGACCAGAGGTGGAGGTGTTGCATTGTTTGTCAGAGAGGATATTACAGCAGCGCTTTGGCAGGATAGATTAGAGGGCTCGTCTAGGGAAGCTATTTGGATGGAACTGAGAAGCGGGAACGGTGTAGCAACACTTTTAGGGGTGTATTATAGACCGCCAAATGGGGAGCGAGAATTGGAAGAGCAAATATGCAAGGAGATAGCAGATATTAGTAGTAAGCACGAGGTAGTGATTGTGGGAGATTTCAATTTTCCAAAAATAGACTGGGAAACACATTCTGTAAATGGGCTGGATGGTTTGGAGTTTGTAAAATGTGTGCAGGATAGTTTTTTGCAGCAGTACATAGAGGTATCGACCAGAGAAGGGGCAGTGCTGGACCTCCTATTTGGAAATGAGGTAGGTCAGGTGACGGAGGTATGCGTTGGTGAGCACTTCGGGACCAGTGATCACAATACCATTAGTTTCAATATAATTATGGAGAGAGTCAGAACTGGACCTAGGGTGGAGATTTTTGATTGGAGAAAGGCTAACTTTGAGGGAGTGCGTAAGGATTTAAAAGGAGTGAATTGGGACACTTTGTTTTGACGTAGAAGAGAAATGGAGGACATTTAAAGGGGAAATTGTAAGAGTACAGAATCTTTATGTCCCTGTTAGGTTGAAAGGAAATAGTAAAAATTGGAAAGAGCCATGGTTTTCAAGGGAAATTGGACACTTGTTTCGAAAAAAAGAGAGATATCTACAATAATTATAGGAGGCATGGAGTAAATGAGGTGCTAGAGGAGTATAAAGAATGTAAAAAGAATCTTAAGAAAGAAATTAGGAAGGCTAAAAGAAGATATGAGGTTGCTTTGGCAAGAAAGGTGAAAGTAAATCCAAAGGGTTTCTACAGCTATATTAATAGCAAAAGGATAACGAGGGATAAAATTGGACCATTAGAGAACCAGAATGGACAGCTATCTGCAGAGCCAAAGGAGATGGGGGAGATATTGAACAATTTATTTTCTTCAGTATTCACCAAGGAGAAGGATATTGAACTCTGTGAGGTAAGGGAAAAAAGTAGAGTAACTATGGAAACTATGAGATTCAAAGAGGAGGAAGTACTGACACTTTTGAAAAATATAAAAGTGGATAAGTAGGACATTGAGGGAAGTTAGTGTAGAAATAGCAGGAGCTATGACAGAAATATTTCAAATGACATTAGAAACGGGAATAGTGCCGGAGGATTGGCGTATTGCGCATGTTGTTCCATTGTTTAAAAAGGGTTCAAAGAAAAAACCTAGCAATTATAGACCTGTTAGTTTGACGTCAGTGGTGGGCAAATTAATGGAAAGGATACTTAGAGATAATATATATAAGCATCTGGATAAACAGGGTCTGATCAGGAACAGTCAACATGGATTTGTGCCTGGAAGGTCATGTTTGACAAACCTTCTTGAATTTTTTGAAGCGTTTACTAGGGAAATTGATGAGGGTAAAGCAGTGGATGTTGTCTATATGGATTTCAGTAAGGCCTTTGACAAGGTTCCCCATGGAAGGTTGGTTAAGAAGGTTCAATCTTTGGGTGTTAAAGGCGGAGTAGCAAGATGGATTCAACAGTGGCTGAATGGGAGATGTCAGAGAGTAATGGTGGATGGCTGTTTGTCAGGTTGGAAGCGGTGACCAGTGGGGTGCCTCAGGGATCTGTGTTGGGTCCACTGTTGTTTGTCATGTACATTAATGATCTGGATGATGGGGTGTAAAATTGGATAAGTAAGTATGCAGATGATACTAAGATAGGTGGTGTTGTGGATAATGAAGTAGATTTTCAAAGTCTACAGATTTGGGCCATTTGGAAAAGTGGGCTGAAAGATGGCAGATGGAGTTTAATGCTGTTAAGTGTGAAGTGCTACATCTTGGCAGGACAAATCAAAATAGGAAGTACATGGTAAATGGTAGGGAATTGAGGAATGCTGTGGAACAGAGGGATCTAGGAATAACTGTGCATAGTTCCCTGAAGGTGGAATCGCATGTAGATACGGTGGTAAAGAAAGCCTTTGGTGTGCTGGCCTTTATAAATCAGAGCATTGAATATAGGAGTAGGGAAGTAATGTTAAAATTGTACAAGGCATTGGTGAGACCAATTCTGGAGTATGGTGTACAATTTTGGGTCGCCTAATTATAGGAAGGATGTCAACAAAATAGAGAGAGTACAGAGGAGATTTACTAGAATGTTGCCTGGGTTCCAGCAACTATGTTACAGAGAAAGGTTGAATAAGTTAGGTCCTTATTCTTTGGAGCGCAGGAGGTTAAGGGGGGACTTGATTGAGGTCTTTAAAATGATGAAAGGGATAGACAGATGTGGATAAGTTTTTCCCATTGAGGGTAGGGAAGATTCAAACAAGAGGGGGAACTTCTTTACTCAGAGGGTGGTGGCTGTGTGGAATGAGCTTCCAGCAGAGGTGGTGGAGGCAGGATCGATTTTAACATTTAAAAGTAAAGTGGATAGGTATATGGACGGGAAGGGAATGGAGGGGTATGGTCTGAGTGCAGGTAGATGGGACTAGGGGAAAACAAATGGTCGGCACGGACTGGAAGGGCCGAGAGGGCCTGTTTCCGTGCTGTAATTGTTATATGGTTATATGGTTATATGGTTAACATAGAACAGTACAGCACAAGAATAGGTCTATAGGCCGACAAAGTCTGTGCCGAATATGATGCCAAGACCATCACTAATCTACCTGCACAGAACGCATATCCTTCCATTCCCTGCATGTGTCTATCCAAAAGTGTTATAAATGTCACTGATGTATCTGCTTCAACCACCACCATTGGCAACATGTCACAAACACTCACCACTCTCAGTGTAAAAAACTTCCCCTGCATATCTCGTTTAAACTTGCCCCTCTCACCTTAAAGCTTTCCCCTCTATCTTTGACTTTTGCATCCTGGGAAAGAGATTCTGACTGTCCAGCCTATCTGTGCTCCTCATAATTTTATATTCTCTTATTTCCTCTTCAGTGATAGTTCAACATAGGCCTCAGATCCCTGATCTTTCAAAAATGTATAGGAAGGAACTGCGGATGCTGGTTTATGCAGAAGATAGACACAAAATGCTGAACTCAGCGGGTCAGACAGCATCTCTGGAGAGAAGGAATAGGTGACATTTCACGTGAAGACTCTTCTTCAGACTAAGAGGTCCTTTTTTCCAGAAACGCTGCTTAACCCGCCATGTTTCTCCAGTGTTTTATGTTTATCTTTCAAAAATGTATCTGCTTCCTTCTTAAATACCGCAGCTGCCCCTTCCTCCCCAATGATCCAGCCTCCAAAGTGAGAGAAGTCCAGAGATCCACAACCCTGTGGAAGATTTTATGGTCCAGAATTACCTTCTGGGTCTGTGCTCACCTGATGTTCCAGTGACAACTTGGCCCATGCAGTCTGCTCTGACCTGTGGATGATATAATCTTTCAAGAATTAAAAGTTAAGAAAACTATCAAAACATATATTAAATAATATAATCAGGTAATTAAAAATACCCTAGAAAACCAGTTGTAGCAGCTGAAAACACATATGTTAATACAATTCATTACAAACTGCAACTGAGCAGGGTACCTTTCTCATTCACAGCTGTTTCTCACCATAGAAGGAAACGGGGTCACTAATGTGCAACACACGACAGGCAAAAAAAAGTTTAAATGTTAATCAGTAATCAGCAAATGAGTTGGCAATGTTGGCAAATTTAGTCCATTATCTGCATGCACGTATGCATTCTAATGTTAGATTCTATTCTAATACATTCTATTAAATATGTGAAGACTTTCTCTGCATTGAACGTTGTGCCTCTAAGAGATTATGCTATTTTTTTAAACAAATGTTTGTTTTTGTATGATTTACTTTAATGTGCATTATTCAATATTTATCAACCATCATAGGATCACATCACAACCAACAGATAAAAATGATCAGGGCTTTGTGTAACCTTTATGTAAATAGAGACGTTACCTTTGGCAAATGTGAGTTGGGGGGGTCTGACTTTGGCTAGGGTTGGTGTCTGCAATACTGGGATAAGAATGATGGCAGGGCCCAGTTTGCTTTTGTATGTACAGCAGGCAGTTAAGAAAGCTAATGGCATGTTGGCCTTCATTGCGAGAGGATTTGAGTTTCGGAGCAAGGAGGTCCTACTGCAGTTGTACAGGGCCCTGGTGAGACCGCACCTGGAGTATTGTGTGCAATTTTGGTTTAATTTGAGGAAGGACATTATTGCTATTGAGGGAGTGCAGCATAGGTTCGCCAGGTTAATTCTCGGGATGGTGGGACTGACCTATGATGAAAGAATGAGTTGACTGGGCTTGGATTCACTGGAATTTAGAAGGATGAGAGGAGAAACATATATAATTCTTAAAGGATTGGACTGGCTAGATGCAGGAAAAATGGTCCCGATGTTGGGGGAGTCCAGAACCAGAGGTCAGAGTTTAAGAATAAAGGGTAGGCCAGTTAGGACAGAGATGAGGAAAAACGTTTTCACCCAGAGAGTTGTGAATCTGTGGAATTCTCTTCCAATTCTCTTCCACAGAAAGCAGTGGAGGCCAATTCATTGGATGTTTTCAAGAGGGTGTTAGATTTAGTTCTTCGGGCTAAAGGAACCAAGGGATATCGGGGGAAAAAGCAGGAACGGGGTACTGGACATCAGTGCTTTTTCAATGGCAGAATGATCTGTAAAGCAGACCACTGATGCACTGCACTCCCTCGTGGAAGGTGGCAGCACAGTGGCGGAGCAGGGGAGTTGCTATCTTACAGTCCAAGAGGCCTGGGTTCAATCCGGACTCCGAGTGCTGTCAGTATGAGTTTCTGTATTCTCCCAGTGGCTTCTGTAAAATTGCCCCTAGTATGTAGGCTGCAAAGCTGAGATAACATAAAACTAGAGTATGGGTGATTGTTGTGCAGCGTAGGTTTGGTGGGCCTGTTGCCATGCTGTATCTCTAAAGTAAGCTGAAACTAAACTAAAGAGCCTGACCTGTTTTGGTTGCAATAGAGAGCATCTTCTGGGTATATCTTCTTGTATTTTTAACATAATTCAGCCTTATCATGGTGTCCCATAAGAGAAACAGGATTGCATAATCTGGAAGAACCTTAATTACTTTAGGATGTTCGAGAAAGTTTCCAGGTATTTCCCCCTTGGTCAACCAGGCTAGGTTGACAGTTTTACTTTATGTCTCCCTCTGGAGATTACTTGGTTCTGGGTGGGTGGTGAATGTCTGTATCATGATGCTTGGGCAATCATTCATGCATGGTATTCAATGTGGTTCAGTGTCAAAAGGCTGTGGATCAAGTATTCCCTCCAGAGGCTTGAGCACAAAATAGTGGCTCAAAAATAAGCTTTTCTAGGCTAACGTAAAAAGTAATTATTGGGTCTTTATCACATTGGTCTTTGTGGGAGCTTGCTGTGAACAAGTTGATATCTTTGTTGCCTGCACATACTGTAAATGTAACAATACTTCTAAATTACTTCATTTGCTGGATAGTGCTTGATAGTCTCCTGGGGAAATGATAGGCACTATATAAATGCAAACCTTTCTTTGTTTTGCTCCATTTCACACTCTGGTTTGCAGTAATAAAATGCATGGCCAAGACCATGTAACTGCCTTCTAGAGTTCAGCACGTTGGGGATGATTATGGAATAAATAAATAAATAAATAAAGGTAGAAGTAAACACAAAGCAGAAGAAGGAAAAAAGTATTTAACTGAGAATCTTTGTGATGGGAAATGCATTATTGTCTGACAGGAAATAGCTATAATTGGTCTACATTTAATATTAGTTCTGTGGACAATTTCCCCAGAGGCAGCTGTGGTCACTGAGTTTATAGCTGAGTTTATTACCACATTCTCTTAATGCACCAATTGCTATAATGGTTCTCTGCAGGGCCTGGGGTAAGATTACTCCGTGGCACTTGCCTCCAGGTTTGAAATGTCCAGAAACAAGATTGCGATCTTTCATGAGGATTGTTATAAAGAACCACGATCTGGCTGTGCAGACGTAGAAGAAAGCAAAGCAGGTCTGTGACACTGAGTCCCACAGAGCTCAGGTATGCCAGAGTGGTTTTGTTCCTTCATTAGATCTCATGCAACAGTTTAGCATTATTTTCATTCTGGGAACTCTTTCGCCTCCTCTCTTGGGGTGTTCAGTTTATGGAAGAAAGTGAAATGGTCGCTTGTTCTCTCTATCACGACTGTTTCATTCCAGACAAAGGAAGATGTGGCACAACAAACCCAGGCCGACTTCATGGACAAGAAGATGATCATATTGGATGATATCAAGAACTAATTGGTTTGGGAGAATATCAATTTCAAAGTCTAGAACTTAATGAGGATGGAGCTGAACCACAGTAAGAGCTCCACAGCAAAGATCTCTAAAGCCATAGAGCATAGGTTTAGGGTGTTTAGGTTTAGAGGTAATCTGAGGGGGAATATTTTGAATCACAATGTGTTGTTGGAATCTGAAATGCTCTGCCTGAAGATAGGTTACCCTCATATCTAAGATGAGCAAAAGAAGATACAAAGTGCTGGAGTAACTCTGTGGGTCAGGCAGCATCTCTGGAGAACCTGAATAGGTGACGACTTGGGTCGGGACACTTCTTCAGGTTGACTGTAGTAGGTTGTGAGATGTGCAAGAGAGTTGGGTGCAGGACGAGGCCAGGCAAGTGATAGGTGGATTTAGTTTAAGGGGGTTTAATCAGCGGATGGTTGGACAAAGGCCAGCGATAAAAACACAATAGGCTGTGATATCCCCTGTTACAATGTCTGACGAAGGAACCCGACCCAAATCTTCATCTATTAATGTCCTCCAGAGATTGCCTGACCCACTGAGTTACTCCAGCACTTTATATCTTTTTTGTAAATCAGCATTTGGAGTACTTTGTGTCTCCATATAAGGTGAGCACTTAAATTGCCACGACATAGAAAACTATGGACTACATTCTAGATAATGGGATTAGTGCAGATGATTACTTGATGGTTGGCATGAACATGATGGGCCAAAGAGCTCTGTCTGTGCTGCCTGCCTCCATAACTCTATTGCAGAGCTCTAATTTGTGCCTCGCTGGTGATGAAAATTCATTGAAAATCTTGATTGCTTCAAATACTAAACACTTGCAGTCATCAGAAATACATAATCCCACAATTCCTGTTCCATTCTCATCATGTTCTGAACATCTTAATAAGAGATTCCCCAAACTGATTAATGCCACCATGGAGACCAAACGTATGCCCAAGGAATGGAAGGATGAGAGAGCCAGACCCGGATTACTCTGCCAGACAAGAAGGGAAAAAGAAAGTATTCTCCGTTCGGATTATTTTGGTAGGATGGGGATTTCTGTGACTTTTGCCAGTACCTTACTGGAAAATTGTAGCGTACATTTTTTCAACATAATAAGAAAGATGTGGGCAAGGTACTTGGAATTTTTCAGTAATCTGCCGAGTTGAACAAAGACCCGGGAAATTCTGCACAAAACAGAACATTACAACTAAATTTTTCTTCCATTAAAATTAAAGCGGTTGAAATGAGGTGAACTCCATTGTGAACATTTAATCCTCACCGTTAGATTTTTGTCTTTAAGTTTATGTAAAGACAGAAAATTTATTCTTTGATGTCTGGATTAGTTATGGAACACCCCCCCCCCCCCCCCCCCCCTCCTCCCCTTGTCTAATCCATGGCTAAATCAGTGGCAACCATTAACCTTCGCTGGAGTGACATTCTGCAACAAATTATAGTTTTCCTAATTAAATAAAGAATGATAATAAACTGACTGCCTTTAACAATGAGTCATTCCTGGCATAGTGAGCAGTCTTACAGCTGTTATTCTTCAGTCAAATATCACCCAATATCAAACTAGGGTCACTGTTATGCTTTAACAGGTAATACAATACTGCAGGTTTAAATTATGTTGAACAAAAAATAACAAATAAAAAGCAAATGGCTGAAAGTGAAAGATGCTAATTGATATTTATGTTAACACCATGCTGGTCAATAGACAGTGAATTTTCATCAGCTGTTGTGAATCATGTAACACTTCATAAATGGTTTCAACAATAGAAATATAAAATAGAAAGAGTGGCTAAGGTTCTTTAAGCACTCCTTTAAGCACTCCTGCCACAAACCATAAGTTAGAATTGAAAACAAAATGGTTTAGTAACTTGGTAAATACAATGGTAAATAAATTGCTTATTTTTTGGTCTGGCTAAAGTAAAGATGAACAAAATGAAGTATTCTGTTTTGAAATAATTTCTTTGCTCAATTTCCAGTTTGCCCCCCCTCTCCGTTGATGCTTTTTGTTTATTTTTATTGATATGAGACATCCTCCTTTACTTACCTCAGTGAGTGTTCCACCTGTGAGAAAATATCATTTGACTGTGAGATTCGGGATATAATATCCTTGATCACCAGATTTCCTCTTCAGTTGGAAATTGTAAGTGTCGAGATCAGGTGAAGACCAAATAAAGGTTGGTTGTAACCCTATCCCTGTCTGAACAATTCTTCGCCTCATATCATAAATCTTCCTGTTGGCTTGAATGGTCGGTCTTTTTTTGGGTTGGGTTGGTGCGAAGGTCAATGTTCTTGCAGGATATGCAGTAGTTTCCTTGTGGACAAACTCATGTGTACTCTTTGGGATCTGACCCCGCTGCAGCACTTCAACAACTTCCAACATGCATTGGCAAACTCAAACATGGACAATGGTGCCTGAAAGAAGTATCAGACACTGACAAGCCTGATAGAGGTCTACTCCAGCAAGAACTCAAGAGAGAAATGGTGCTAGCAGAATACATTAAAGAAAAGATGAATACTGTGGAACCGTGATAAATGCTAGAATACCCTCTTGTATTCATCTCCCCCTGATAGAACCTACCTAATTTTCCTTTCAATTAATAAAAATACAACATGTCTACTCAGTTTGTGAAGCTGGAAATACAGCACAAAATCAATGAATAACTTTTAGACGAGGTGGGGAAAGCCAAGAGAAGTGTGCTTAATGCCTTTATACTATAATTCTTCAAATGTCTGGAAATAAGACATTCGTTTTTGCTTTCATTGCCCACCCAATGGTTTAGACTTGTTTTATCAATGCCAGATAGGAAATTATCAGTATGAAATGACATGAGTCATATGGTGGGTTAAGCTGTAATGTTCACAAGTTATGAATCAGTGTTGTGACTTGTCTGAAATGAAGTGTATTGTTTTTCATTGTTAGGTTGACCTAAATCTGCTGTCAATTATGCAGATACTGGGAGATGACATGATCTTTAAATCTAAACTGACAGTTTAAGGTACAAAGAGAAGGCAGAAACCAATCTCCTGCAATTATGAGTTGATAACAAAGAACAATAAAAGTCTAATATGACTATCAGCTCAGATATATATTGTAGAATTGTCATTAAAAGTATAAAAGTGAAAATTAAAACCACATAAAAAGGTAAAGCATGTTCAGCAGATATCCCATCAGACTGCAATATATTTAAATGTACTGTTTTATACCAACTTGTTCAATAGAAAAACAAAAGCAAAAATTTATAAAATACTAATTTTCAGCCAACAAAGTTTGAAAACGTGCTTCTTCATATCACATTAAGGCCAAATTCGAGAAGCTAAGGAGAAAATGAACTGCACAAGATCTAAGTGAGTAAGGAGGTGGTTTCCAATGTTAACATCTTTAGCCTTTCCACAAACCCGCTGTGACTATAACGTTTTTCTGCTTTAATTTCACTTGTTAGGAGGCCCACCGAATTTAGCAAAATGAGCAGCAATATCTACATCAGTAACTGAGAGGGTATTTACAAATGAATATTTGACACATCCAACAAACTGATTTCAACAGAACAGACAAGGTTATTTTTGAAGTAAATACATCATTTACATTTGAAAGATAAGCAGAGTGGAAATGCCTGTCCCTAATGAAAGACACTCTGCAGGCCTAAACGCATGGAGCATGTAAAGTGACTTCTTTCAAATAATTATTCACTTTTCTAAAATAAAATGTTACACAAATAGAACAGGAGTTTTATTCATCTTAGGAAGAACTAAAAAGGAGCAATAGCCAATTTTGTAGCCCAATTTTTTTACAGACAGACCTATGTGTTTTAAATACTAATCTCCCGTAACTATGCTTGTCCTGTGCACCATGAACTGTGGAATCATGCAATATAATTTATCTGTATTTGATCAGTATGTTTGATAATAGCAGGGACGACATAAGGATAGAACATGTCAGGGCAGAATTAGATCAAATCATATCTATTCCATCATTTAATCGATGTAATAATTGGCATCTATCAGAAGATTAAGATTTACGGGATTAATAGTGACCTGGCTGTATGGATTTACAACTGTCTTACTGATAGTAGACAGAGAATATTCAAGCTGGTGGTCTGTGATCAATTGAGTTTTACAGGGTTCTGTGCTGGGATCCCTGTTGCTTGTGATATATATAAATGACTTGGCCAAATGACTGGCCTAGATGGGTTGGTTAGTAAGTGTGCAGATGACCCCAAGATCGCTGGGGTCACGGTCTGTGAGGACAGCTGTTAAAGTAAACAGCGGGATTATAGATCGATACAGAAAGGAGCAGAGATATGGCAGATAGAGTTTAATCTGAGAAAATGTGTAACGTTTGGATAGGAACATGGATACGCAGGGAACAGAGGGATATGGATCATGTGCAGGCAGATAAGAGTTGGTCTTGGCTTCATGTCTGGCATCATGTCTTCCTAATTTGAGGAAGGATATTCTTGCTATTGAGGGAGTGCAGCGTAGGTTCACGAGGTTAATTCCCAGGATGGCGGGACAGTCATATGATGAAAGAATGGAGTAACTGGGCTTGTATTCACAGGAATTTAGAAGGATGAGAGGGGATCTTATAGAAACATATAAAATTATTAAGGGATTGGACACGCTAGATGCAGGTAAAATGTTCCTGATGTTGGGGGAGTCCAGAACCAGGGGCCACAGTTTAAGAATAAGGGGGGGGGCATTTAGAACTGAGATGAGGAGAAACGTTTTCACACAGAGAGTTGTGAATTTGTGGAATCCTCTGCCTCAGTAGGCAGTGGATGCCGATTCACTGGATGCATTCAAGAGAGAGTTAGATAGAGCTCTTAGGGCTAGTGAAATCAATGGGTATGGGGAGAAGGCAGGAATGGGGTACTGATTGTGGATGATCATCCATGATCACATTGAATAGTGGTGCTGGCTCCTGCACCTACTGTCAATGTATCTATGTATCTATCACTTGCCAGGCTTTGGTTGGCCTTCACTTCTCTTCCAGCTTTCTGCCCCCCCACCACAATCTGTCTAAAGAAGAGACCCAACCCAAAATATCACCTATTCAGAGATGGTGCCTGACCTGTTGGGTTACTGTAGCACTTTTTGCCTTTTTTTTGCATTCACCAAATGCTGATTTACAGAAGGCAAGGTAAGGTAACTCCAAACCTTGGTGGCGAGAGATGGTGTAAATTTTTTCATTAAGTTCCCTCTCGTTGTGTAGTTGGGGAGTGGGAACAACAAGCCCCAAATAAACTGAGAAACCTTTAGATGTTAGCCAAAACATGCCTGTGGCTTTAATAGCTGTCAAAATTGTCAAAACATAATCACTATTCTTGGACATTTAAAACTATTCAAAAACAATTTTAAAAAAAAGGAAAGAGATAAATTGCTGACATAAGTCAGCGGGTCACATGGTCCTGCTTTGTGTGTGACTTTGGGCCGGTATCATGCATTTTATACTCAATCATACACCCAAAATCTGAGATTTGCAAGCATGTATGTCGTTCCTGGGAAGGCCCTGTCCCACTTTCCCGAGTTACTCACGAATTCCCCCGAATTTTCCCTTGATTCAAACTCGGAGAATTACGGTAATAGCCAGCCGTAGATACTCGGGGCTATTTTTTTACATTTTTCAACATGCTGAAAAAAGTCCCGACTTACCTGATGCCCCGATTACCTACGGCTAGCATTACGAACCGCTAAGAAATATCTACGGACTCCTACGGACTCGCTACGGACTCCTACCGACATTCTCCGAGTTTGAATCAAGGGGAAAACTCGGGAGAATTCGTGAGTAACTCGGGAAAGTGGGACAGGGCCTTTATGGTATACTTCCCCATGACTGCAATCAAAATTGGTAGAGTTATGCATTGTTAATTCAATATTCATGTTTAGCATTGAATAAGTTCTGACCTATTAGGTGACCATGAACTTTATAAAGAAACAAGGAACAGCAGATGCTGGTTTACAAAAAAACTGCTGGTGTAACTCTGCAGATCAGGCAGCATGAATGGGGAGGGTGGATAGGTGAAATTTCAGGTCTTCACAAAATCTTCCTCCTTTCTAAACAATACATAATTTTATTTAAGTCAAAAGATGAAATATCACCAATCCTTGTTCTCCAGAGATGCTGTCTGGCCCGTTGAGTTACCCCAACACTCTGTCTATTTTCATGCATTTTGTGATTTGAGCTCAGTTGAACAGGACCCCACCACCCGCCAGAGTTTATACTGTCCAATTTTGCCAAATAGGAAATGATTTTACAAGACCTGTCATTTTGTTTATTTGCTTGCAGTTCTTCAAGGCACATGTATTATTCTGAATGCCATCCTGGTCTTGTTTGGGTGAATTTCACAGTGAAGCCCATACAGTGGGAGATGTACTTTGACAATAGAGTTGAAGATGTGCCAGAATCAACACAGCTGAGAAGAGGAATGAGAAGCAAGAGTCCACCAAGTTTTTAGTGTGTACAATGTGAAATTAAAAGGATTATATTTTCCTTTCGGAAAAAAAACAGCCTTAAGAATGAAAAGTTTTCCTAACCCTTAAGGGTTAGAATTTTCATGAAATTTGAAGAGCAGATAATAATGTAGCACATTTGAAAACCACCCAAAGCACTTCACAGCCAAGAGAGTACTTTGGATGAGTAACAATGCATAGAAAGTGCATCCAACAATTTGTCTCCTGGTTATAATAAGACAATGTTGACTGAAGGACAAATATTGGATAGAGAAGTGGGATAACTCCAGTGCTCTTCTTTGAAGTAAGTTTCATGGGGTCTTTTAGAGGGCAGCAAAATCATGCAGTCTGCATTATAACACCATTGTTCAGTCCATACTCTCACTTTAACGCTCTATCCCCTCCAACCACGCTGTCTGTGGCTTCCTGCACCGTTTATTGAGGTCCACCTTAATCTTGGGGATCAGCTTCTCGCCTTCCATCTCAGCATGTTGGAGCACTCCAAATCACCATTGTATTCAACTGTTTCGGATAGCTCGCTTTTCCAATTTACGTCATAATTCTTTTGTCACATATGCCAGGGAGCAATGAAATTCCTTATTTGCATAGAGTAAGCAATATCTATCTATCTATCTATCTATCTATCTATCTATCTATCTATCTATCTATCTATCTATCTATCTATCTATCTATCTATCTATCTATCTATCTATCTCTAAAACTGATCTTGTTATCTTCCGGTTTGTGTGGTCTTTCTATTTGCGCAAAAACGGTTTGCGATAGCGCTGCGCTTTTTCACCAGTTCACTCACCGTTCTCCTGTGCTGCGATTGCACCGTTTCGTTCTGATCGGTTGAATGTCGTAAAAGTTAGCAAGGTTTAAAAATCTTAAAAACTGCGCGTGCGCAGATCGATCTCTTCTCCTGCCATGCAGCGCTGTGCGGATTAGTCTCGTTCCCTGTCATTCACTGGGACGGTCCGCCCCTTCCTGTCATCTCGTCTTTACTAGAGCTGAGGATCGCCGGCGGAGTACTTATGTAGTCCGAGCAGTCCAGCCCTGAGCAGCCCAGCCCAGAGCCGTGCAGCCCAGCGTGGGAGACCCAGCCCAGCGTTGGAGACCCAGCCCAGCCCGGAGTCGGAGATGTCGCCGATGTCGCCAAATGGAAAGCGGAGACTCTGCGCCCGGCGGAGGAGAACGACCAGCGACCAGCACGTGCAGTGAGTCCCCATCACACCACCAATTCCAGGTACTACCCCTCTGGTCACCTTTGCTGGCTCCTCCCCTACCCCCCACCCCGTGATAACCCCCCTCTCACCCATTGCTCTTTTCTCATCTTTTCTCCGAGCTCACACCCCCCTCCCCCGCACACACACCCCTCTCCCCCCACAACTACCCCCCTGCCCACACACATCCCCATCCCCCCCCCACCCACACCCCCTCTCCGCCCACCCCCACCCCACTGAGATGAATCTCCCTGTTTGTCCAAGGTTTCTGGTGTAGGTTATACATCTGTAACATAAATGCAATTATTCTGTCTCCACAAACACTGCCTGGTAAATTGGGCATTTCCAATGTTCTCCTTTGGCTTCAGCTTTCAGCAACACTCTGACCCGGATTACAAAAAAATAGTTTTCCTTCTCTCTCTTTCTCTTTTCCTAACTTCCTATATTAATGTAGAATCAAAAAACTCCATAAACCTTGTGGAACCCCAGCTTCAACCTATCAGAGCTATTCACTATATCCTGTCATCCCACTCTCACCCCAAGCCTCTCTGTTTTTTGCTTTTTTTTAATGTTTTTATTTTATTAGAAGTAAGTACAGGAATATGGCATCAAGGTGCATAAAATATATATAGACATGTTACATTTTATGTACTGCTTCTCATTTTTTTATTTTAGATAGAGAAACATGTGATATATAGTGTGTGAGAAAGAAAAAAGTGTGAAAAAAGAAAGTTGAGAATGAAAAAGAGAAAAGAAAGAAAAGAAGAGTAGAAAGTAAGAGATTAAGGAGATTGTTATCTATATTCTTGACCATCCCTCACCCAATCCTGAAACAATTAGCTTCTACGGTTTTGTTGCACCATATGCTTCCAAAAAATCGACAAATGGAGACCAACTCGTTAAAAATTGGTCTGATTTATCTATTAGGAGGAATCGCATTTCTTCAACATGTGCAGTGTCCAACATGTTTGAAATCCACATTTTAAGCATTGATATGGTTATATTTTTCCAAAAGTTAAGTATTTTTTGCCGTTATTAACCTATAATTAAAAAATAAATTTTGAGATGAGTTCAGTTTATTCCCATCATCCATTACTCCAAATATAATAACTTCAGTATTAGGTTCCATTTTAATCTTAAATAATTTTTGTAAATATTTCAAAAATATCACTCCAGAATTTATAAAGTTTTATGCAGGAGACAAAAGAGTGTGTTATAGTTGCATTTTTGGATAGACATTTATCACAAATGGGGGAAGTATTTGGATAGAATTTATTCAGTCTCGTTTTTGAGTAATATAATCTGTGTATAATTTTAAATTGAATTAAATTATCTTACATTAATCGAACATTTGTGTATATATATCAAATACTTTTCCCATGTTTCTTTCGTAAATTTTATCATTAATTCTCGTTTCCACTCTTCTCTAAGTGTCTCTGTCGATGGTAAATCTATATTTAAAATACTATTATATAAATATGATATTAATTTCTGTGAGTCAGCCTTAATGTTCATTGCTTCTTCCAGTGGCTCTGAAGTTATGTTTTGATATCTTTGTATGTATTTCTTCATGAAGTCACAGATCTGCAGATATTTAAAATATTTGTTATTTTTCAGTTTAAATTTTAATTGTAATTGTTGGAATGATAACAGATTTCCCATTTCATACATATCACCGATCCTTTTAATTCCCATTCTTTCCCATTGATTATATGTTTTATCAATGAGATGGTTTAAATGAAGGATTATTCACTATTGTCATTAACAATGATAGGCTTCTTAATTTTAAGGATAATTTTATGTGTTTCCAAATTCTTATTGTATCATGTATAATTGGGTTATTCTTATATATTGTGTTGTTCAGTTTTATCGGGGAGAAGAGGATCGCTCCTATATTACAAGGAGAACAGTCCTCTTTCTCCATTCTTATCCATTCTGTCTGTTGGGTAGAACTATCCAACCAGTAAATTATATTCTTTAATATGCACTGCCCAATAATAATACAAAAAGTTCGGAAGTGAAAGTCCCCCAATGTCTTTTGGTTTGCACAAATGTTTTCTTTGGATTCTATGTGATCAATAATCCCAGATAATGAAACCTCTCTGTAACGTAAAAATAAACTTGTTTTCTCTGCGCACGCCATATGCAAGAAGAAGAAGAAGAAGAAGAACTTGTCTCCTCACTTTCTCAGGCAACGTGTTAAAAAGGCGAACATGGAAAAGTGCAGGAGAGGCAACAGGAATTAAATGGTTCTGGCAGTTCATACAAGGTCACACGGCAAAGAACTAAGAGAGGTGAGCTGTGTAAAGGGAAGACTGACTAAAGAACATTTCCTATAACTTAAATATTTTTAAAAGCCTATGACAAATCATTGGCAGCAGCAGTGTGCAGACATTAATAGATGTTTTTATTTTAATCACGCTTCCAATTCCAATGCCAGTTTTCCTTCCGAAGGCTTCCTTAATTTTCACTGTAAAAAGCAAAGCTTCAATCAGATGTCGCAAAGAACATTTAATTTGAATTTTCAATTAAATTAATTATATTCTGAGATTCATATAATTCCCCACAGTTTTTATTCAATGTTCTTTGTTCCCAATTTCATATTCGCCATTACACGACATCATTCTTTTTTCGGAAGGAAGATGACCTTATCTGTACATTGATTTTGAAGATGTGGGGATAAACATTCCCAGCTACCCAATGATTGGGATGGAGATCTTGCCCTAATTGGGGGGAGTAAATAAATAGATACTCAGAAAGATTGGCTCACACACCAGGGGGACATTGAAGGCGCCTGTTCCGAATATAGCCAGGAGAATGGGAAAGGTGTCGCACACTGTTACAATAAAGAAAGAGAATAATTAAGGAAAAATGGAAACCTGTTAATTTTTACGTTATCTGAGGGAGGGGCACATTGCCATTTGCAAAGGAACTCAATTCCTTCTGGGATCTATTAAAATTTCCCAGTGCAGTGGTGGGGCATTTGTGAGTCATTGAGCAAAATTCCCACCCTTCCCTCATTGCAATTTCTAAAGAAACTCACAAAGAGCCGGTCTGGCAGGACCACTCTAATTTTCAGTATGCAATTCATTCAACCTCTGCTCGAGCACTCATTCACATTTCAGAGCCACCACAAGAGAATACCTTCACAAAGACAATTCAAGCCTCCAAGGGCCTTCCATAATCACGTGAAATCAAAGTATATTTTAATTCAACGGGAGGAACTGGGCAATTCAGGCTAAGGAATGGTTGACATTTTGGGTCGAAACTCTGCATCAGGCCTGAAAATGTTAATAGGAAAGAGCCAGTATAAAGAGGTGATAGAAGAGAATGCACAGGGGCTGGCAGACGGAGGGTTTAATCAGGTGAGGTAAGAAGGATGTAATGACAAGGAACTGCAGATGCCGATTTACAGTGCATTCAGAATGTATTCAGACCTCTTCACCTCTTCCACATTTTGTTATGGTTACAGCCTTATTTTAAAATGGATTAAATTCTTTTTTTTAATCATCAATCTACACACAATACTCCAGAATGAAGAAGCGAAAACAGGCATTTAGAAATGTTTGCAAAGTAATTAAAAATAAAATAACTGAAATATTACATTTACATAAATATCTCAGACCCTTTTCTATGACACTCAAAATTGAGCTTAGGTTCATCCTGTTTCCATTGAATATCCCTGAGATGTTTCTACAACTTGATTGGAGTCCATCAGTGGTAAATTAAATTGATTGGACATGATTTGGAAAGGCACACACCTGTCTATATAAGGTCCCACAGTTGACAGTGCATGTCAGAGCAAAAACCAAGCCATGAAGACGAAGGAATTGTCCATAGACCTCCGAGACAGGATTGTGTCGAGACACAGATCTGGGGAAGGATATAAAACAATTTCTGCAGCATTGCAGATCCCAAAGAGCACAGTGGCCTCCATCATTCTTAAATGGAAGAACTTTGGAACCACCAGGACTCTTCATAGAGCTGGCCGCCTGGCCAAACTGAGCAATCGGGAGAGAAGGGCCTTGGTCAGGGAGGTGACCAAGAATCCGATGGTCACTGACAGAGCTGTGGATATGGGAGAACATTCCAGAAGGACAACTATATCTGCAGCACTCCACCAATCAGGCCTTTATGGTAGAGTGGGCAGACGGAAGCCATTCCTCAGTAAAAGGCACATGATAGCCCACTTGGAGTTTGCCAAAAGGCACCTAAAGGACTATCAGACCATGAGAAACAAGATTCTGGACTGATGAAACCAAGATTAAACTCTTTGGCCTGAATGCCAAGTGTCACCTCTGGAGGAAACTAGGCACCGCTCGTCACCTGGTCAATACCATACCTACAGTGAAGCATGGTGGTGGCAGCATCATGCTGTGGGGATGTTTTTCAGTGGCAGGAACTGGGGGACTAGTCAGGATCGAGGGAAAGATGAACGGAGCAAAGTTCAGAGAGATCCTTGATGAAAACCTGCTGCAGAGCGTTCTGGACCTCAGACTGTGGCGGAGGTTCGCCTTCCAACAGGACAACGACCCTAAGCACTCAGGGGTGGCTTCGTGACAAGTCTGTGAATGTCCTTGAGTGGCCCAGCCAGAGCCCGGACTTGAACCAGATCGAACATCTCTGGAGGGACCTGAACATAGCTGTACATCGATGCTCCCCATCCAACCTGACAGAGCTTGAGAGGATCTGCAGAGAAGAATGGGAGAAATTACCCAAATACTAGTGTGCCAAGCTTGTAGCGTCATACCCAAGAAGACTTGAGGCTGTAATCGCTGCTAAAGAAGCCTCTACAAACTACTGAGTAAAGGGTCTGAATACTTATGTGAATGTGATGTTTCAGATATTTATTTTTAATTACTTTGCAAAATTGTCTAAACACCTGTTTTTGCTTTTTTGTTATGATAAATTATGGTAAGATTGATGATTTAAAAAAATGAATTAAACTATTTTAGAATAAGGCTGTTAATGTAACAAAATGTGGAAAAAGTGAAGGGGTCTTTCTGAATGCACTGTACACCAGAGATAGACAGAAAATGCTGGAGTAACTCAGCAGGTCAGGCAGCATCTCTGGAAAAAATGGATAGGTTACTTTTTGGGTCGGGACCCTTCTTCACCTCCTTCTTCTCCAGAGATGCTGCCTGACCTGCTGGGTTACTCCAGCATTTTCTCTTACTAAGGTGAGAAGGAGCCAGGTAGAGGAGGGGGTGAGTGGAGTGAAGAGATGGGATATAGATAGAAAAAGATGATGCGAGAAAAAAGGAAAAAAAGTCAGTGTGGTGATGGGGGGGAGGATGGAGGTAATGATAGAAGATAGAAAATGATCAATGGAGACAAAAAAAGGCTGCAGATACTGGAGTTTGAGAAGTAAATAAGTAGTCCTACTATCACCTGCCTGCTCTCACCTCACCACTCCCCTCACCTCTTCATACTGGCTATCTTCCCTCTGCAATCTCAATCCCTGTGTACAGTCTCAACATGAAAGGGAAATTCCTTTCCTTCCACAGATGCTGCCAGCCCATTGAGTTCCTCCAGCAGTTTGTCTTTTGCTCCAAATTATAGCATCTGAATTCTCTTCTGCAGCCAATATTATCAAAGAACCACACCACCCTTGCCACGCTCTCATTCCACGCCTTCCATCAGGAAGAAGGTACAGGAGCCTGAAAACTGTGGCTACTTGTTCAATGTTCAACATTGGCTACTTCCCATAAATCATCAGATTACGTAGAACAAATCTATCTGTACAGCACAGGAACAGGCCCTTCGGTCCACACATTGTGCCGACCATTATGCCAAGACTAACTCTAATCTTACAGCACATAATCATATCCCTCCATTCCCTGTATATCCATGCGCCGATCCAAAAGTCTCTGAATTGCCACTATTTTATCTGCCTCCACCACTACCTTTAGCAGTGCATTCCAAGCTTTCATCACCTCTGTGCAAAAAAACCTGTCCTGCACATCCCCTTTAAACTATACCCCTCTCGCCGTAAAGTATGCCCTCCAGTATTTGATATTTCCATCCTGGGAAATAGGTTCTACCCTCTCTTTTAGAAAGGGGGTGAGGAAGTTCTTTAGTCAGAGGGTAGTTAATCTGTGGAACTCATTGCCACAGAGGGCTATGGAGGCCAAGTCAGTGGATATTTTTAAGGCAGAGATAGACAAATTCTTGATTAGAATGGGTGTCAAGGGCTATGGGGAGAAGGCATGAAAATGGGGTTAGGAGGGAGAGATCAGCCATGATTGAATGGCGGAGTAGACTCGATGGGCCGAATGGCTATAACTTGTGAACCTGAAGAAAACTGGGGGAAGATGGAGTTCTTGCTGAGAAGAGATGTGCTTGACCAAGTACCACTGCATGTTTGTAGCATAACTGGGCCACAATACTGAAGGCTTTGGAACCAATGCTTTTCTGTCGGCAAAACGTTGTTGTGCAGACCTTTAATAAATGCACATGTCACATGGTCGGAAAACAAAATAAAAAACTGAACCACAAACAGAAGTGCGAAAAGTTTCTGTCTAAAGAATAAATTGATAAGAAATGATAATTATGCATAGATCATGAGTTCTTAATTTTTAACGATGATAGTACACTGTACATGGTGGGCATCCATTACTTTTTGGAAACAAAGCATTTTGTTTGATATTGTTACTGGCTTAAAGCAAATTATAAACTGGAGATAACATGTCAGATCTAGATTGTTCTCAGTCCAGAGAACATCATCCAGCACTGAAATATACGATTAATATAGAGCTGCTGTTCGATATCTCCTCGTAAATTAATTTAAAACAAAACATTAAAATGTAAATGAGCTTTAATGAATGTTGCAGGCAATTTGAACACAGTTCAACTTCATTCACATTGAAGCAAAGCTGCAATGTGTCCAGTCATGAAGCCAAAAATATTGTACATTGATATGTGACTGAGCTGTGAGCTTCCCATGCTGAAATGACAAGAGACTGAAATATCTGCTGAGTTAGTTGGGTGACCATGGAAATAAAATACAGAGGTCTAAATTACTCGGAAAATATCTTTGCAACCTTGCTTCATGCTGATTTAATGTGCCGTAATTTAATTTGAAGCTACTAACCTTTCTGTAGCTGAATGTTAAGAAAATGAATTGATTGTTCTGGCATACAGGATAAAATATAATCAAAGAATATAATATCTGTTTGTGTGTTTGTATCAGAGATCTAAATGACTGAGAATGGATGAGATACAAAGCAATCATGGCAAGGTAATCATTTTGAATTTCTATTCGTGACAATTTTTTATTGACTAACCAATTGTTTATTTTGTGCATTTGAATCAGTTAAAATAGGTCTTGGAAATACCATTCACCAAACTTTGAAACAAATATTATCACATCAATACACATAGCACAGTTTAGTGTAGAACAAGATAATACATTGAGTATGTTTATAAGCAATCATCTACAAATGTTGTGGGAAATAATTTTACATCATTACCAGTCTTTCAAACACAATGGGATGTAATGTTGTAAATTACTTTTTTTGCAAGTGCAAAACTTCAGTAAAACAAATTTCTGCATTTTCAAACCTGGGAAGATAAAGGTCTTAGCCTTTGTGAAACAATTCCTGAATCTGAGAAAGGAGAACAACACTTTCTTTAAAGATCTGTAGGTAGAGGAAGGGAATTTATGGGCAGCTTTTAAGAGATGCCAAGCTTTTTTTCTGTTGCTTGTTTATTTCTATAATTTCCAGAAAATTACAACCATTTTTAACACATGTTGAATCCAGGAAATGTTGAAGGCTTTCCCAATTGCTCATGAATCAGCAAGATGGAAAAAGCAAAGGAAATGCAGGGAACGGCAATCCTTCCTATTTTAGTTTGTGGCTGTAATGCTGCTGTCAGGAAGGGATTTCTAATTAGAAAAGTGAGTGCAGATGGCAGTCCAGAGTATTCTGAGAACATTTGCTCAATGATTAGCTGAAGGTTAGACTTAGTGGGTGGGCAGTATTGGCTCTCACTGTGCTTTCAAAGCATGGCTATTCATGGCCAGCCTCAGACAGTAACCAGTTTATTTATTTAAATAACAAACATCCAGCCCCGAAACAAGTGCAGCAGCAGAGGACACATCCTGAATAGGATGAGACAGTGTCTTTACTGCCGCCCACCCACGTAGCCTCAGACATGTTTCATAGGTGACTTGCAGTAAGGAAATGCCAATACACATTCACACATCGGCTCGAAAGAAATCACAAATGCCTGTTTTACCACAGTCAGTTCCTGTTCACTGAATGTCCTCACTGTTCTAATCGCTTTTGATAAATATTCACTTCAAAGGAATTCACACTGAAATATCAGTGTATGTTCTTTGGTAAACTAATACCCTTTGATTCTCTTTTTTTTTGCAATATTTCCTCCTTCTCATGAGCTAAGTCACAACATTCATGTTAACCTCTTTGTCAGGTTGACATGGAGCCTTTCATCCGAGTATTTCCAATATTTTATCCTGACCAAACCACCAAAAACTCAGCTGCGGTTTGGGGGAAATACCCCACCTCCTCTCGGAAATATTTCCTGCCAGAAGCCAGGACAGGTAAAGCTCTCACTCCCAGCAATGGAACCGTGGATGTTTTGCAAGACTGGATTTGAAGGTTGGTATTTAATTATGGTCTAAAGATCTGACCATCTGATCACATAAAAGAGGATATTGAAGGGAAGATATTGGAGAAATTACAGAAGGGAGCCACAACGGTGCCTCACAGCACCAGATACCCAGGTTTGATCCTGATCTCGGGTGCCATCTGAGTGGAGTTTGCAGGTTCTCCCTGTGACTGTCATTTTCCTCCCACATCTTAAGACGTGTGGGTTGTAGATTAATTGGCCTCTTTAAATTGCGTAGTGGGTGGATGCAAAAGTGGGAAAAATACCAGAGTGACAAATATGGTGTTGCAGCATAACAGCGTTACAGTTACAGGGAAAATGTGCAAGGTCCACGATGAGGTAGGTTTGGAGATGGGGACCAAACCCTAGCTTATGGGAGCGCCATTCAATAGTCCAATAACAATGGGGAAGAAGCTGTTCCTGAATATGACGGGACATGCTTTCAAGCTTTTTTATCTTCTGCTCAGCAGGAGAGGGGGAGAAGAGGAAATGTTTGGGATGAAAAAGTTTATTGATTATGTTGGTTAAAGGATTCAATGATTTAATGATTCTTTATTGTCACGTATACACAGCACAGTGAAATTTGTTTGCACAATCGCCACAATTTTGGCGCCCTTTAAAACTATTTTTTTTTAAACCACAAACAATACAAAGTCCAGTCCGCATGTTGGAAGTCCTGGAGAGCCCAGATCCGGGAAGCCTGCAGGCCAGTGACCCGATGCCCCTCTCCTCTGCTGACTGCCCCTGTGTCCCGGGGGGCACCTCCTGCAGCTGGCCTTGCAGACGCTGAAGGTAATACCCTGGTCCCTCTCTTACCGGTCCATTCCTCACATCTGTCGCCGCCATTAACTCCCTCCACAACTCTCCCGTCTTCGGGGCATCCGAGCTTCCGCTGCACGTGGCAGTTGGGTCTTTGTTCTCGTCGGCTCCAAGCCCGTTCTTGTTCCTCGTTTTCGGTGGTCACCGCCCACCAGGCCACCGGCCAGGCCTGCTCTGGCTCTGCGCCGCCAGCCGGGCTGCTCTCCAGAGGCAGCATGAGGTGTAGATGGACTTCAAATTAAATGAACAAACTTTCATTTTGTTCGTTCGATCTTTCAAACGAGTGAAATGAACGAGTACCATCAAGCCATTGGGATTTTCAATGTATTTTCCTCCTTTTGCCCTTTTCTGTTAGTAATGGCAATTCATGCTGGAATATGAATTTATACTGAGCTTCCCAGGTGCCCTATCTTCATTTGCAAACCTACAAAATAACATTGGCAGGCTTTTTGATGATCGGGAGTTGCTGATAAAGGCACAGAAGGGTGCGCATTTCAATGGGTTTGGGACTTGTGCCATATCCATTTTTTGATTCAAGGACATTTCCCAGCACAGCTGTGGGTCATTCAGTACCATATTGGTTGGTGCACTCAGTCAGCTTGGAAGCTGAGTTGAAAAAGCGTTTTAAAATTCAGGAATTAATTTCTGAAAAATTATAGAAGCATCACTGAATAAGATGCAATGTTAACACAGATTAGGTTTTGGATAAATGAGCGTAGGGACAGGATAGAGGGAATATGGAATGAATGCTTGGCCCTCATTAAAATGTCATCGGTCTGTTTATACAGAATGAGTGTAAAGAGGTCAAGGTTGGCAGATGGATGGTGAATGGATAGTTTGTGTGAATGGAATCCTGTGAACAGTGATGTACCTCAGCAATTGGTGCTGGGACTTTTCTGCTTCTAATATACATTTACGATTTGGATGTGAATGTAGGAGGTACCATTAATAGTTTGCAGATGATACAAAAAATGTCAGTGTTGTTGAAAGTAAGGAAAGTAATCAGGCTATAGTCCAATATTGATCCATTAATAAGACGGATATAGCAATGGCAGGTGGAACTTAATCCTGATGTGTTTTGCATTTTGGCAGTGCTAATAAGGCCAGGATGTGCAACATGAATGGTAAAATCCTAACAGCTTTGGAAAACAGAAGGACCATGGTGTAAAAGTTCAAACATTCCTGAAGATGAGAGAAAAGGTAGATGTGGTAAGAAGCCATATGAGACGCTTGCCTTAATTTGCCAGACCACAGGATACAAGAGCAGGGAGGTTACAGTGCAACTCTATAAAACATTGGTTAGGCTGCCGGTGGAGTTCTGGGTATCAGCTTGGAAGGAGGTGATTATGTTAGAAAGAATGCAAAGGAGATTCACCTGTGGGCATGAGAGGCTGCATGGCCAATGCCTGGTTCTGTTTTTTTAATGTTTTGATAAGATCATAACTACCATTCCTATTTTTCAGCATCAAGTTCTGGTTTCCATTTACTGTATACTCCTCCAGAGCCAATTTTGATTTATTTGCTTGTCCCATTACCATTCCCTTTGCCTTGCACCATCAGCCTCCTTTGTCAATTAATCTCTCCTATCTCGTCAATAATCACGCTTTTGTTCTTTCTTCTTTTCCCTCTTATCTATGCAACCTATGAGCCGGCTGAACAATTGTCTCCAATGTATTCCAGTTCTGAATCACAGACTTTAAGCAGCAACTTTAACTTATTTCCCTCTGCACACATGCATCTGAATATTTCCAGCCATTTTGTTTTTATCGCAGCTATACATCATCTGCAGTATTATACTGAGACAAAACCTTTTGTTTCTGTTATCTTTGCTGCCCCAGAACTCTGAAATAGCAAGATGGTCGGAATAAACTCTTCCATAGGAGTAAGGGATCTTTGTTTTTTTGTATTTGTCAGCTGAGATCTAGTCACTTTGATTTTGTTTAAAATGTATTCACATTTCAGTATTTTGGCATCACGAACAGGCCTGCATTTATTACCCGTTCCTGATTTCCCTTGCAATTATAGCAGTGAGCAGCCTTCTTGAGATGCTGCAGACTATCTGGTTAAGGTACTCTTAAATACTATTCAATAAAGAGCTCCATGATTTAGTCCCAATGGCAATGAAGGAATCTGCATACATATCCAAGGTAGGATAGGTTTCATTTTGGGGAGTCTTACAGTTTTCCAAACACCTCAAACTCGTGTCGTGCTTTGTACTAGTGGTCCTGGGTTTGTTAGTGTTGGAGTCGCCCAGGTGAGTCAATGCAGTGCATTTTGTATACAGAACACACTAGACACTGTAGGCCAAAGGTGAAGGCAATGAATGTGGTGGTGGAATGGGTGCCAATTGAGTGGACTGCTTTGCCCTTGACAGTCTTGACCTTCCTGAAAATTGTTGGACCTCCACACATCAATCTCTTAATTTAGGCTTAGGACTTTAGAGATATAGTGTGGAAATAGGCCCTACAGCCCACGGAGTCCGCTCCAACCCCTGATCACCCCAAACACTAGCATTATCCGACAATTTACAATTTTACCAAAGCCAATTAACCTACAAACCTGTCTGTCTTTGGAGTGTGGGAGGAAACCGGAGCACCCGGAGAAAACCCACGTGGGCACCTGGAGAATGTACAAACTCTGTACAGACTGCACTTGTAGTCAGCATCAAACCCAGATTTCTGGCGTTGTAAGGCAGCAACTCTATAAGTGCATCAGCATGCCACCCTTTCTGTTCTGTCCTGTCTTATTCCTGAGGTATCATGTAGATGATGAAAAGATAGTATGGTGTCAGGCGGAGCATCTCTTGATGCTCTGTCTCTGACTGCTCCTGTCCTCATGTATTTAAGCAGCTGTCACTGTTTAGCTTCTAGTCCATGCTGACCCCCAAGGAACGAATAGTTGGCATTCAGCGATGAGAAAAGCCTCGAATAACAGGGTTAGATTCTCTCTTAGAGATGATCGTTGCCTGGCATTTTTATGATGCTACTTGCCATTTATCAGCTCTTGCCGACACATTGCATTTGATGTGTTTTTCTTTTGAATACAGAACAGTAAATGGAATATATTATAAGAATATGCACAATGACAACCAAATAATCACTATACAAACCAACCTGTGCATCAGTAATGATGAGATTTTGTCATAGTGGTTATAACTGCACTGGTGCTGCCTTACACCGGGTGCTTGTTTGTACGGAGTTTGTATGTTCTCCCTGTGACCTGCTTTTTCTCCGGGATCACCAGTTTCCTCCCACACTCCAAAAACCAACAGCTATGTAGGCTAATTGGCTTGGTATATTTATAAATTGCCCCTTGTGTGTGTGTGTGTGTAGGATAGTGTTAGTGTGCGGGGATCACTGGTCATCGCTGACTCAGTGGCTACTGATCGTTTCACACATCAAGCCTTCTAAGGAGGAATTCACTGTACCTGCTGTACGTGTGAGGCTACTGCCAGGTCAGTACATTGTGAATCACACACAGACACACACTGACACACACACAGACACACACACACACGTATACACTGTATGTTAATATAGCCAGGAGTAGATCAATCTGTACTACCATTGGAAGAGCAGATTATTGACAATGAGAGAGAAATAGAGGAATGTGTGTTGCAATATAAAGGAACTCAGTCCTTATTTTTAAACACAAAAGGATCCAAGCTAGGATGTAAAAATTCAGGTGCTATCATCCATTCTACTGAAATATTGATCTTGATATTGATTAGTTGGGCAAGTGGCCTGAAGAATGGTTAATGGAGTTTAATGCAGATAAATGTAAGGTGTTCTATTTTGGGAAGTGAGGTGTTATTTTTGGGACCTTCATAATAAATGGCAGGACTGGGAAGTATTGTGGAGCAGAGGGATCTAGGAATGCAGGAACGTTGTTCCTTGAAAGTTGTATCGCAGGTAAATGAGGTGATCAAGAAGGCTTTCGGCACATTGGCCTTCACAGGGTAAGGTATTGTGTATCGAAGTTGTGATATTATGATGCAACTGGAGTATTGTGTTCAGTTTTGGTCACCTTGCTGTTGTTAAGCTGGAAAGAGTGCAGAGAGATTTATGAGACTGTTGCCAGGACTTGAGGGCCTGAGCTATAAGGAGAGGTTGGGCAGGGTAGGACTGAATTCTTTAGATCATTGGAGGATGAGCGGTGATCTTGCACAGATATTTAGGATCATGAGGGGAACAGAGAGGGTAGTTGCATAGTCTTTTACCCAGTGTATGGGAATCAAGAACCAGAGGACATAGATTTAAGTTGAGTGGTAAAGATTTAATAGGAATCTGAGAGGAAACTTTTTTACGCAGAGGGTGGCGGGTATGTGGAATGAGCTGCCAAAGGAGGTAGTTGTGCGTAGAGACTACATTTAAAAGACATTTGGACAAGAACATGGATAGGAAAGGGTTAGAGGGATATGGGTGGAAAGCAGGTGGGAAGGGCTAGTGTAGATGGGGCACCTTGGTTGGCATGTGTAAGTTGGGGCAAATTTCCATGGGTAAGTTGGGGCAAATTTCCATGGGTAAGTTGGGGCAAATTTCCGTGCTGTGTGAATCTATAATTCTATATATCTTTCCATTGGCAGGATGCAAATTTTGCAGGAAAAATGAGAAACCATGCCAATGCCACAGGCAACTTTACACAGGAAATTTATATTATGTTTATTTGTTCACAGGGTGTGGCTATTGCCAGCAAGACCAGTATTTATTGTCCGTACCCACTTGCTCCTTGAATCTGCAGTAACAGAGGAGTCTCCTTGCTGTCTGCCGCAGGGAAAGTAATCACCAGGGTCCTCTGCAACAAATTACTACAAATTCTTCTTAAGTTATTACACAGCATAACTGGTAAGTAAAATCCCAGCAGATCATTAGCCCTGTCAGCAAGGATGAAAAATCCTCTCGTAAGTCAACAGCACTAAAGAGTTTCTAATCCTTGGATATCAAGGAGACTTCCTTGACTGTTGTATTTTCCATTATGCTTGATTAGAAATACCCTAAATGTTAGTCTAATTCTGCAAAGAAAAGTGTGGGAATTAAAAACTAGGAGAGAGTATTGCAAGTTTTGTTTTTAATAACGTTCCCCACCCCGTCCCCTTCCATCACAGTCACTCCCCCTTCTCACAAGACGGAACAAAGTCTCTGTTTCTGATTCCAGCAAACAATCTGTGCGCACTAGGGTCCACACAGCAGGTGTTGACTTGCTCTGCATCGTGCGGCAGAAACACGTACAGTTCAGAAAGCAGATGAGTTCTCCCAAGTCAATTGACTCACTGAGCCAGTATGGAACAGCAATCTTCCCCTCACCATCACACCGCCCCATCCCCCACTCCACCGACTCTCTACTTTCAGGCTATTGCTATCCCGAGCAATACCTCGGAGGCATCTGAAAGTCATTCTACTGGGTGGTATAGGGGGTGGGGGCAACATCTGCTTGAGTTACAGATAAAGTGGCCTCAACCCCCCATCACTACATCTCTGGGGTTGCACAGTATGGATCATCCTTTAATTCACAAAAGTTCCAGAGCCTGGCAACCAGCTTTTCTTTGAAATGTAAACAAAGAGAAAATAATGTTTATGTTGTTTTCCTCAATCATTCTGTGAAGATGTTTTTCAATACTGTGTTAATTTAGAGTTGCGTGTTCAATGTACATTGTCCTCTTATGGGCCTATCCCACTTAGGCGATTTTTTCTTAGGTAACTACAGGCGACTAGTTTGACACCATATGTTCGCCAGTGGTCGCCGGGAGTAGTCTCCTCAGTTGCGCAAAAAGACCTAGCGTCTTTCTGGTCGCCGCTAAATTTTCAACATGTTGAACATTTTTCGGCGACAGTGGGTTTGATGCCAATGAGTATAGCTTGACGTCTCCTGATGTAGGTGCTGTCGTAGATTGTCACCAGGATGACGTAGGTTGTCGCTGGTTTATTGGCGACCTGCTACAACTATGACAGTTGCTGGCAGTTGCCTAAAAAAAATCACCAAGTGGGACAGGCCCATTAGTTCAATAACTGGTCCATCTTGTAGTGGGGGAACTGCATTTGAACACTGGAGAGTGAAGCGGGATAGGTGGGATAAAAATTAAAAAAAGAGTGAAACACAGACAGCTGCAGGCTGGGCAGCCATACCACACAAGACGGCGCCCCCTAGCGGTACATAGATGGAAAACTGGAGAGATAAGCGAGATAAAAATAAAAAAAAGTGAAACACAGGCAGCTGCAGGCTGGGCAGCCATACCACACAAGACGGCGCCCCCTAGCGGTACATGGATGGGAAAGGTTTAGAGGGATATGGACCAAATGTGGACAAATGGCTTACCAGAAGGGGAAAGAATATTGCAGTTCCTTGACATTTGGGTTGAAACCCAATTTGGGATCTAAGGAGTTGAAGATTTACTTTGCATTTAACTGTTATACATGACTATGAATGCCCGATAGTGAGTCAATTTCCAGGCAATAAACTCACTTTCCTTAATAAAGATCTTAATTTAATAACGACCATCGTTCACATGTAACATTTTGCAATGTACTCCATTAGTTTTATTTTTCCTCACTAGCAATTGACATTCCCATTCAAACTACAAGATGAGCTTTTCAGCACGTTGGTGTGCAGTCTGAAAGTCCAGGTCTAACTTAATGCTCTCTTCCCTTTGATCACAATTTGGTCACAGTTATAACACCACTATCCTGTCAACACAAAGTGATTTTGTGCAGGCACTGACATAAAAATAGCAGTATCATTTAGGAGTCGGGCCAGATCTGGATCCTGGTGGCACTTGCAGTCAAAAGTCCTCTCCAGCAAACCAATCCCCATCACGCAGATTTCTCTCAGCTGGAGGTAGGAGGTAGGAAGCTATGACTGAAAAGTATTTATGGCTTTTTTGGGTTCCTTTGCTTTTCGAGTCTTTTCAGTATTAAAGAAAATAAAAACTTCCCGCAAGAAATTGCGGCGAATTGTGGACACAGCCCAGACCATCAAACAAACCAGCCTCCCTTCTATTGACCATTTATACCTCACACTGCCTCGGCATGGCCAGCAGCATAATCATGGACGAGTCGCACCCTGGCCACTCCCTCTTTTCCCCTCTCCCAACAGGCAAAGGCTATAGAAGTGTAAAAATGCACACCGCCAGCTTTGGTGACAGTTTCTTGCCAGCTGTTACCAGGCAACTGAATCATCCTACCACACCAGAGAGCAGTGCTGAACTACTATCTACCTCTTTGATGACCCTCGGACTTTCCTGGCTTTACCTTGCACTAAACGTTATATACATCAATGATTTAGATGAAGGGATTCAAAGTAACATGAGCAAATTTGCAGATGACACAAAGCTGGGTGGCAGTGTGAACTGTGAGGAGGATACTATGAGGATGCAGGGTGACTTGGACAGGTTGGTTGAGTGGGCGGACGCATGGCAGATGCAGTTTAATGTGGATAAATGCGAGGTTATCCACTTTGGTGGCAAAAACAGGAAGGCAGATTATTATCTGAATGGTGTCAAGTTGGGAAAAAGGGAAGTACAAAGAGATCTGGGGGTCCTTGTTCATCACTCACTGTGTTCACCAAACACCTGCTGTACCTGCACAATAAACAATGGGAAGACGTGGGTTCAGAAACAGCCCGTGACTGATGTGATGCTGAGGTTGTAACTCGCCAGCCTTGGTTCAAGAGTGGCTATATTACTATACATAAGCACATCTTAGATACAGTACAAGTGTATAGAAATAGTATATTGAGACAGTGTACAAGAATCACCAGTTTTGGTTCTGTTTTCAAGTCCCATTTGTTATAAGTGCAGAGTTCCTAACCTGGCCATGATGGCCCGTTGCCTTGGCGATGTTGCAGGGTTGGCCTGGCCAAACATAGCTGTTGGTGTCCTCCACTGCTCTGTGCAGCTGCAGGTTGCATCCAGACTGCATGCTCAGCCACTTGGAATGGCATTCAATTCATCTGAACCCCACGTTGCTGCAGAGCCTCCAGCAGCCCACTCCACCATCGAGGTGTACAGCACTGCTTCCTGCAGTCAGTCCGCTTGCGTGCCCTCTGTTCCTCACGACCACTGCCTCCACCTCCTTGTGTATCTTCCCCCACCTTTCCGGGTCTCGGGAACATGCAGGGAAGGGCTCGACGGTTCACATCTTGCGGATGGTGGGCAAGCTAGGCCGGTTGCCGGGGGATACGCAACTGGGGGACACATTCAAACAGCACATTCAGAGTTTGCAAGTCAGTGTCACCTATGCACACAGTATACACATTCAACATAGCATTGGATAAATGTTTGCAAATAATAAAATCAAATTTCCCAACCTGTGATAAACTTAATTTATCTTTTAGAAAATAAATCAAAATATAATTCATTTTTATTGGACTACTAGCGCCAGCTCTTGTTCATTAAATTCTGAACAGCAATCTGACTAAGGATCAAATGACCATTAGTTGCAGCTTCACAATGGAGTGCTTGATGCCTTGTAAATGCTTTTACTGGATCTATGTCTTGTCATCCAAAATCTGTTTCTTATATTGTAGATTTTGTGGTTAGTCATACATTTTTGCTGTTATTCTGATGTTCAAAGTAATTCCCACAACATCTTACGTTAATTTTTTTTAAATTTTGAAGTAATTGTACATTTCTTACTCGCTTCAACAAATGGGCAACCAAAGTATACTGTGCACTCTACACTGTAGACAGCTCAATTGTAATCATGTATAGTATTTCCGCTGACTGGATAGCACGCAACAAAAAGCTAAACTAAACTAGAAATTAAAGTTAAACACAATGGGGAGACAGGCACGCAGGAAAGATTGGGACTTTTTTGAGAAAAATCTGTGGAGGATGGCGAGAAAATGGATTTCTGTACTGAGGTCATGAGAAGGTTGAGAATCTGTCCCCTTTTTTGCATTCAAGAGACTGCTTCAAATCTACAGGTGTGTAACTAACAAGTTCCCTAAATACTAACAGATACCCAAGAGCATGGGTGGCCCACACTTGAACCTTGTTAACCTCAGATAAAATTCTCGGCATTTTTAACCTATAAAGTTGTGAAAGCAAGACCACCCATATTGAAAGCGCAGCCTCACCCTCCTTGGACCCGTTAGAGTAGAACACCCTACAATCGTGCCATGATTCTTTCCACACAAAAAAACACGCTGCTTTCCGAGAATAACCTTCCTGAAATGCTTGTGGTGGCAGTGGCAACGGCTGTGTGAGAGACGCCAGCTTTTCAGCAGATATATATTTTTTAACAGCAGACAGGTGAAGCACAATATTCGTTGATTTAGTATGATATAGTTGGGTGGGCATGCATATTTATCTTCAAACACTTTCTGAGATCACTGTGAAAACTTGCTCCAAGCGGAACAACTGAATGCCGCCCAACTGCAGTGCGGTACCAGTTTCGGAACCGTAATTTGTTTTATGCGAAGTTCTATTCTTGACAAGCTCCAGGCTCTGTCAACATACATCCTCCTCTAATAACCTTGGCCACAGAGCCTTATTCACACTAGCAGGCTCCTGCTGATAATAATGTATGAACTTTAATTTCCAACAATGTTGCTGCTCAATGTCCAGCACTGGATGTTAGGCCAGAAGGTTGTGCATGTTACCTAACATACTTTCAGCATCTTGTGCTGGAGCCTGCCACCTTTCAGTGGGAGTTGGTTCCCACATACTGCTTCGACCTTAAAGGATAACTGACCTCGTACCAACTCCCCTGTAAAATGAAGAGAGGGGAACCAAGGTGTTGAGTGGGATCTGAGAAACAGAGGACTTAATTGTTGCAGGTTCTTTGCTGCATTTGGCAATCACATGAATAAAGTGGATTTGCTGGTTTGTGGCAGTAATTGAAAGGGGAGTGTAGGGGCCGCCAGAGTTTGTTTTACTTAGTGAAATGTGTTCCTTATGTGTATGCTGATTCTGCATATGAATAGCTAGAATATTTCCTATTGTTAAGCGCATGGTTTCATGCCCAGACAGATACGTTAAAATCAATGCAGTGCAGTAAACTATGCAAATAAAAATATTTTCAATCACATTTTTCATTTTCAGACAAAAAATGCAATACAAATTGAAAAGGACATGAACTGAGTATTTGCACGCATGCCAATATAAAAATACCTCCCCCACACTTATTCACACCTCACATGATCCCACCTGTTTATTTATTTTTGTTGTGTCGTGCAGTGTGTGGCCCATCTTGTGCTGTGTGTCCTCTCTCCATTCATTCATCCGAGTAACAAACAAGTCAGCATTACCTCTGCACTGCTCTCTGCTCTAAACAGCACCCTTCACATTCTGCCTGCACCGCAGAGCAGCTGAAGCACAGGGAACCTTTCAGCAGTTCTGCTTTGAAATGGCAACAGTGCTCACTACAGTTATTCCAGTTTCCAACCCTCTGTTGCCAGAGTGTAGTTCATGGATGTGGTCCAGGACCACGAGGAAGGTGGGAATCATTACTGTGCACACTTCTAAAGAACCTTACAGCAATATTTGCTGAGGAAACCAGATTAAAAGTCTGACATTTTCCCCTTGCGGCGGTGTTATTTTGATATTTCTCCCCTTTTTTTATTTCTCCAATTTTCACCCCTTTTCACCTCACATATAACCACATGCTTCTACTTCCCTTGGCTATCTATCTCACAGTATAACGGGTGAATTCCAGTAGGGAATTGAACGCAAGAAGGCATTACAACCAGATTTAATCTGGTCAAGTATAAGAAGGAGGCATGGGACAAGTATAGGCAGCTGGGATCAAGTGTATCCTGGGGGGGGTTCGACAACTAAGGGGCTTGCTAAAAAAGGAAATCAAGAGGGCAAAAAGATAGGGAGATAACTCTGGCAGTTAATATTAACGGACAATCCCAAGAGATTTTATGTACGTTAAGAGGAAAAGGATAATCAGCGAGAGAATGGGCCCCCTCAGAAATCAAAGCAGTTAACTCTGTGTGGAGCCACAGGATATGGGCAAGGTCCTCAATGAGTATTTCTCCTCTGTTTTTGCCGTGGAGTGGCAGCGCTGCCCTGGCAACAGCGGCTCACCTGCAGTCCGTCTGTTGTTCTTTTTATTTGTTGTTTTCTTGTCTTGTTTTTAGCGTTAGTTTGAGTTATTATGTAGTGTATGTGTGTGGGAGGGGTGGGAGAAATGTTCTTAGTCTCTTCATTTTGGGGGGACGCGACTTTTCTTGTCGTATCCCCCGTCTCCGTCTCCGTCTGCGCTGAGGCCTATCGCGGAGCTGGCAGCCTCCAACACTAACTGCGACCGACCCGAGGCTCCGGAGGTAGAGCCAGCCAGGACTTACCAGCGCGGGGCTGGCCGACTTCGGGGTTGTGGCAGGTTCCGGCATTCCGGCGGCGCGACTCGGAGCTGTGGCGGCTTTCCCGGTGGCGGCGGCAGCGACTTTGGAGGCCCGGCCGCGGGCCCAGTGGACGACATCGTCGGGAGCTCGCAGGCCACAGGTTGGTGACCTGTTTTTCCGGAGCTCCCGCGGCAACATTTGTAAAATTGTATTTTGCAACATTTTGTACAATTTTAACCAGGGCAGAACCTACCAAGTGAATGACAGGGCTCGGGGAAGTGTTGTAGAACAGAAGGATCCAGGAGTGCAGGTAAATAGTTCCTTGAAAGTGATGTTGCAGGTAGATAGGGTGGTCAAGACATTGGTGAAGCCACATTTCGAGTTCAATTTTGGACACCCTGCTATAGGAAAGATGTTGTCAAACTGGAAAGGGTGCTGAGAAGATTTACGAGGATGTTGCCAGGACTCAAGTGCCTGAGCTCTAGGGAGAGGTTGAGCAGGCTAGGACTTTATTCCTAGGAGCCCAGGATGCTAAGGGGTGATCTTATAGAGGTGTATAAAATCATGAGATTAATAGATACGGTAATGCTGGTCTTTCATCCAGACTAGGAACATCAACTACCATAGGACATACATTTAAGTGAAGGGGAAAGATTTAATAGGAACTTGAGGGTCAATGTTTTTATACAAAGGGTGGTAGGTGTTAGGAAGGACACCCTTGCTATTGAGGCAGTGCAGCATAGGTTCATGAGGTTAATCCCCAATATGGCGGGACTGTCATATGAGGAAAGATTAGAAAGACCCAGCTTGTATTCACTGGAATTTAGAATGAGAGGGAATCTTATAGAAACATGTAAAATTATAAAAGGACTGGACAAGCTAGATGCAGGAAAAATGTTCCCAATGTTGGGGGAGTCCAGAACTAGGGGACACAGTCTAAGAATAAAGGGAACGTCATTTAAAATAGAGATGAGAAAAAAAACATTTTCACCCAGAGACTTGTGAATTTGTGGAATTCTCTGCCACAGAAGGCAGTGGAGGCCAATTCACTGGATGAATTGTAAAGAAAGTTAGAGCTCTAGGGGCTAGCGGAATCAAGGGACATGGGGCGAAGGCAGACACTGGTTATTGATTGTGGATGAACAGCCATGATCACAATGAATGGATTTGCTGGCTGGGTGGGCCAAATGGCCTCCTCCTGCATCTATTTTCTATGTTTCTATGTTTCTATATGGAACAAGCTGCCAGAGGAAGTAGTCAAGGTAGGTACTATCACAATGTTAAATCTTGTTCTCAGCAACATTCTGAATTGGTGGCTCGCCTGATAACATGGTTCTTGCTCACTTCCTAGTCCCTACTGATAACCACAGCAGGCCAACAGGCTACAGGGATTGTGTTTTTTAGCAATGATGGGATTTAGAAAAGATGGAATATACCAGTCCTAAAATTCAGGTGATGAAATAGAAGCTACTTCATAGCCAAGTTTGTACATAAAATGTCCTTTCACCTTGTAACATTTTCAGGCCACGCAGCAGGGCAATGGGGTGCATTTTACCAGTTTGGCCTGTCAGCATCCACTTTGCCCTTCAGCAGCACTGATCCATGTTCAGTACAAACAATGGCCAATTTTCCTAGTTAAATCTGGTTAAAGAACTGGGGGCAGCGTAAAGCCACATTTTTGATTTGCATTACCAGGCAGTGAGAAACCCTAAGCTCAGTTCCCATATGAAATTCAGGACTCACTCATTTTCTTTCCACTGTGAACATTTCTCCTGTTATTGTTTCAAAAAACTTCAATGTGAGCATTTATGTGTGTGAGGCACTGTGCTGACCATTAAAACACAATGCTATACTAAACATTGGGCAGATTTGTGATTTATCTAAGGTCCCAGGTCTGTGTGCCATGTGGATATGTTTGCCTAATTGTTTTCCTTTTTGATTCATCATGATCGTAAAGATAATTTTAAGAATTTTAGGAAAGACCTGTTAGTGCCTCAAAATATTCCTGAAAATATTTTATTTTCAGGTAGAAAGCGATTGTTTATTGGAAATAAAACTGAGATTGTGCTATAAATGAGTTAGGCTTGAGAAGAGGAGGGAGGGCATGTTCCCAACAATACTGCAATGGTCATTGAACCAGAAGACAGTTTAACTTTGTATTCATGTAAACAGAAGAACATTGCCATCTGCTGGGAATCTGAGGTAATGTATAAGCCTTTCCATGTAAGCAACTGAGCTTGTCTTGTGAAGTTCCAAAGGAAACTTGAGTCCACGTAGTCAGGAAGAGATTAGGTATGTTATAGAATCATAGATTTATACAGCACAGAAACAGTTCCTTCAGCCCAACTCGTCCATGCTGACCAATACGCCCCATCTATGTTAGTCCCATTTGTTCCTCCAAACCTTTCCTACCCATGTCCCTCTCCAAATATCTTTCAAATGTTGTTATTGTGTCTGCCTCAAGTACATCTTCTGGCAGCCCACTGTTTACTGAACTGGTGGGCTAATAACACAGCTGCTCTGAAAGGAGGGAGGGAGGAGTGAAGCCTGGAGCATTGAAGGGGCAGGATGGAAACAAGGAAGTTGAAAATTACCTATGATATAGTCTCAGGAGATTCCAGGGTTGATGGCATTACTATGGGAGGGAAAGCCACTATTGAAGATAACCTGGAATTAACCAATGGAGAAGATATCAATGGGTTGGAGGAGCTCCAGGAAAGTCAAGATGCCATTAAATATTGTGACAAGCAGAACAGTGATCCCTATGGAGAACGGATCAACCAGATGATCAAATGGCAATTAATCCTTTATGAGTTGAATTTACGAGTTGAATCTTCACTAGTTGAATCTTCACAAGATAATCCTTGGTATACTTGTCTCACACAAATTAATTCATCACACTTCTGTAACTTTCCATTGGCCCTGCCACAACATGGCCAAAACATCGGGTCAGAAGTTCCAGATTTTTAGAACTTCAAGTGTGAACAAGTCCTTCCTCTCATCACGGCTCAATGAGACGCCCTATTATTCTGAAAATGTTCATGGGCTTCCTACCAGAGAAAGTAATTTCTCCTTCTGCATATAATTAATTCCTTAACTTGGTCTTCTACACCAGGGAAACCAGGCAAGATCTGTTTATCATTATTTTAACCCTTTCAGAACAAGTATTATTCTGCTCAGAGTCTTCTCCAAGATATATTCTTCCTGATGAGAAGTTGTCGTAAAGTAATAACATTTACATTTCCAATGATGGGAAAATTGGTCCTCAAGATAGAGGTTAATTGAAGCTCTGTATAACAGTAACGTAACATGTTTCTGTCTGTAAAGCAGTGTTATTGTATTAAAGAGCTGCATTGTTTTGGTTCTTTTCATTTTCTTGTACACTTTATCTACCATGTTTTTGTATTTGAACTGCCTAAATATCTCAATTTTTATTTTTATTGTTACTAAGCTCTCACCACAGAAAATACTCCAATTTAGCTTTCTTCAGACCAGCACGAGTGCCCTTACACATTCCCACATTAAATGCCATCGGTCACAATCTTTCCTAATCGCCTAATTAATTAATGTTCCTTTACAATTCTTCTTTCAAATCCATGCCAGTTAATATGCGACATGATGTGTCATAAACAAACAAATAGATGTTTAGTTCTTTATTCCTTCATTTAAGTCTTCTATAAATGTCATGAGGATTTGAAGAGATCCCCAAGTTATATTGTGACTATGTGGAATGCCCAATATGATATTTTCAAATTCCTAACACCAAATTCTATATCCAATCTAGTACATTTCTACCAATTTTATAATGGCTTCTCTTGTGGTCAAACACCTTCTGGAAAAATATAAAAATATATCCCTCATACAGTATCTTTACAAAAAATGTTTGCTGAACATGAATTACCTGTTACATACACATGCTAGCTCTCCTGAATCGATCATCTCAATCCTTTATTCTCTTCCCAAAAAGAATTGCCATTTGGGGAATCAATGAGTCAAGCCATTGATAGACTTTTCATTGGAGAGGAAGCAGACGTTGAGGATGGAGGGGAAGGAGGAGAGGAGTGGCTATACCCTTTTGAGGGGTGATACAAAAGTTTAAAATAAAGCACGAAAGTACCCGAGGTGAGTAAGCCTTTAAAAATATCAACATATGAAACCTGAGAAGTGAAAATGAGAATCAACAATTTAGGAGAAATATGGGTGAGGGAATAGAGGGAAGAGGGGTCACAGAGTCATAGAACCATACAGCATGGAAATAGGCCCTTCGGCCCAACTTGCCCATGCCGACTAGTATGGCCCATCTACACTGGTCCTACCTGCCTGCATTTCGCCCATATCCCTCTAAACCTGTCCTATCAACAAACCGTCCAAATATCTTTTAAATGATGTTATAGTACCTGCCTCAACCACATACCCATCACCCTGTGTGAAAATTTCTTCCTCTGGTTCCTATTGCATCTTTTCCCTCTCACCTGTTGCCAGGACGAGAGAGTGTGAGCTGTAGGGAGAGGTTGATTAGGCTGGGTCTCTATTCCTTGGAGGACAGGAGGATGAGGGGTGATCTCATAGAGGTCTATAAGATCATGACAGGAATAAGTCGGGTAGATGCACAATCTCTTGCCCAGAGTAGGGAAATCGAGGACCAGAGGGCATAAGTTCAAGGTGAAGGGGAAAAGATGGGTGAAGGAATAGAGGTAAGAGGGATCACAGAGCCATATAGCCATACAGCATGGAAATATGTGGAATCTGAGAGGTAACTTTTTCATGGGTGTAGGGAACAAGCTGCCAGAGGAGGTAGTTGAGGCTTGGACTATCCCAACGTTTTAAGAAACAGTTAGACAGGTACATGGATAGGACAAGTTTGGAGGGATATGGACCAAATGCAGGCAGGTGGGACTAGCGTAGCTGGAACAAGTTGGTCGGTGTGGGCAAGTTGGGCTGAAGGGCCTGTTTCCACACCACATCACTCTATGACTCTATTACCTTAAACCTATGTTGTCTGGTTCTTTAGTCCCCTAATCTATGCATTCACCCTATCTATTCCCCTATAGGATTTCATACAGCTATACAAAGTCACCCCTCAGCCTTCTGTGCCCTAGCAGTGGCTGCCTCACCAACAGTCTGTCTGTCCTTTCTTAAGTATGTGTTAAAAGTATGTTTTAGTGTTCCTTGGTATGTTTTATGTGGGTGGTGGGGGGGGGGGGGGGGGGAAAGTTGTGGAAAACCTCGACGGAGATGTGATTTCCATATTGTATCTCAATCCCCACTGCGGCCTAACATCGTGGAGTTGGCGGCCTTTCCTAGAGACCAACCCGGCGCTCCAAGCTGCAGGAGCCTGCGGGACTTTAACATCACGGAGCTTGCGATCCCTTTACCAGGGATTGAAACTCCAACTGCGGGGCATGTAGACTTTAACATGAAGCCCACGGTCTCTGGTAAGAAGAGGACGACTCGGGAGCTCCATGCCGTGGAGAGAGTTTCAATCACCCCGACGTGGGAGTTTCGATCACCCTGACGGGGGCTTTGATCGCCCCGACTGCGGATGGTTTGGCTGTGGGAGAATAAAGAGGGGGAAGATTGAGCTTTATTGCTTCCATCAGTGAGGGATGTGGAATCCACTGTGGTGGATGTTTATGTTAACTTTTATGTGGTTGTGTGTCTTGTTGCTTTTCAGTTAGTATGGCTGTATGGTAGCTCAAATTTCACTGTACCTTAATTGGTACATGTGACATTAAACTGACCTTGAAACCTTCAATAAAGTCCTCTCTGGCCCAACCTTTGCCTAGAACTCAGGCCCGGACAAGTCTCATGAATAAGTAAGTTTGGAGAGAGCATGGGAGACAGGAGGGAAAGGAAAGCAATGGTGTATATGACAATTAGCTTATCTGAATCTAAAGCTTCAATACTGTTCAATATGAGCACAAGCTATTCCCTGCATATTCTTTTCACAACTCTCGTTCCTTAATATCCATTTACTGTTTATTATAACTCTCCTAGTCTGTAGAATTTCTCCTTTTCCAAAGCAAGATGTGGATTTATACAGAACTAATATGAATGCAAATCAATGGGTAAAACGTAACAAATACTTAGCTGTTACTGGATGTTTTAAACCAGCTTTCCAATTGAAATAACCAGACATTTTAAAGTTATTTGGGTCCTAGAAACATGGATAGAATCATAGAAAATAGGTGCAGTGGGAGGCTATTTGGCCCTTCGTGCCTGCACTGCCATTCATTGTGATCATGGCTGATCTTCCACATTCAGTAACCCCTGCCTGTTTTCTCCCCATATCCCTTGATTCAGCTAGCCCCTAGAGCTGGTCCTCTCTTGAGGTCTTTAAGTCAGTCTTAATAATCTACAGCATGGTTATTTAGTGTCAAGGAAATCCATCTCAGCTGCTTGATGTGGAATTAAATGTTTGAAGTAAGCAAACTAAAGATATGTCAGAAGACTAATGTAGATAGCTTCCCTCAAACAACTTTTTTCACCTCAGATCAAAGTTGGGAGATATTAGCATTCCATATTATAGAACACTGATATGCCATATCTGTGCCTTGAAGGAATTGCTGGTGTTTGCACATTGCAATTCATCCACTTAACTTTTGAAAAACAATCCTCTTCTTTGGCTTTTGGAGATAATGAACATGTATTTAAGACTGAATTCAGACTGCCAGGAATCCATAATAACTTCACCACTGCAATTTAATGGATCTATGAGTTAATTAACTGTTTATGAAACTATGTATGCTCAACTCACACACACACACACACACACACACACACACACACGCACACACACACGCACAAGCACTTAAACACACGCACACACAGCACAAGCACTTAAACACACGCACACACACGCACACAGATACACACAACCACACACGCGCACGTGCACATACACATGCACACACACACACACACACACACACACACACACACACACACACCCACACCCACACACACCCACACCCACACCCACACCCACACACACACACACACACACACACACACACACACACACACACACACACACACACACACACACACACACACACACACACACACACACACACACACACACAAGCACACAAACATCACTCTCAATCATTTAACACACCAGGCTAAACTTCGTGTATGAAACATAAACATATGTTAGAGGAATTTATAAATTTGGTCTCCGAAGCCCTTCACCACTGTGGTGTCATCCTTGGATCTGTTATACATTGACTGCTACAATTCACCATCAATTTATTATTAGCATGGTAGAAGGCAAGAAATGATCTTCCATTTTACTTCGGAGTCACGTGAGTGATTCCGTGAAGAAGTCCCGCATGCACGTCATTACGTCTGACGCATGGCGCACTGATGGGCTGGCAGGCGCGTAGCCGCACCAACGGTAAGTTTAAAACCCGAGGTAAGTGTTTTAAACTTAACTTCGGTCCTTTTGCGGTCTGTAAGTCTTGTCGACAGGAACAAGTCGACCGTGCAAAAATGCTCAAGGGAAAGTCGAGATGGTCCACTACGAAATCAACTACGGAAGACCGCGGCAGTGCGGGTAGCGGGCGGCCGTCCGTTTCCCCTGCAGAGTCACTGGCGGCACAGCCAGTGGCTTCCGACTTGGTGCTGGTAGGAGGCACCATTGCTACTCCGGTGGGCCGGAAAGCCGCGAAAAAGTCGGTAGGCCCAAAGACTCTGATGAGCCGGGCCAGGAGGAAAGCCATCCTATAATGGATGCCGTTTTTGGGCGGCTGTCCAGAATGGAGCTCCTCATGGAGAGGATGCTCCATGCCAATACGCTCGGGGAAGACAAGCCTTATATCCGCAGGTGTCCTCGCGGGCCCGTGGCAGCAGTCCCTAGAGAAGGGCTGCTTAATGCACCCCTCATGGAGGAGAAGTGTGCACGGAGTCAGTTTTGTTCTGACTCGGAGGTCGGGGGTGTAACCAGTGAGCATACCCCCAGACAAGGAGACCAGGAACCTGGGGTGCCAAGCCTGGCATCCAGATTTGCTATTCCAGCAGGAACAGGCGATCTGCTGAATGAGGATTTGGCCAGGACCATTAATTACATGGTCTCCCATCAATTGCAAGACCTCACCATGGAGGGCTCCGCCAAGAAGTACCAAACGCCCACGAATTGTGCCTCCCTTCGAGTTCCGACGGTGAACCAGCCAATCTGGGGTCACATGGGTGCGGAGGTCAGAGCCCAAGAATTGAGGCTCCAAAACATCCTGAAGCTGCTTGCCTCAGGAATCACGGCATTCGCCAGGTCCATGGATGATAGGGCTCTCTCTGAGGAGCAACAGGATGCACTTGCTCTCATGTGCAATGCACATTTTGAGATTAACTGTTTAAGAAAAAGTGCAATCCACCCCATGTTAAACCCCAAATTTGTTGCACCATGCAAGACAAGCAATGTGCAGCCGCCAAATTTGCTTTTTGGGGATGACCTGTCCAAACAGGTTCGTGAGTCGGATGATGAGGCAAAAACGGTTGGCCTCATAAAAACTCAACCAGCCAACAAGATTCCCCCCTGGCGGCAGCACCCCTACCTTCTTTTCAGAAATGTATGGGCCAGTCACAAGTTGGTGGGAGGTTACATTTGTTTTTCAATGAGTGGAGTTGTATAACCTCAGACTTGTTTATACTGCACAGTATACTAGGTTTCCGAATTGAATTTATTTTCAAATTATGTCCACCCACACAGCATACACCTAAACGGACATACTGTTTTTCACAACAACAGTCTTTAGATGTTCAAGCTGAAGTTGGAACGCTAGCATAAAAAGGGATAATTGAGAAATATTTTCATCAATCTCACCAATTTGTGTCTAATATATTCCCTACACAAAAGAAAGATGGTGGGTGTCACATCATTCTGGATCTGAATCGGCTTAACTCCTATATGCAGTATAAACATTTCAAAACGGAAACTTTTGTTACTGCCAAACAACTGGTTTCCAAAGGATGCTATATGGCATGCATAGATCACAAAGATGCATACTATTCAGTACCCATTCATCATAATCACCAGAGATATTTGAAATTTAACTGGATGAAGCAATTATGGCGGTTTAAGGCATTGCCTAATGGATTAAGTTCGGCTCCCAGGCTATTTACAAAGTTGTTAAAACCAGTGTTGGGTCTACTCCGGGCTCAGAATCATATTGTCATGGCCTCTTTGGATGATATCCTAATCATAGGTAGAACTAAACAGTCAGCTGAATTATGTATTTCATCTACCAAACTAATGTTTGAAAGATTGGGGTTTCTTATCCATCCAGTTAAGTCCAAATTGATACCATCCAGAGTAATTGATTATTTGGGGTTCACCATTAATTCAATTCACATATCTGTGACTCTGCCTCCAGGCAAGAGGTCAGAATTAATAGAACCTTGTAACAACCTCGTCGATGAGCAACAATCTTCTATTCGGCATGTGACTAGTAAAATTGGCAAATTAGTAGCAGCATTACCAGCCGCGCAGTTTGGAACTTTACATTATCAAAATTTGCAATGTGCAAAGGAGCAGGCACTCATAAAGCATGCAGGTCATTTTGATAGGCCTATGCAATTACCAGCTGAAGCTGTTGCTGAGTTAAAATGGTGGATAACGAACATTCCTCACTGCTCCAACAAGATTTGGATTGATGCACCATCAGTAATTTTACAAACTGATGTTAGTGCTCTAGGATGGGGAGCTACTGATACTACCTCCAGCTGTGGCGGCAGGTGGAATATGCATGAGGCATTAATCCTTCCATTCCAATGCCATTAACTATTTAGAATTGTTGGGAGCACTCTATGGGTTAAAAGCGTATTGTACTACTATGCATGACTTGCATGTGCAGCTTCAGATTGACAACACTACAGCAGTAGCATATGTTAATCACATGGGTGGAATCAAGTCGGTATCATGTGATAACTTGACTAACCTTATCTGGCGTTGGTGTATTACAAGAAACAACTGGATTTCAGCTACCTATTTACCAGGTAGATTTAACCATGTGGGCCCTACAGCAGTGCTGACATTTGTTTTCCAGATCACGACTCCATACCCTTTAATGAAAATCAACACAGAATGGATTCCCCTCACGTTACCCCGAATCGTGAAATATGGAAAAACGTCAATGATCCCTTTCATTTTTAAAGACCTCGTCCCCCTCGCGTATGGTTCAACATTTCTCTGTACCAGAGATTGACTTGTTTGCATCCAGATCCAGATCACCAGTTACTAAAGTATGTCTCATGGGAATCAGACCCTGGGGCAGTGGCGGTAGATGCATTCTCGCTACACTGGGGTGGAATGTTTTTATATGCATTTCTCCCATTTTGCCTCATCAGCCAGTGCTTGAATAAGATCGAGCAGGACTCAGCCTCAGGCATTCTGGTAGTTCCTGACTGGCCTGCGCAGCCATGGTTTCCACTAGTTCTGAGACTAATAACACAGCCTTTTATGGCGATCCCCAAAAGCAGTAATCTGCTGGTTCATCCTGTAACTGGGGAGAATCATCCTCTACATCTATTGATTTGCAGATTCTGAGAAGACCGTTCCTGGGGCTCGGACTATCAGGGCGTACGGTGGATGTGATTACTGCGGCCTGGAGGGATAGCACTAAAAAACAATATATTTCTCATATCAAGAAGTGGGAGGTGTTCTGCTTGCAGTCGAACATTTCATATCATACGGCAAGCGTACCTGACGTGTTGGAATTTCTTTCCACGCAATATTTTGATGAGTGGCTTAGCTATAGTGCCATCAATAGTGCCACAAGTGCCTTATCGTCCTACCTATGGCAAGCAGGGGGACAACAATCTATTGGGTCTCACCCTTTATTATCTCAGTTCATGAAGGGTATTTTTAACTGTAATCCCCCCAGGCCCAGGTACAAGGAAAACTGGGATGTGAGTGTGGTTCTCGTATTGCTTCGTCAATGGGCCCCAGTAACATCTCTGTCATTGCCCAGACTCACTCTTAAAGTGGTTATGCTCATGGCGCTGATTTCATTGCAACGTGTCCAGACATTGCAGAAACTTAGACTGGACAGGATGGTCTCATCTGTCAACAACATAACCTTTTATGTTTATGATTTACTTAAACAGAGCAGGCCAGGGACGTCAGGGCTTAAACTTGATTTTATGGCATACCCCATAGATCTTCGCCTATGTGTAGTTAAGCACTTACGGCAGTATATTGAGGTCACCAAGTGCCTTAGAGGCCCCGAATTGGCTTTGTTTATCAGTCACAAAAAGCCCCACAAAAAAGGTGTCGGCACAGACCATCCCAAGGTGGCAGAAACAGGTTCTGGCTTCCGCCAGAGTTGACACTGATATTTTTAAATCTCACTCCACCAGGGCGGCACAACGTCAGCAGTGAGGACACTGGACGTCCCTCCAGACCAAATCCTCGCGGCCGCAGGATGGTTCAAAGAAATGACTTTTGAAAGGTTTTACCACAACTTCTTGCCACACCAGGGGTGTATGGCCATTCTATTTTGAGTTCTGTCGTGTAGCTTCCCTCTGGGAGAGAGGGTCGCTATTGGGTTTTTCTTTGTTAAATAAAGCATCAACATGTTTAATTCTGTATCATGTTTGAATGCATTATTTGTTATTACTCATCCTGTGTCAACCGAGGCAGCGTGTCGTTTGGACTCGTATCCACGGCATGAAATCACAGAGCTTTGAAGTCTTCACGGAATCACTCACATGACTCCGAAGTCAAATAGTAAGATTAAATGAGAACTTACCAGTTTGAAGTTTGATCTTTATTTTATGAGGAGTTACGATGAGCGATTATTTGCCCGCCACTTACAACCCTCATATCACAAAGGTCATCTGGTGGTTTCTAGGTTTCTAATCGTACTATATTACTTCAATTACCATTGTCTGTGATTTCACGCAACTGCATTGAAGATTGACGCGCATGGGCTCTGGCGGGACTTCTTCACGTAATCGCTCATTGTAACTCCTCGTAAAATAAAGATCTAACTTCAAACTGGTAAGTTCTCGTTTAATCTTACTATTATCTAACAATTATGACTAGAGCCAGGATGTTTAGGCACTAAAAAACTCTGAAATAGGCAGGCAAAAAGACATAATAAAATTTCAAAAAAGGGACGAAAAAGGCATTTATTGACAAAAAAGACTTAAAAAGGCATTTATTTCCACCACCAAAATATGGTTAAAAATGATAATATAAACGTTTAACTTTAACCCTATAACTTTAAATGACCAAAGGTGCCTGGTTGCACATAACTACTATCATTTTTATCAAATTATCTGGTGTTAAACTATGCCGTCGGCCAGACAGAATATGCTTCAGTTGTGAAAAACTTATTTCTACCCCAGCTAAGGTCACTGGTGCATACCTGAAACAAGGTACAAACTCTACATTCATGTTGATATCTTGTACATTACAAATACCTTTGAGAACTTTAGCTATATTTTGTATTTCTTCAAGATCTATGTTAGCTAAAATCACTCTCTCACATTTTCCTTGTATGTCTTTACCTACATCACCAGGAACTTTAAGTACAAAGTACAGCAAGTGAAGATGTAAACAACTGAGCAATAGTTCAGCTCCTTGACTTCTCCAATACTTCCAATGTCAAGAAATACTCCCTTGATAGTTGACCTGCCTCCAGTGTACCGATTACCACATTGGCAACATATCTCCCCACAGCATTGGTTGTCTCATCTATTGAGATCCATATTTTGTTGTGTACAACTTCATCTCTAATTTTCTGCACAAGAATGTTGAAGTTTCTGCACAACAATGTTGAATTTTTCGGTAATGATGACTTGCTCGGTATATGTTCCTCTGTGCATTTCGCTAAAAAACCTCTGAGAGATTTGTTTTCCAATTTCCACAGTGGAATTCCAGCATCAATGAATGCTTTGCCCAGATCACTCGAAAACTCAGATTTGTGACTGGAACCAGCAGTAAATGTTGTGAGGAGTACTGAATAGTATGCATCTTTGTGATCTATGCATGCCATATAGCTACCTTCAGTTTCTCTGCCGCCGACTTGTGTTTAGCTGTCTGTACATGCTGGGAGACGAAATATTTCTGCTCATGATTCACTGCTTTCTCACATGCTTTGCAAAACAGCATACAGTTTCCTGTAGAAAATATATCAATCTCGTACACTCTCAACAAATCGTTCAGTTTTTTACCAGGCGCTGACTAGACTTTAGGCATTTTGACGCTTGCAGCAGTAGATCCTATAGGAGCGGAGATGCATACCTCTACAGGCAGGCCAAGTAGAAGCTGAGACGAGGAATCAGAGCTGCCTAGTAAAGGTACCCTGAGAAGTTGAGGAGCAAGTTCTCAGCAAATGACTCTTCTTCAGTGTGGAAGGGCTTGCTAGAAATCACAAGTTACAAGAGGAAACCCCCCGCTCCTTGGACAATCGTCAGCTGACCAACAACCTGAACAAGTTCTACTGCAGGTTCGATAAACAGAAACTTAATCCTGGTACCCCCACACCCCATCCCCAACCAACACTTCACACCTACTCACAGCTTGACTCCAGTTTGAAAAGATTAGATCCTTCCCCACCTACCCCTCTCCAATCACCACTTCACACCCACGTATAGCCGGGTTTCGCCCTGGTGGTGTAAATTTTCTTGTAAGTTACGTTAAAACGGCAAAAAAAAAGCTGATTCATTCCCCTGTCCCACTTAAGCCCCTGTCCCACTTAGGAAACCTGAACGGAAACCCCTGGAGACCGTGTGCCCCACCCAAGGTTTCCGTGAGGTTCCTGGAGGTTCCGGTCACTCTCCATGAGTCACCAGAGGTTCTGGTCACTTGCCTGGAAAGCCTCGACCGAAGCGTGAGCTGCAATTACTGACCAAATATCCTACAGGATCCCCCCCCTCCGGCGCTCTCTGTGGCACCCGTTTACTTTCCTCTTCATCGCGTAGAAAGCGCTCCTCCGCTGTTCCTGGCCCCCACCTTCGTGATGTGTGTGTGTGTGTGTGTGCGCGGTCGGCAGCAAAGATCCTATAGGATATTTGGTCAGTAGATGCAGTTCACGCTTCGGTCGAGGCTTTCCAGGCAAGTGACCAGAACCTCTGGTGACTCATGGAGAGTGACCGGAACCTCCGGGAACTTCTGGGAACCTCACGGAAATCTTGGGTGGGGCACACGGTCTCCAGAGGTTTCCGTTCAGGTTTCCGAAGTGGGACAGGGGCTAAAGGAAACCTGAACAGAAACCTCTGGAGACTTTGTGCCCCACCCAAGGTTTCCGTGCGGTTCCCGGAAGTTTTTGTCAGTCTCCCTACCTGCTTCCACTACCTGCAACCTCCGGGAACCGCACGGAAACCTTGGGTGGGGCGCAAAGTCTCCAGAGGTTTCTGTTCAGGTATCCTAAGTGGGACAGGGGCATTAGGCACTCAATCGTGAAAAGGGCATTATCTACCTGAAATCATCAAAAAAGGCATGAAAAGGCACATGGCAGTTATGGCAAAATCCTGACTCTAATTATGACACTTCAGTGACATAAAATGCTTAAGTATTAATCTCCAAAAGTAAAAGTAATAGTGTACAGCAATGCGTTTATGTGGTTACAGTCTCAAGTGTATCGACCTGCCTTAGAATGTTCATTCGTGGGCATTGAACAGGGTGCAGAGCTGAATGGGTAAACGAGCCATCACATAGTCTGTTGGATATGCATTAAATTCTGAAAAATAACGTCATGTTTCACGTGTTATCATCTTGTTAGCACCATAGGAACATATAGGTAAAAACGTGCAACAGGGGCAGCACAGTGGTAGAGTTGTTGCCTTACAGCACCAGAGGCCTGGGTTCAATCCTGACTAGTGATCCTGTCTGTATGGACTTTGTACGTTCTCCCTGTGACAGTATAGGTTTCCGCTTGGTGCTCCGATTTCTGCCCGCTTTTTCGAAAGATGTACAGATTTGTAGGTTAATTGGCTTCTGTAAATTGTCCCCAGAGTGTAGGATGGGTGATCATTGGTGGGCGTGTACTCAGTGCGCCAAAGGGCCTAGTTCTATACTGCATCGCTAAACTAAACTAAACTGAACAAAACAGTGTGATTGTTTGTCTCAGATTTTGAAATGTGCAACAGAATGCCAAAGGCAACTTTGATTTTGAGATATTTTTAATTTAGTTTAGTTTAGAGATACAGCGCGAAAACAGGCCTTTCGGCCCATCGAGTCCCCACCGACCAGCGATCCACACGCATTAACACTATCCTACACTAGGGACAATTTTTACATTTATACAAAGCCAATTAACTTATAAACCTGTACACCTTTGGAGTGTGGGAGGAAACCGAAGTTCTCAGGGAAAACTCACGCAGGTCATGGGGAGAACGTACAAACACTGTACAGACAAGCACCCATAGCCGGGATCGAACCTGGGTCTCTGGCGCTGTAAGCGCCGTAAGACAACTGCTGTGCTGCCTAAAATAAATTGAACAAAGGAATGAATCACTGAAAACAGAACATGCTGAGGATACTTGGGTGGTCAGGCAACATCTGTGGAGAAAGAAACAGAGTAAATATTTCAGGTCAATGGCCCAACGGAGCTAATGAAAGATCATTAACCTGAAAAGTTAATTCTCTCACTTTCCACAAATGTTGACTGATCTGCTGAGCATCCCCAGCATTTTCGAGGCATAGAGTTATAGAGTAATACAGAACGGAAACAGGTCCTTCTGCCCAACATGTCCACGCTGACCAAGATACCCCATCAAAGTTAGACCCATTTGCTTATTTTTGGCCCATATCTCTCTGGACCTTTCCTATTCATGTGTCCATCCAAGTGTCTTTTAAATGCTGTTATAGTACCTACCACATATATCTCCTCTGGCAGCTTGCCCCATATACCTCCCACCTTCTGAGTGAAACATTTGACCCCCCCCCCCCCCCAGGTTCTTTCCCTTCTCACTTTAAGCCTCTGACTTGATCCCTCTATTCTGTACATATCTATTCCCCTCATGATATTACCCGTCTGTAAGATCACTCCTCAGCCTCGTTTGCATCCAAAGAATAAAGCTTTAGCTTGCCCAACCTTCCCCTATAGCTCAAGCCCTCAAGTGCTAGTAACATACTTGTAAATTTTCTCTGCACTCTTCCCATCTCAATTGCATCTTCTCTACAGCAGGGTGACCACAACTGAACACAATACTCGACATTTTCTGTTTCTATTTCAGATTTCCAGCACTTGCGAGGCTTTCTTTTGGCATTTCAAAGTAAAAAAGTATTTGTTGACCAGTTATCAAAAGGACGAGCTGAAACCCATGCAAATAGTTTTCCTGCTTTGACAATTCAGTATGTGGCATCTTGACTCTGCTAACTGTCAGTACCTGAGGGAATTTGCGGCTCATGCCATTTGGGGAAACTGTGTATGATGTACATGAAAGGACAAGGTCAATGCAGCACAAGACTGTTTGATCTATCGCAACCACAAACAGCAGCCTCTAGTTTCCATTGCCACTTCCCAAGGGCTTCTGAAGGATTAGGAAGATTAGATGTGAAGTTCCTCCACAGTCCCCGGCCAAGAATTTTAAAGGTCATGTTCCAGGCACTGTATTCCACTCAACCACTATTCAGAGATTTAGCCTCCCTCCTTACATGGGGAGTTGAAGTCTCTCTTTGTGGGTTTTTTTTGCTCACCAATAAGAAACATAGAAACATAGAAATTAGGTGCAGGAGCAGGCCATTCGGCCCTTTGGCCCTTCGAGCCTGCACCGCCATTCAATATGATCATGGCTGATCATCCAACTCAGTATCCTGTACCTGCCTTCTCTCCATACCCCCTGATCCCTTCAGCCACAAGGGCCACATCCAACTCCCTCTTAAATATGGCCAACGAACTGGCCTCAACTACCTTCTGTGGCAGAGAATTCCGCAGATTCACCACTCTCTGTGTGAAAAACGATTTTCTCATCTCGGTCCTAAAAGACTTCCCCCTTATCCTTAAACTGTGACCCCTTGTCCTGGACTTCCCCAACATCGGGAACAATCTTCCTGCATCTAGCCTGTCCAACCCCTTAAGAATTTTGTAAGTCTCTATGAGATCACCCCTCAATCTTCTAAATTCCAGCGAGTACAAGCCGAGTCTATCCAGTCTTTCTTCATATGGAAGTCGTGCCATCCCAGGAATCAGTCTGGTGAACTTTCTCTGTACTCCCTCTATGGCAAGAATGTCTTTCCTCAGATTAGGAAGTCAGATAAGAAGTCAGATAAATGCCTATTAAGAACAGTTATTTGCCAGCATTTGAACATCATACAATAAGGGTGGCATGATGGCACAACGGTGAGTTGCTGCCTTGAGTTTTCAGTATAGCAAGGTGACCAAGACTGAAAACACCAGGGTACACAAAAAGCTGGAGAAACTCAGCGGGTGCAGCAGCATCTAAGGAGCTAAGGAGATAGGCAACGTTTCGGGCCGAACCCCTTCTTCAGACCACAATCTTCAAAAGATAATACGTCACATTTTAGAAACATAGAAACATAGAAAATAGGTACAGGAGTAGGCCATTCGGCCCTTCGAGCCTGCACCGCCATTCAATATGATCATGGCTGATCATCCAATTTTCCGTCATTTGAAAGTATGATGGAACTTGTCATATTACTGGTCGGATTTTTGATACATTTTCACTTAGTTATATCGAAATATTAAAATACGTTTGTCAGTGTAGTATCTACAAGTATTATTGTAGTATCTACAAGAAATGCTTATTTCATCTGAATGTCAACCTGGTAGAAATAACGTCACCAATGTTAGAATTTTCCATTTCAAAAATAAATGTTATTCACAATTTAAATAATGTAGAAGAAAACAATGCAAACCTCTTAATACATTCTTAGTGTTGGTACCTACATAGATTCAATGTTGCTAGTTTTACACACAGTAAAATTAGCACATCTTTCTTTACATAGCACCATTGGCACTCATGTGCCCCCCTGGGGTGATATCCCTTCCTTGTTTGAGGGACTTCCTCTAAGTGCAGCAGCAGAAGGATCCAGGGCTGTGGTCTTTCCCCACAGACCTTTCGTTCCACCAGGCCTCAGTGCGTCCCTCAGCATGCAGTCCTGCAGTCAAGAAAGACTCAGTCGGCAGCATTCCAGCACAGACATCTTGCTGTGATGGAAGACCAACAAGACAGAGTGTCTTTCACTGAATTGAAGGTCTTCCTGCAGCACTCAATGTCAGCCTCTGAATGTGACCCTGGGAAATGACCCTGGGGAGGGGTGGAGAGAGGGATTGCAGGGCTAACGTGAAATTAGTAAAATCATCGTTTATACCGCTGGGTTGTAAGCTGCCCAAGTGAAATATGAGGTGCTGTTCCTCCAATTTGCATGTGGCCTCACTGACAGTGGAGGAGGCCCAGGACAGAAAGGTCAGTGTGGGAATAGGAAGGGGAGATAAAATGTTTGGCAATGGCAATGTTGGGGATTCTTTTTCCTCCCTTGTCTGTGGAGATGTGCATCGTATCCTGCTTCATCGTTTAGCCCCAGATGAGCCGAAAGCTGGCCTGGGTGGAGAAGCAGGGGTTGGGCCACACCACCACTGTTAGGTAAAGCAGCCCCAAGTACACCTCACACTGGAGGACTACGTACCTACCAGTAATAGAGAGCGATTGCCACCTCACAGTCCAAATATTTGTTTTTTCTTTCCAGTCTGCTCCAGACCATTTTTGTTGTATGCTATAACCCCTCAGAATCAGATCCCCAGAACCTTTAGGAAGTCATACCTGATGGTGAAGATGTTGGGGGACCAATTGAACAGTTGCTAAAGAGTATGGCTTCACTCCACTTGTGGTGTACTCTGGTTCCCGATGCCAACTCAAACTGGTTGCAGATGCAGTTCAATCTGTGGACTGCGAGCTGAAGAAGACAAAATCATCTATGTACAGTGGCTTTGATCCGAGTACCCCCACTGCCTGGTAAAATCTCCCCTCTTATGCTTTTGGGCTTCCTTTTAGATTTGGTAAAGGGTTTGTGCAGCATGTAAACAAGACAAGGGTGAGTGGGCAACCTTACCTGACACTGACTTGGCTTGTAATCCATTTCCCACCCATGGATTTAGACTGCACTATGGCTATGTGGGTTTCAATTACCAGAGTGATATTTTGAAGGAAGATCTGGAAATATGAAACCTCTTTATCTCAAACACTTATTTTGAGCTCTTAATCCATTTAATGTAACCCCATCCAACAAGGACAAACAAGAAGTAAACAAAAAGTGAGACGCTCTTCAAAATTGATTTGCAATTTTTTAGAAATTTAACAGAGTAATATTGACATATTTGACATTTAAATTATAAAGCTCCTAAGTAGATTTGACAGTGATTTTGATTTCTAGAACTCATTGTAGATTTATTTTTTAACTAATAGGGTGATTCTTCAGTAGGGTACACAGAATGCTAGAGAAACTCAGCGGGTGCAGCAGCATCTGTGGAGCAAAGGAGATAGGCAACGTTTCGGGCCGAAACCCTTCCTCAGACTGGGATTCTTCAGTAAGTGTCTACTTTGACACCCGAAAATAAAACTTAAATTTTTGAAACTTTGAATGTTGTTTCACATAGATGAACATCTCTACTATGGGAAAAAATATGTTTGGCGCAGTCTTTTTGAGAATTTAACTTATTTTTTCCTCTTCTTTTTCCAGGTTGCCCATTGCATTCAGTCATATCCGTCGCATTTTTATAATGAACGACACTGCAAAATATAACTGTTTCGAGAGTATTAAAATCACATTTTTGTCGCAGTCTTTCGCATTATAGAGTATCTTCCTCAAATAAACCACCAAAAAAAATCAAAAAAATATCTAACGCATTCATTTTACACCTTTGTAACAGTTTACTATCGAAAAAAGTGGTGATTTTCAGCAAGAATGGTAACCATCACATAACTTTTCACCAACTTCCTCTAAAACGATATTAACTTCAGATGAATAGGCTGAAGCATAGTTCATTTATCGACTACAATTGATAATTTTGGTAATTGTTGTATTATTTTACACATTATGACTGATATGACGCAGCGTGTTGGAAATGATCGATCAAGCCATCTCCATCACGCTGAGTCATATCCGTCGCGTGCTGGATATGACTAAAACTATCTTAAGGCTCCAGTAGTTGCTAAAGGTTGAGAACAGGAAGCATCATAATGAACAGGGATTAGTGTTTCCTTAATACTGGTGTTTCATACATTTTTTATCAATTTTTTCATGTGAAAATACAAGGCAGCTACCGTAGATAGAATCTTGTTTACTCAGGTGACTTTTCAATACACTGTGTGACAATTTTGAACAGTTCTCAAAGCAAATACAATGCGTGTATAACAATTCTTAAATAACAGTTTTTAACAGTTTAACAGCGTACAGCTTAATATGGATCAATATTGTCAAGATGTACAAGAATTCCTTTCCAGAAATCTACAGCAACCCTGTGATCCCTGTTGGTCACTTTCTCAGGTGGTGGCATCCAAGTTATGACATTATCATAATTATACCATATCTTGTCTTCCCTTGCTGGTCCAAAAGCTGGGGGCTGGAGATCTGGGAGCTGCGGCTGAGGGCTGGGGGCTGGGGGCTGGGGGCTGGGGGCTTGGGGCTGGGGGCTGGGGATCTGGATCTGGGAATCTGGGGTTGGGGCTGGGTGTGGGGATCTGGATCTGGGGGTCTCGGGATCTGGGAGCTGTGGATCTGGGGGCTGGGAGCTGGGGGTCTGGGGCAGGTGGTCTGGGGATCTGGGGGCTGTGGCTGGGGATGTGGATCTGGTGCTGGGGATCCCCCAGTGGCTGGGGATCTGGGGATCTGGATCTGGGAGCTGAGGGCTGGGAGCTAGGGTCTGGATCTTGGGCTGGCGGTCTGGGGATCTGGGAGCTGGGGATCCCCCTGTGGCTGGGGATCTGGGGTCTGGGGATCTGGATCTGGGAGCTGAGGGCTGGGGATAAGGGCTGTGAGCTGAGGGCTGGGAGCTGGGGAGCTGGGGCTGGGGGTCTGGATCTGGGGCTGGGGGCTGGGAAACATAGAAACATAGAAAATAGATGCAGGAGGAGGCCATTTGGCCCTTCGAGCCAGCACCGCCATTCATTGTGATCATGGCTGATCGTCCTCTATCAATAACCCGTGCCTGCCTTCTCCCCATATCCCTTGACTCCACTAGCCCCTAGAGCTCTTTCTAACTCTCTCTTAAATCCATCCAGTGACTTGGCCTCCACTGCCCTCTGTGGCAGGGAATTCCATAAATCCACAACTCTATTCTAAGACTGTGGCCCCTGGTTCTGGACTCGCCCAACATTGGGAACATTTTTCCTGCATCTAGCTTGTCCAGTCCTTTTATAATTTTATATGTTTTTATAAGATCCCCCCTCATCCTTCTAAACTCCAGTGAATACAAGCCTAGTCTTTTCAATCTTTCCTCATATGACAGTCCCGCCATCCCAGGGATCAATCTTGTGAACCTACGCTGCACTGCCTCAATCACAAGGATGTCCTTCCTCAAATTAGTAGACCAAAATTGTACACAATACTCCAGATGTGGTCTCACCAGAGCCCTATACAACTGCAGAAGAACCTCTTTACTCCTGTACTGAAATCCTCTTGTTATGAAAGCCAACATTCCATTAGCTTTCTTCACTGCCTGCTGTACCTGTAAGCGAACTTTCAGTGACGCCCAGGTCTCGCTGCACCTCCCCCTTACCTAACCTAACCCCATTGAGATAATAATCTGCCCCCTTGTTTTTGCCGCCAAAGTGGATAACCTCACATTTATCTATATTATATTGCATCTGCCACGCATCTGCCCACTCACTCAACCTGTCCAGGTCACCCTGCAACCTCCTAACATCCTCTTCACATTTCACACTGCCACCCAGCTTTGTGTCATCCGCAAACTTGCTGGTGTTGCTCTTAATTCCCTCATCCAAATAATTAATATATATGGTAAACAGTTGCGGCCCCAACACCGAGCCTTGCGGCACTCCACTCACCACTACCTGCCATTCTGAAAAGGACCCGTTCACTCCTACTCTTTGCTTCCGGTCTGCTAACCAATTTTCTATCCACGTTAACACCCTACCCCAAATACCATGTGCTCTAATTTTAGTCACTACATCCACTGGCACCCCTTCATCCATTTTACTTGTCAAATTCTCAAAAAATTACAGAAGATTAGTCAAACATGATTTCCCTTTCATAAATCCATGTTGACTTGGACTAATCCTTTTACTGCTATCCAAATGCACCATTATTACCTCTTTAATAATTGACTCCAGCTTCTTCCCCGCCACTCAAGTCAGGCTAACTGGTATGTAATTCCCCGCTTTCTCTCTCGCTCCTTTCTTGAAAAGTGGAATAACATTAGCTATCCTCCAATCCAAAGGAACTGATCCTGAATCTATTAAACATTGGAAAATGATCACCAATGCATCCACTATTTCTAGAGCCACCTCCATGAGGACCCTGGGATGAAGACCATCAGGCCCAGAGGATTTATCATCCTTCAGTCCCATTAGCCTACCCAATACTATTTCTCGCCTAATGAAAATTTCATTCGGTTCCTCTACCCCCGTAGATCCTCTGTCCTCCAGTACATCTGGAGATTGTTTGTGTCTTCCTTAGTGAAGACAGATCCGAAGTACCTATTCAACTCTTCTGCCATTTCCTTGTTGCCCATAATAATTTCACCCATGTCTGCCTTCAAGGGACCCACATTTGACTTTGCTACTCTTTTTCCCTTAACTTATCTAAAGAAGCTTTTACTGTCCTTCTTTTATATTCCTGGCCAGCTTCCCTTCGTACTTCATCTTTTCAGCCCGTATTGCCCGTTTTGTTTCCTTCTGTTGTCCTATGAAAGTTTCCCAATCCTCTGGCTTCCGGATACTCTTTGCTGTGTTATACATCTTTTCTTTTAGTTTTATTCCATCCCTAACTTCTCTTGTCAGCCACGGTTGCCTCCTACTCCCCTTAGAATCTTTCTTCCTTATTGGAATGAATGATCCTGCATCTTCCGGATTATGCCCAGAAATTCCTGCCATTGCTGTTCCACCGTCATTCCTGCTAGGATCCCTTTCCAGTCTATATTGGCCGGCTCCCCTCTCATGCCTTCATAGTCTCCTTTGTTCAACTGCATCACTGACACTTCCAATTTAACCTTCTCCTTCTCAAATTGCAGATTAAAAGAAATCATATTATGATCACTACCTCCAAACGGTTCCTTTACCTGGGGATCTGAGGATCCCCCTGTGGCTGGGGATCTGGGGGCTAGGGTTCTGGGAATCTGGATCTGGGAGCTGAGGGCTGGGGCTGAGGGCTGGGAGCTGAGGGCTGGGAGCTGGGAGCTGGGGATCTGAGCTGGGGGTCTGGCTCTGGGGCTGGGGATCTGGGGGCTGGGGATGTGCATCTGGGGCTAGGGATCCCCCTGTGGCTGGGGGTCTGTGGATCTGGGGCTGGGGCTGAGGGCTGGGAGCTGGGAGCTGGGGCTAGCGTTGGGGCTGGCGTTGGGGCTGGCATTGGGGCTGGCGTTGGGGCTGGTGTTGGGGTTGGCGTTGGGGCTGGTGTTGGGGTTAACGTTGGCGTTAGCGTTAGCATCAGGGAAGAAAAGATAAGCTGGAGATGGAGCTAGATGGAGATCGGGGTTACGTGACCGAGGTGGCGTGACGGAAATGGTGGCCCAAGCCTTTACCCCAACATGGCCTCGCCGGAGAGCCATGCCGGGCATAACATTTGGACGAACAGTACACGGCAGGAACGCATCTCCAAGTTCACATCAAAAAATAACTTTTGTCAATTAGAAGTTAATTTAACGCATTCATTCACAAAATGTATAAAAATTACTAATTTTTGGATAGAAATTTTTAAGATAATCTCAATTGTAGTTAATGCGAATTTAATTCCAGACTCAAAATTAATCATATTGGGAATACTAGAAACAAATCAGATATTAACAATACAACAAATAATTTTTATTGGTTATAGTTTAATAATTGGTAAAAAATTAATACTAAGATTTTGGAAACATAGAAACATAGAAACATAGAAATTAGGTGCAGGAGTAGGCCATTCAGCCCTTCGAGCCTGCACCGCCATTCAATATGATCATGGCTGATCATCCAACTCAGTATCCCGTACCTGCCTTCTCTCCATACCCTCTGATCCCCTTAGCCACAAGGGCCACATCCAACTCACTCTTAAATATAGCCAATGAACTGGCCTCAACTACCCTCTGTGGCAGAGAGTTCCAGAGACTCACCACTCTCTGTGTGAAGAAAGTCTTTCTCATCTCGGTCTTAAAGGATTTCCCCCTTATCCTTAAGCTGTGACCCCTTGTCCTGGACTTCCCCAACATCGGGAACAATCTTCCTGCATCTAGTCTGTCCAACCCCTTAAGAATTTTGTAAGTTTCTATAAGATCCCCTCTTAATCTCCTAAATTCCAGAGAGTATAAACCGAGTCTATCCAGTCTTTCTTCATAAGACAGTCCTGACATCCCAGGAATCAGTCTGGTGAACCTTCTCTGCACTCCCTCTATGGTAATAATGTCCTTCCTCAGATTTGGAGACCAAAACTGCACGCAATACTCCAGGTGTGGTCTCACCAAGACCCTGTACAACTGAAGTAGAACCTCCCTGCTCCTGTACTCAAATCCTTTTGCTATGAAAGCTAACATACCATTCGCTTTTTTCACTGCCTGCTGCACCTGCATGCCTACTTTCAATGACTGGTGTACCATGACACCCAGGTCTCGCTGCATCTCCCCTTTTCCTAATCGGCCACCATTTAAATAATAGTCTGCTTTCCTGTTTTTGCCACCAAAGTGGATAACCTCACATTTATCCACATTATACTGCATCTGCCAAACATTTGCCCACTCACCCCAGCCTATCCAAGTCACCTTGCAGTCTCCTAGCATCCTCCTCACAGCGAACACTGCCTCCCAGCTTAGTGTCATCCGCAAACTTGGAGATATTGCCTTCAATTCCCTCATCCAGATCATTAATATATATTGTAAATAGCTGGGGTCCCAGCACTGAGCCCTGCGGTACCCCACTAGTTACTGCCTGCCATTGTGAAAAGGACCCGTTTACTCCTACTCTTTGCTTCCTGTTTGCCAGCCAGTTCTCTATCCACATCAATACTGAACCCCTAATACCGTATGCTTTAAGTTTGTATACTAATCTCTTATGTGGGACCTTGTCGAAAGCCTTCTGGAAGTCCAGATATACCACATCCACTGGTTCTCCCTTATCCACGCTACTAGTTTACATCCTCGAAAAATTCCACAAGATTCGTCAGACATGATTTACCTTTTGTAAATCCATGCTGACTTTGTCCAATGATTTCACCACTTTCCAAATGTGCTGCTATCCCATCTTTAATAACTGACTCTAGCAGTTTCCCCACTACCGATGTTAGACTAACTGGTCTGTAATTCCCCGTTTTCTCTCTCCCTCCCTTCTTAAAAAGAGGGGTTACATTTGCTACCCGCCAATCCTCAGGAACTACTCCAGAATCTAAAGAGTTTTGAAAGATTATCACTAATGCATCCACTATTTCCTGAGCTACTTCCTTAAGTACTCTGGGATGCAGCCTATCTGGCCCTGGGGATTTATCGGCCTTTAATCTATTCAATTTTACCCAACACCACTTCCCGACTAACCTGGATTTCACTCAATTCCTCCTTTGACCCACAGTCCCCTGCTATTTCAGGCAGATTATTTATGTCTTCCTTAGTGAAGACGGAACCAAAGTAGTTATTCAATTGGTCCGCCATATCCTTGTTCCCCATGATCAACTCACCTGTTTCTGACTGCAAGGGACCTACATTTGTTTTAACTAACCTCTTTCTCTTCACATATCTATAAAAACTTTTGCAGTCAGTTTTTATGTTCCCTGCCAGTTTTCTTTCATAATCTATTTTTCCTTTCCTAATTAAGCCCTTTGTCCTCCTCTGCTGGTCTCTGAATTTCTCCCAGTCCTCTGGTATGCTGCTTTTTCTGGCTACTTTGTACGCATCATCCTTTGCTTTGATACTATCCCTGATTTCCCTTGTTATCCACGGATGCACAACCTTCCCCGATTTATTCTTTTGCCAAACTGGGATGAACAATTTTTGTAGTTCATCCATGCAGTCTTTAAATGTCTTCCATTGTATATCCACCGTCAACCCTTTTAGAATTAATTGCCAGTCAATCTTGGCCAATTCACGTCTCATACCCTCAAAGTTACCTTTCTTTAAGTTCAGAACCATTGTTTCTGAATTAACAATGTCACTCTCCATCCTAATGAAGAACTCAACCATATTATGGTCACTCTTGCCCAAGGGGGCACGTACAACAAGACGGCTAATTACCCCTTCCTCATTACTCAAAACCCAGTCTAAAATAGCCTGCTCTCTCGTTGGTTCCTGTACATGTTGATTTAGATAACTATCCCGCATACATTCCAAAAAATCCTCTTCCTCAGCACCCCTGCCAATTTGATTAACCCAATCTATATGTAGATTGAAGTCACCCATTATAACTGTTTTGCCTTTGTCGCACGCATTTCTAATTTCCTGTTTGATACCATCCCCAACTTCTCTGCTACTGTTAGGTGGCCTGTACACAACACCCACCAGCGTTTTCTGCCCCTTAGTGTTTTGTAGCTCTACCCATACCGATTCCACATCCTCCAAGCTAATGTCCTTCCTTTCCATTGCTTTAATCTCCTCTCTAACCAGCAACGCTACCCCACCTCCTTTTTCCTTTCTCTCTATCCCTTCTGAATATTGAATATCCCTGGATGTTCAGCTCCCAGCCTACGTCACCCTGGAGCCATGTCTCCGTGATCCCAACTATATCATAATCATTAATATCTATCTGCACGTTCAACTCGTCCACCTTATTACGAACACTCCTTGCATTGAGACACAAAGCCTTCAGGCTTGTCTTTACAACGCATTTACCCCTTATACAATTTTTGCTGAAAAGTGGCCCTTTTTGATTTTTGCCCTGGTTTTGTCTGCCCTGCCACTTTTACCTTTCACCTTGCTACCTAATGCTTCTACCCTCATTTTACACCCTCCTGCCTCTCTGCTCTTGTACCCATCCCCCTGCCACATTAGTTTAATCCTCCCCGACAGCACTAGCAAACACTCCCCAAGAACATTGGTTCCATTCCATTCCAAGTGCAAACCGTCCTGTTTGTACCGGTCCCACCTCCCCCAGAACTGGTCCCAGTGCCCTAAAAATTTGAATCCCTCCCCCTTGCACCACTTTTCAAGCCACGTATTCATTTGCATTATCCTCCTATTTCTACTCTGACTGGCCCGTGGTACTGGTAGTAATCCGGAGATTACTACCTTTGAGGTCCTACTTTTAAGTTTATCTCCTAGCTCCCTAAATTCACCTTGTAGGACCTCATCCCTTTTTTTACCTATATCGTTGGTGCCAACATGCACCACAACAACTGGCTGTTCACCCTCCCCCTCCAGAATGTTCTGCAGCCGTTCAGTGACATCCCTGACCTTTGCACCAGGGAGGCAACATACCATCCTGGAGTCTCGTTTGCGGCCGCAGAAACGCCTATCTATTCCCCTGACAATTGAATCCCCTATTACTATTGCCCTTCCCCTCTTTTTTCCCCCCTCATGTGCTGCAGAGCCACCCATGGTGCCATGAACCTGGCTGCTGCTGCATTCCCCTGATGAGCCATCTCCCTCAACAGTATCCAAAATGGTATACCTGTTTAGGAGGGAGATGACCGCAGGGGACTCCTGCACTACCTGCCTACTGCTTTGCTGGCTATTGGCCACCCGTTCCCTTCTTGTCCTCCTACCTTTTGCCTGCGGTGTGACCAACTCACTGTACGTGCTATCCACGACTTTCTCCGCATCGTGGATGCTCCAGTATGAATCCAGCCGCAGTTCCAATCGTTCAATGCGATCTGCCAGGAGCTGCAGCTGGACACACTTCCTGCAAACGTAGTCACCAGGGACACCGACCATCTCCCTGATCTCCCACATGTTGCAGGCTGAACAAACCATGGGGCCAATCTCCACTGCCATACCTTACTCCCAAATTACTAAAAAAAACACAAAAACTTATCTTTAAACTTTACTACTAAATACTAAATCCCTCACTCCCGAATCCTCACTCCCAGAAGGCAGAAATGTAAAATAGTAAACCCGGGGTTGCACCCAATCAGCTGCTTCCTCGGGTCCTCTTCCACCAATCAGCGGCTTCCTCAAAAAAACCCCAAAAAAAAACCTACTTCTCCAAATGGAACGTTATGGATTTCGGTAAGCCTCTGGAAAAACAAGCCCCGCGCTAGATTTTAAACCTACCGGTCGGGTGTCGCTCCTCCCCTCCTTCACTTCCACCAACGGCTCCTGTGGGCCTCTGGAAACACAAGCCCCGCGCTAGATTTTAAACCTACCGGTCGGGTGTCGCTCCTCCCCCTCCTTCACTTCCTCCAACGGCTCCTGTGGGCCTCTGGAAACACAAGCCCCGCGCTAGATTTTAAACCTACCGGTCGGGTGTCGCTCCTCCCCCTCCTTCACTTCCACCAACGGCTCCTGTGGGCCTCTGGAAACACAAGCCCCGCGCTAGATTTTTATCCTTACCGGTCGGGTGTCGCTCCTCCCCCTCCTTCACTTCTCCAACGGCTCCTGTGGCCTCTGGAAACACAAGCCCCGCGCTAGATTTTTAAACCTACCGGTCGGGTGTCGCTCCTCCCCCTCCTTCACTTCCTCCAACGGCTCCTGTGGGCCTCTGGAAACACAAGCCCCGCGCTCGATTTTTATCCTTACGGTCGGGTGTCGCTCCTCCCCCTCCTTCACTTCCTCCAACGGCTCCTGTGGGCCTCTGGAAACACAAGCCCCGCGCTAGATTTTTATCCTTACCGGTCGGGTGTCGCTCCTCCCCCTCCTTCACTTCCTCCAACGGCTCCTGTGGGCCTCTGGAAACACAAGCCCCGCGCTAGATTTTTATCCTTACCGGTCGGGTGTCGCTCCTCCCCCTCCTTCACTTCCTCCAACGGCTCCTGTGGGCCTCTGGAAACACAAGCCCCGCGCTAGATTTTTATCCTTACCGGTCGGGTGTCGCTCCTCCCCCTCCTTCACTTCCTCCAACGGCTCCTGTGGGCCTCTGGAAACACAAGCCCCCGCGCTAGATTTTAAACCTACCGGTCGGGTGTCGCTCCTCCCCCTCCTTCACTTCCTCCAACGGCTCCTGTGGGCCTCTGGAAACACAAGCCCCGCGCTAGATTTTAAACCTACCGGTCGGGTGTCGCTCCTCCCCCTCCTTCACTTCCTCCAACGGCTCCTGTGGGCCTCTGGAAACACAAGCCCCGCGCTAGATTTTAAACCTACCGGTCGGGTGTCGCTCCTCCCCCTCCTTCACTTCCTCCAACGGCTCCTGTGGGCCTCTGGAAACACAAGCCCCGCGCTAGATTTTAAACCTACCGGTCGGGTGTCGCTCCTCCCCCTCCTTCACTTCCTCCAACGGCAATTGTAGGGAAAAGGTCCCATTTCCCCTACAATTAAAATGTGGATTACAGAAATGTCGGAGACACTTCACCTGGAACGATTAAGACTTGTCCTGATGGACAGGCTGGATCAATTCAGAGGAATATGGTCTCCATTTATTGAATATTTAAAGGGTTAAGGTGGTCTGGTTCGAGGCCATGACTGAAGCCTGAATGAATGAATAGATGAAGAATTATATACAATAGATCATGAATATATCTCCAATGAAGAATATCTTGTTTAATATTCCACTCATTTAATTTATCTTTTTTTTTCTTTTTCTCTTTATTATCTATCTTTATTTCCTACTGTTATAAAATTAAAAAAAGTACAAATAAGATTGACTGTAAATTTAAAAAATATTAAGAATGTATGTGACGATAATATATATTTTTTTCTCTTTGATTTTATATTTCTTCTTAATATGTAATTACTTCTAATAAAAATATTTTACAAAAAAAAAAAACTTTTTTTCCTTCGACTTCAACATCGTTTGGAGATGATGCCGATTAAAGGTACTTACCTTGCTATGTGCTTTATTGATGCTTCCAAAGCCTTTGACCGTGTTAATCACAGAAAGCTGTTTGGTAAAATGCGTCAAAGAGGGGTGCCTAAATACATTGTGAGAATACTGGCCTACTGGTATGCCCACCAGACTATGCAAATAAAATGGGGCAATATGGTCTCAGCCCCATTTGGGTTTAGCAATTGTGTTAGACAAGGGGGGATTTTATCCCCAGTCCTTTTTAATCTATATATTGATGATCTGTCTAAACAATTGAAAGCTTGTAACACTGGGTGCGTGATTGGTAATATTTTAGTAAACCATATTATGGTTTGGAACATGACATTAAATATAATGCTAGTAAGAGTGCTGTTATGGTCTGTAGAACCAAAGAGGATAAAAGCCTAAAATATCCTGATTTTAAATTGTCTGACAACAATCTTAGTGTCTGTAATAAGATAAAATATCTAGGGCATATTATTACAGAACAAATGACAGATGATGAGGATATTTATAGGCAACGACGCATGCTGTATATACAGGCGAATATTCTCTTGCGTAAATTTGGTGCGTGTGCAGATGTGGTGAAGATGTCGCTATTTAGAGCATACTGCACACCCCTCTACACTGCGCACCTGTGGTCGAATTATTTAAAGACAAATATGCAGAGACTAAAGGTTGCATATAACGATGCCATGAGAACACTGCTAAGGCAACCAAGATGGTGTAGTGCCAGTAATATGTTTGTGGCTGCAGGAGTCAGTACTCTAGAAGCTATCCTAAGACACCACATGTATAAATTCATTTGCAGGATAAATGACTCTAAAAATGTGCTTATTGTGGCCTTGACAAACATAAGGGTTAGCACTACACGCTACGAATCCCAGTTGTGGAGACACCGGTATCGTAGTCTCGTTGTACGACATTGATCATTTTTTACTCTGGATTTTTAACTTAAGTATTGTGGGGGTTTTTTTTAAATGTATAAATTATGATGTTTTTATGTGATTTACCATGATTTTATATATATTTATGATATTTGAGATGCAATGCATTTTTAATGTGATGTTGCCCCTTGTCTGGACCTTGAGTCCGTAATAAAGTTATTATTATTATTATTATTATGTAAAAAAAAGCAGGATTTTCACACGCTTCTCGTGTCGCGAATCAGGAGAAATTCACAAGGTAGGTAACTATCAAAGTCCGTAATCTTCCGAGGTCGGAAGTTTGTGTCCATTCTACTTATAGCCATGTGGGATTGCTCAATAAAGGTGCGTGACGTAAAATTACTCCAATCATCGGGACAAGGCATTTTTGAAAAAAATGGTAAGATTTTAAATTTTTTCAAGAATACAGGAATATTTTTAAGGGTGATAAATGTTTTAATTATTATTACCTACCGTTTAAAAGTATTTTCGTTTCAGTTAGATCCCCCAGTATGTAAATATGCCGACTTGAAATTTCATAAGTTACCATCTCGGGACATGCGATTTCGGGGGGGGGTCGAACATCGGGAAAAAAATTAAAATAACACTTTATTCATTTAGGGTTTAATCTTTATTTATGAGGATTATGTTTATTAACAATATAGTAAAAAATAAATGGGATAGAATTACAGATTTTCCTTATATACCGCATCAAAGTAGCGGGACACTAAGTAGACACTTACTGAAGAATCACCCAATAATGTTTGTTTGCCAGATCCCTGCACCAGAAAATGTTAAAATACCTCAAACTATCTCATTGATTGATTTTATTGGTCAAATTGATTTAAGTGTTCTGCAATTCACATAAACAATAGAGTTGATATATTGTCTATCAGCATTATTCAGGGTAAATGCAATGCAGGAGAAAAAAAACTGCATTATTGATTTCACAACAGGCCTCACAATCTATCCAAATGGCAAATTAGCTAGAAAAGTTGGGTGTTGCATAACACCTGCACCAGTTGTGGATTTACATGTTAGAAATTATGAATTAAACTGCTGATATATTCCTGGGCAAAACAAAAGTCAAGCCTGCAATTATTCATTCAAATATTAGCACCGTTTCTGTAAAATAGAGAAATCTATTCAAGTAGATTTGAACCTCTAAGGTAAACAGCACATTCCTCAGTCAATGTAAACGACTCAGTTAATAAACCTGAATTAGCAAATAACTCACCAATAATTGCCTGAAAGATAGCAGTGAAATGTAATGAGACAGATTTTATTCACAACCAAAATAAACAACATTTCGCACTTATTGTTTCAGTGCCAGAGAGAATTCACAAGTCATGAACAATTATTATAAAATGGGACGCAAGGTGCTGATGTAACTCAGCAGGTTAGGCAGCATTTCTGGAGAACCTGGACAGGTGACAGAAGGACCTGAAGAAAGGTCTCAACCTGAAATATTCTTATCCATGTTCTCCAGAGAAGCTGCCTGACTTTTCTGAGTTACTCCAGCACTTTGAGTCCTTACCTGCAGTTCTTTATTTCGACATCATAATGGGTACTAAAACCCCCTTGCCCAAGCCACCTAAATACTTAAAGCGGATGTTGAATGAATTTTGAAAGTGACGCAGCTTGTGGAATACCATTTATGCAAAGTTCAGCAGAGCAATGGATTTCTGATTGCAAGATTTGAATATTTGCATTTAATTCCACACCTACCCTGTGCATGAGTTGTTGTGGTGCTTAAGTGATCACAAACACTGTTAGTTTGACAAATACACCTCGCTCATTATTCATTACTGTATATGTAAATTGCATTTATTTTGATTCCCTTTTGGTTCCTCTGTTCATATCATGAACATTATGATCCTTTGCCCCAAAGTTCCAGAAATCCTTGTTTGATCCTGACCTTGGGAACTGTCTGTGTAGAGTTACCTTGCTCTCCTTGGTTTCCTTTGGGTGCTCTGGTTACTCCCCACATCCCAAAGACAGGTGGGTTGATAGGTTAATTGGCCTGTGTAAATTATCTCTAGTATGAATTGTGTGGATGCCAAAGTGGATTAACATTGAACTAATGTGAAGGGTGATGAATGGTTGGAATGGACTTGGTGGACCTATGGGCCTTTTTCAATGCTGTATCTTTCAATTAATCAAGATATAATTACAGATGAGGCAAGGCCTATGTTCAATCCAGAAAGATCTAAACTTTGAAACAGAAATGGTTTCACCTCTTCTGTACATTGACCATGCTCTATATTCATAGGGATCCAACTATCAGCCTTTAAATTGCCTTTTACAGGTTTCGAAACTATGCTCCAAGGTCCAATTTTTGCAATTTAATTATACAACAAAGTTTTATATTCACCTTGAGATATCTCAGTAAAAGAGAATCATTGGCTCAATCAAGCGTGTTTTATTGTGCATGTGTGAATGCTTGGGCTGTTTAGCATCACACAGCATGGAAACAGGACTATCAACCCAACTCGTCTATGCTGACCAAGATGCTCCATCTAAGCTAGTCCCATTTTGCCCGCATTTGGCCCATATCCCTCTAAATTTATATACCTGTCTTTTAAATGCAGTTATAGTACCTGTCTCAACTACCTCCGCTGGCAGCCCGTTCCATATACCTATCACCCTTTGAGTGACCCTCTTGGTCAAATATTATATTGTTATCTCTTAAACATCTGAGATAACAGGGCTGCCAACTCTCACGCTTTCAGCGTGAGAATCACACCTTGGAGCAAATTCTCACGCCCTCACGCTCATGACCCAGTTCTCACGCTGAGTTCAGTCCCTGCGCAGTTTGTCCCTTTGCGCCGCATGCCGGTGATCTGTGCGGTCTGCGCGGTTGACGGCTATGAGTGACGTTGCGTCTCTTCTCTTCTCTTCGGTCGAATGTGCAGCTTCCGGCAACAACAACCAGGTGAAGCAGTTGTCAAACATGGGGGTGGTGGGCGACGACCACCACAATGAGGCCAAACATCTAGGACAGGTTTCGGACTACGGGCACATGGCCCGTAACCCGAAACACTGCGTATTTCTTTTCAATTCGCAGGCGAGCCGACCTGAGAACTGCAGCCAGTCCCTGGGACGCGAGCTGACCTGGGAACAGCTGCCAGTCCCTGGACACGCAGAATGCCAACTTGATCAGTATGGACACATTGGGCCAGCCATGTACATGTTGTATAACTCTGACTCTATGCAGATCTGAATGGGCTCAGAATGACCATTTAAGCAAAATTGCTCTCACTTTCCCCATTTTGATTCTTGAGATTAATATCCCTTTATTCTGTTAACAGCGTTAACGTACTTATGAGCTAGAGTCGGGAGTTTAGTTTGCTTTAATTTGTTAATTGATTTTTTGTTGACTGCCATAATTTCTGAAATGGTCTTAAAGTAACTTAACTGTTATAAAGCAGTAATAAGTGATTTTCGTCCAAACAATTGGAACTTGCATAAAATGTTTGAATTATTAGCAGGGCTGCCTACTCTCACGCATTGAGCGTGAGACTCGCGCATTTCACAAAATTCTCATGCGCTCACGCTGATCACAAAATTATATAATGAGAATAGGACCTGTTTTGCTCAACAAATACTGTAGGAAGGAATTGCAGATGCTGGTTTAAACTGAAGATAGACACTAAAAACTAGAAAAACTCAGCAGGACAGGCAGAATCTCTGGAGAAAAAGAATGGGTGATGTTTCGAGTCGAGACCTTCAGCCTGAAGAGGTTGAAAACCAGCCATAAAACACAATGACTGGACATGTGTGTTATCCAACTAAGGGCAGAAATCAGAATCGTATGTTCATCTTTATTCACGTGACCCCATCATAAATATATAACAGAAAAATAATGTAATGGGGTGGCACAGTGGTGCAGCGGTAGAGTTGCTGCCTTACTGCCCCATGGGTTTTCTCTGGATATTCCGGTTTCTTCCATATCCGAAAGAAGTGCAGGTTTGTAGGTTAATTGGCTTCTCTAAATTGTCCTGGTGGGCGGAAGGGCCTGTTGACATATTTATTTTAACATATATATCTGAATTTCATTGAACCATATATGATTGAATATGTGCCATTTATATTCAAAGGGATCGTCTGAAGAAGGCTCTCTCTCTCTCTCTCTCTCTCTCTCTCTCTCTCTCTCTCTCTCTCTCTCTCTCTCTCTCTCTCTCTCTCTCTCTCTCTCTCTCTCTCTCTCTCTCTCTCTCTCTCTCTCTCTCTCTCTCTCTCTCTCTCTCTCTCTCTCTCTCTCTCTCTCTCTCTCTCTCTCTCTCTCTCTCTCTCTCTCTCTCTCTCTCTCTCTCTCTCTCTCTCTCTCTCTCTCTCTCTCTCTCTCTCTCTCTCTCCTCTCTCTCTCTCTCTCTCTCTCTCTCTCTCTCTCTCTCTCTCTCTCTCTCTCTCTCTCTCTCTTCCATTTTAAAGCATAAAAGTTGCATCCAAGAGTAAGTCCAAAGACTCGCTACAGTATGCACCAGATTGCACAATTTCAAGCTGAAAAATGTAAAAGCTCCTTACCGTGGGAGGGGGAACACCCCCTCCCACATCCTCCCTCCCCCCGCCCCCCTGGTAGCTACGCTCCCTCACAATTTCTCACTCTCAACTCTCACCCAATGTTATCAGCCCTGGATAATTCATCGCCTTTACAGATTGAAGATGATCACCGTGTTTATGCAAATTAGTCAACTTCACAATACAAATTTGAAAAACAGTGCAGATGCTGGAAATCTGATATAAAAATAGAAAATGCAGGAGAAATTTGATTGGTTAGGCAGCATCTGTGGAGAGTAATTAGATTTAATTAGTTGGTCAAAATGAATGCAAGCTGTTTATTCCAATCAGTTGCTTCATTTTAACCCTGTCCTTCTTTACATTTACTTTGCACCCTCATCCTACAGCCCTCCACATGATCCTGAATCACTTTAATGGGTTGGCCTTTACTATATCTTTTGACAGTAATCGCACCTTCAAACAGATGTTATGTAAAATCAACAGAGATATAGAAACATAGAAAATAGGTGCAGGAGTAGGCCATTCGGCCCTTCGAGCCTGCACCGCCATTCAATATGATCATGGCTGATTATCCAACTCAATATCCTGTACTTGCCTTCTCTCCATACTCCCTGATCCCTTTAGCCACAAGGGCCACATCTAACTCCCTCTTAAATATAGCCAATGAACTGGCCTCAACTACCTTCTGTGGCAGAGAATTCCAGAGACTCACCACTCTCTGTGTGAAAAATGTTTTTCTCATCTCAGTCCTAAAAGATTTCCCCCTTACCCTTAAACTGTGACCCCTTGTTCTGGACTTCCCCAACATTGGGGACAATCTTCCTGCATCTAGCCTGTCCAACCCCTTAAGAATTTTGTACGTTTCTATAATGCAAATATTGTTTAAGAAAGAACTGGAAAAATCAAAGGTAGACAAAAATGCTGGAGAAACTCAGCGGGTGAGGCAGTATCTACGAAGGAATTGGCGACGTTTCAGGTCCGAAACGTCGCCTATTCCTTCACTCCATTGATGCTGCCTCACCTGCTGAATTTCTCCAGCATTTTTGTCTATCTTATGCAAACTTAATGGTACAAGCACTTATCAGTCAATTAATTACTGCTTTTTCTGTGAGACAGTTTTACTTTTAATTGATTTAACAGCATTATTCCTGCTCAGTTGCAGCTATCTCGTTTACACATGTATGGGTGATAATTATATCTAAATCAATCTTGAGATAAAGGTTTATGTGAAGTTAATATAAGCCTATTGATTTAACTGAATAATATAGCCATGAACCAGGTGGACTAGGAAAAAACCTTAGTTACGGTCCTGGGAAAGATGATTTTTGAAAATGTGGTGAGATTTTGTTATTAGGCTCCTCACTACCATCCAATGTATGAAGATGCATCTTGTAGCTGTTTGGTAGGAAAGTGAGTGAGCAAAGGGGCAGCGGCATGATGGCACAATGGTAGAGTTGTTGCCTACAGCACTGGAGACACGGTTTTGATCCTGACTACAGACACTGTCTGTATGGAGTTTATATGTTCTCCCTGAGGGTTTTCTGCATGGGTTATCTCTGGGTGCTCTGATTTACTCCCACATTCTGAATATGTGCAGGTTTCTCAGTTAATTGACTTTGGTAAATTGGGTGTAGAAATGAACTACTGTATGTGTAATCGTTGGTCGACGCGGACTCGGTAGGCCAAAAGGCCTGTTTCAACGCTGTATCTCTAAAACAAAATTTTGAATCTTTTATTAACATAAAATTTGTTTCCTTTTTGATAGTGACTGGAAAGAAATGTTTGATAGGGAATGAACAATCTGGCTGAAAATATACTTAAATAAAATTAATGATTGGTGCAAATAAAGGCTGGCCGTTTTCATTCCTCGTCCCATTTCCTCTGGCTGGGTAAACATCTTGGGTGTTCTTCCTATCTTAAAAATGTGATGTCAATGTAAGCTGTCGTTAAAATTCAAGGTCTGTGATCAAGAGCTCTTACTTCTGTATATGAGTGGAATATAAATCAAGGCCAATAGAGGGAGTACTGAGTGATTTCAAAGAGAAAAAAAGGAAAAGCTGCCATGAAGATGGTGATTTACTGCAGAATAACCATAACTTAACTTGAAGTTCTATATTGCCACTGGAAGAATATGTTTTGGGAACGTATAGCTTCAGAGTCTGCTAAAAATGAATTAACTAGGCAGGAAAATAACCTTAATCATTTTTCCAGTCATAATATATCCAGGCTGTGAAAGATTAAATGTCATATGAATCTCTTTTAAATACTCTTAAATAACTATTCTACATATTTTTTAAGTATGATGACTACAGTTATTCAGTTTATTTTGCAGATGGAGTTCTGCTAAAACATCAGGATCACTTTATTATAACAATGGATCAGGCTAAAGGTGTCGCAAGTCATAAGGAATAGGAATACAATTAGGCCATTCGACCCATCAAGTCTACTCTGCCATTCAATCATGTGTCCTTTTGGTTTTCCAATTTAATCAAGGCCTAAAGATGCCCAAAGACCTAAAGCTTGTTGTCTTTTACTTAACTTCCCTCAGGAAGACTCTTTTGGGGGAAGTTCTGTTTTAGACTTTATGTTGTGCTGCAGCAACAGTCAAAATGGTTGCTTTTCATTTGGAAGCTGGCAGGTAGGTTTGCTCAATGTCAACAAGCTGAAGGAGCTAGTTATTGATTTCAGTAAGTGAGGTGGTGTACACGTCCCAGTCAACTTCTGTGGTGCTGAAGTGGAGATGGTCGAGAGCTTCAAGTTCCTATGCATGAATATCATCAACAATTTCTGAGAAAAAAAATAAACCTATGACCAAGAGAGCATACCAATACCTCACAAGACTAAGGAATTTTGGCATGTCTCCAATTACTTTTACAAACTTTTACAAATGCAATTCTTTTGGGATGCATCACAGCTATGTTTGGCAATAGCTTTGCCCAAGAAATCCAAGAAATTGCAGAGAATTATCAATGTCGTCTGGTCCATCTCACAAACTAGGCTGCACCTCCCATTAATTTCATCTAAACCTCACACGTTCTTGGGAAAGCAACTAACATGATGAAGGAACATTTTCACCCTAATCATTCCGTCTTTAGTTTAGTTTTAGTTTAGATATACAGTGTGTAAACAGGCCCTTCGGCCTACCCAAATCCATGCCAACCAGCAATCACCCTTAACTAGTTCTATCCAACACTAGGGACTATTTACAGAAACCAATTAACCTACAAACCCGCATGTCTTTGGACTGTGGGTGAAATCTGGAGCACCTGGAGAAAACCAATACGGTCACAGGGAGAATGTATAAACTCCGTATTGACAGCATCCGTAGTCAGAATCAAACCCAGGTCTCTGGCGCTACAAGGCAGTAACTCTACTGCTGCACCAGTGTGCTGCTCCACCTGCCTTCTCCCATCTCCTGTCAGGCAGATGATACAAAAGTTTGGAAGCATGCACCACCAGATTCAGGAACACCTTCATCTCCACTATAATCAGACTATTGAACAGTGCTCCCATTAGCTAAGACGTAATCCCGATCTCCCAATGTACTTCATTGTGGATTTTGTACTTTTCAGTTATCTGTGAGACTATAATACAGTAACAGTATATTCTGAATTCTGGTATTTTTCTCTTTGCAGTACCTGGTGTGTATGGCTGGATTGTACTCATGTACAGTACGACTTGATTTGACTGGATAGTTTGCAAAGAAAGCTTTTCATTGTATTTCGGTGCACATGACAATAATAAACAACGTTTCTTGTTTAATTGGACTTGGACAAGGACGGACTGGAACATGGACTTGACCCATGGTTTTATACATGGACCAAGCTAATGCCCGGCAGAAAATGTGTCCGTAATCCAATAAATGGGAGCTTATGTCCAGTTCTAAAGTAAATAAATTGGTCTCTGCCTCCATTCTCAGTGGTTCAGAGTCATGGAACTGGTGTCCATGTTGGAGACACCCTCACACAGTACAGGAAGAATAACTCAAAATTTGCTTCAGAGTCTGTTACAAATGAAAAGTTTGAGGATCAAACCTGGTTGGGAATGACTACAAAATGAATATTGTGCCTCAAGCAGGAAGATGTCCTAAAGGAGGAGGAAAAGGAAACATAATCTGACAGTTACAGAGGATGTGATAATAAGGGAAATGTAAGCATCATCAAGAGTTCCACGGTAAGATGCCTGCCTGGTGCCAGCAAATATCAAACGCGTTATGAAAGGATAATTGAAGTTGGTGGAGGATCCTATAATTCCACCATGGGACCAGCAGCATAAAAGTGAGAAAGGAGCCAAATTAAAAATGTGTGACTTCAAGGATCATTAGATATATTAACTGTAAATAAACACTTTACAAACTCTTAAAGTGTGCAACATCTTTTAATGATAGCACAGGGTATTACATACATCTTCAAGCACTAGCTACATTCTTCTACTGCTGCGCCCAGGAAGGGGAAGGCGTTATGATTGATGTTAACTAGGCGGGGTTAATGGGACTGAGGTAACTATATTATTGGTTGCATATAAACCATCTACATTAACCAAGCCAGGTATGCATTGGCATGTAGATAAGCAAATTAAAGAAATAACCATATAACTGAAGGAATGGGAAAAAAAGTGGTTCCATTTACTGGGTACTGGCAATATTTCTGGGTCAGAGTGGAAAGCCTCTGTATCCAGGAAATGTGACACAGTTGTTTGTGTACAAGCATGCATGTACAGGATTCAATGCACATTTTTACAATTGCAAGTCATCATTAGAAGCCTTGTGTATATCAAGTAGCTTTGGTCACTTTACATCAAGAAAAAACTACAAGCATTGAAAGAGGTTAAAGACATAAAACTGTAAAGTAGATAAAATATTGAGGATGGTACTGTGAGTTGAAAGACACAGTCTTGGAGCTTTAGTTTAGTTCAGAGATACAGCATGGAACCAGGTTCTTCAGCCTACGTGAGTCCATGGTGACCATTGATCACCCACTCAAACTCGTTCTATGTTAACCCATTGTTACAAACTAGTGGCAATTTATGGAGGCCATTTAACCTACAAACTTACATGTCTTTGGGACATGGGAGGAAACAGGAGCATCCAGAGGAAACCTTTACGATCACAGGAAGAACGTGCCAACACCACACGGACAGCAGCCGAGGTCATAGAAACATAGAAAAACATAGAAATTAGGTGCAGGAGTAGGCCATTCAGCCCTTCGAGCCTGCACCGCCATTCAATATGATCATGGCTGATCATCCAACTCAGTATCCCGTACCTGCCTTCTCTCCATACCCTCTGATCCCTTAGCCACAAGGGCCACATCCAACTCACTCTTAAATATAGCCAATGAACTGGCCTCAACTACCCTCTGTGGCAGAGAGTTCCAGAGACTCACCACTCTCTGTGTGAAGAAAGTCTTTCTCATCTCGGTCTTAAAGGATTTCCCCCTTATCCTTAAGCTGTGACCCCTTTCCTGGACTTCCCCAACATCGGGAACAATCTTCCTGCATCTAGCCTGTCCAACCCCTTAAGAATTTTGTAAGTTTCTATAAGATCCCCTCTTAATCTCCTAAATTCCAGAGAGTTAAACCAAGTCTATCCAGTCTTTCTTCATAAGACAGTCCTGACATCCCAGGAATCAGTCTGGTGAACCTTCTCTGCACTCCCTCTATGGCAATAATGTCCTTCCTCAGATTTGGAGACCAAAACTGCACGCAAATACTCCAGGTGTGGTCTCACCAAGACCCTGTACAACTGAAGTAGAACCTCCCTGCTCCTGTACTCAAATCCTTTTGCTATGAAAGCTAACATACCATTCGCTTTTTTCACTGCCTGCTGCACCTGCATGCCTACTTTCAATGACTGGTGTACCATGACACCCAGGTCTCGCTGCATCTCCCCTTTTCCTAATCGGCCACCATTTAAATAATATTCTGCTTTCCTGTTTTTGCCACCAAAGTGGATAACCTCACATTTATCCACATTATACTGCATCTGCCAAACATTTGCCCACTCACCCAGCCTATCCAAGTCACCTTGCAGTCTCCTAGCATCCTCCTCACAGCGAACACTGCCCCCCAGCTTAGTGTCATCCGCAAACTTGGAGATATTGCCTTCAATTCCCTCATCCAGATCATTAATATATATTGTAAATAGCTGGGGTCCCAGCACTGAGCCCTGCGGTACCCCACTAGTTACTGCCTGCCATTGTGAAAAGGACCCGTTTACTCCTACTCTTTGCTTCCTGTTTGCCAGCCAGTTCTCTATCCACATCAATACTGAACCCCTAATTACCGTATGCTTTAAGTTTGTATACTAATCTCTTATGTGGGACCTTGTCGAAAGCCTTCTGGAAGTAGGAAGGTCAGGATTGAACCCTGGTCTCTGATGCTGTGAGGCAGCAGTTCTGCCAGGTGTGCCACCCGAGTTGTTCCAAAGTCTTAGATAACCCTGCTAGCATATTAATTTTGTCCGAGCGAAAGTCATGGGAAGGATGGATGAAGGAACAATGTATAGGCACTCCCCTGAGGTGCAGTATTTAAAAGCTGTGAATGGTCCATCTGCATTAAAGCATCATGTGTTACAGGTGGAATTTCAACTTACATGACAAATCTTTGGCAGATATTCTTAATCAATGTGGCTTTTCCAAAACACGTGGGGCATTCAAATTGGACAATCCTATAATGGTTTTACAATTCTAATTCTGATCATAAGACCCAGGGAATTAATTAAGTTGTTGAATGAATTCATTAGGTGTAGGAGTAGGCCATTCGGCCCTTCGAGCCACGGCCAATCATCCAGAATCAGTACCCCGTTTCTGCTTTTTCTCCATATTCCTTGATTCTGTTAGCCTTAAGAGCGAAATCTCTCACTTGAATATATCTATGTATCATGAATCAACACCATCTGGAACATATAGCTAGTATCAGTAATGGGGCAATGCAGTTACTGGATTGTCACAGAAATCCAAGTGTCTACTTCCCTACCTCAGAAGATTGAATTTGTTTTTGTTGCATTGTCAGGCAAAAGTGTTCTCCAGATCCATAGCCATTTGTTTAGCTGTTAACCTCTCGTGAGATGTCCTGGTAAATATGGAGGGCAATTAAAGAAATTCCCCTCGGTGGGGCAATTTAAGAAAGGCAATAAACATGGCAAAACTGCCTTTTCCATGACACCTCATGTCAACATACATTCAATCCCTTTCCCATGCACATTATTATTGATTCCACCACCGTTATCACCCAACTTCTCCCTTATGAGACTGATGATCAGTCTCCTCAGATCCATGCATCAGATGATCAATGCCTTTACAGAGAGTAACATCCCATGAATGATGAAAAAAAAATCTCAATATTTTTTAATCAGATAAAATACATCAAATATTGTCCAACAAAGATATAATCTATATCCAGTAGCGATGTTGTTGTGGTCTGTAAATCACAATGGATTGGATGAAGAGTGTTCTCCAGAGTTTATTATTTGCTCGAATCTCTGGATCTATTCGCAAAGTCTAAACATATATTCTGAAATGCATCACTGAAAAGAAGCCATTGCGGGATTTTTCTCAAAACAAAGGCCTAAAAAACAATGAAGAGCTGTTTAATTGATGATATGATTCACAGAGTGCAATTTATTACACACTCTTGGAAACATTACTGTTGATGTTCCATCAACAAACATGACAACAAGATGAATTTTCACTGGCAATGATTACCTGTATTTCATATATCAGACTACCACAGCATCGATCCCCAAGTAAGACACAATCCAACGACTTTCTCGCATAATCTTCAGCAGTCTCTGTATTCATTCCAGGCTTAACCTTTGACAACTTAGTAACCACACCAAAGGGCGTTAAACACTGGGGGAAAAAAGAGGGAGGGGGAAATGGATAATTCAGATAACTGCCAGGAAGTAAGGGACAATATTGGCACAACAAGTAGAACAGCTCCTCACCAACGTCCCAGGTTCAACCGCAACCTCCCAGTGCTGTCTTCGTGAAGTTTGCATGTTCTCCCTGTGATAGTGTTGGTTTTCTCCAGGAGTTACAGTTTCAAGCTTGGCAGGTCAATTGGCCACCGTGAAACGTTCCAAGAGTGTAGTTGAGTGGTGGAATCTGTGGGTGGCCTGGGATGGGGCATTGATGGGAGGTGTGTAGGGTATAAAATGGATCAGAGAAGGATACCGTAAAAATGGGCACTTGGTGCTGGTGGACCAAAGGCATGTTTGTGTGCTGGACTCTCCTAATGAATCCAACATTTGTTGCTCAAAATAAGAGTGAGACTTCAAAATAATTATGAATAAATGTTAAAAAATAAACAAGTCCAAAAAATGGGTGCAGAGGAAATAATTTGCTTGTGAATGCATGAACTTGAACTGAATCCAGTATTGGGCTTCCAGTATCTAATTGGTATCTTGAAGCAGCCTACTTGACCAGAGCTTTGAAGATTGGACAATTATACTTTTGTGTTGAATTCTCAAAACATCATTCCGAGTTGGAAATGTTTGGGAGACGCGATGATTGTGAGGGGGAGGGTAGATGTTATGGTCATAAGTGGAAACTGATGGGGTGGTGGAAGCAAGAATCTGCGGCCCACTGCTTCAAGTGGGGCACTATTTTATGGCGGGGTTTATCATAATTGAGGCCAGTTCATTGGCTATATTTAAGAGGGAGTTAGATGTGGCCCTTGTGGCTAAGGGGATCAGAGGGTATGGAGAGAAGGCAGGTATGGGATACTGAGTTGGATGATCGGCCATGATCATATTGAATGGCGGTGCAGGCTCGAAGGGCCGAATGGCCTACTCCTGCACCTAATTTCTATGTTTCTATCATTGTCCCGCCAGGCTTTACAAGAAGCCAGGTATTTTAGCCAGTCTACCATCTTGGCACGGACCCGCTGCGGATCGTTACGTTTCATGTAGATTAGGTATCCTTAATGCAGTTGGTTCCAGTACAACCTTCCTCAAGGCAAACTAACTGCTCTACAAGTCACCAAAAGTTAAATATTTAATTTGCTGGAATCTGAAATAAATCATAAATTCTGGAACAAAAAGTGGCAATGGCAGCACTAATGGAGAGAGATGTGCAGGCAATAGTTTTAATTTAGATTTTAATTAAATAGTTTAATTTAATTTTGCCAGCTCATCAGAGCTGGCAAAATGTCTCCTTGCCTCTCCAATTTTTCTGCACTTCAAAGTTGGTTTTAACTCTTAGGTCTTCTCATTTCTGATGAAAGGTCACCACACTGTCACATTCCATTTCCATTTCTCTCTTGATTGGAAATACTTAACTAGTCAGGTAGCAACAATGTGCAATGTTTTATTTGTCCCACTAGTGATTTCCTAATGGGGTTGTTCCTTTGACCTCTCATTTGACTGATGCCAGAATCGTACATGTAACTATGAAGATATATCAGTGCAATGAATCTCACTGAATCTGCACACATAAGTCACAGGAGAACATAATAAAGCAGAGCAAAAATAGGCCATACAGATTATGACTAATCCAATCCTTACCTAAATACCACTGTCCAGCTCTCTTCCCATTCCCTCCGAATCCCTTGCAGTGCAAATGGCTGCCAAGCTTGGTCTTGAACAGATTCAATAATTTTGCCTCTATAGCTCTCCATGGATAGCGAATCCCAAAGATTCACAACCGAAAGGGAAGACACTTTCCTCATCTCTGTCTGAAATGGATGACTCCTTATTCTGAAATTATGCCTAGTTCCATCAGGCAAAACATCATTTCAGTACTTACCTCTCAATTCCCCTCTAAATCTACAATTGCATGTGATAGTCTCTCATTCATAGAGACCACAATGAGTATAGGCCCATCCTGCTCAATCTTTCTTCGGATGTCAACCCTTTCATCGCAGGAATCAACTGAGTGCCTGCCTCTGTATTATCTCCAACGCAGTAATATTCTTTCTTAAATATGGAGATCAAATCTGTACCCATTATGACAGGACACAAAATACTGGAGTAACACAATTGGTCAGGCAGCATCTTGGGTGAATGCTCCCCAAAGTGTCACCTATCCCTGTTGTCCAGGTATGATGCCTGACCTGTTGAGTTACTCCAGCACTTTGTGTGGGGTGGAAGATTGCAACCTTCACGTGGTCCGCCCTGTTTCGACTAATGCAATCAACTCGACGTGCACAAACGAAAGATCAAATAGAACAAGTTGTCCAACAACTTTAGCATGTGCACGCCACATGAAAGAAGAAGAAGCATTTTGTGTCCCTTATGGATCTAACTAGGTACTGATTGCCAGTCTAAAATGATCAATTTCTGTCAACTTTCTGTCTTCCGTTTGTTAGTGTCTCACCTTTCTAAGACAATATATTTACGCCAATCCACTTGCCTTGTGCAGTAGCCATTTATGCGGCACCTTATTACAATGCGTTCTGGGAATCCGAATAACGCTACCCCTTTGTCCATCCTGTTTGTTACATTCTCAAAGAACACAAGCAAATTTGTTCACATGATTTTCCCTTTTATAAAACTATGTTGACTTGTTTGATTGCCTTATGATTTTTTTTGTAAATTCTGGTTACCAAACAATGATTGTGTTATATTGCATTTCCCTGTACTGGTGAGAAATAGCTCATTATCAGGAGTTAAATCATCTTATTTTATGCCAACATGAAGTTAGCACAATTTCTTGAATAGAGAGTATATGGAAATGAAGGATGTGCCTCAATAAACTGGCAGAATTGGCCGTTCTCACTACTTGGAAACCACACTGTGCCTGAAGCTACCTCCAAGGCTGTCACCTTTCTAACCTTGTAGCAAAACTTAGAAGCTCAATATCATTGAATTTGAATAATAACTTGCATCTGGAAAATTTGGAACTAAACGTCTTTATAATCCAACATTTTGTTTGGAAGGCAATGCTCCTTCCTATCAACAAATTAAAATAGGGAAGAAGCTCTATGAGGTTCCCTAACATCTTTGCCCTAGTTCCAAACCCGCACTCTTTGAACAAAACTTTCAATCATAAAAATGGAGCAGTATCTCCATCTAGGCCAAAAAGACAACATGAACCATTCACTGTGCTGTGCAACGCCAGCTTCTTGGCAGGAGTGCAACACTATTTGTTTTGTAGCTGTTGCAAATACACTCCTGAATTGGGAAGATTCCCTTTAAAAATGATATAACAGCATCTGGAAATACTTTTGGACCCGACCTTTTCACTAATTACATCCTTTTGCCTGGTAAAGTCAATTAATCTTTCTCTCAGCCGTGTTCTCAGCTAGTGCTGGAAGCAGAGGTTTTGACCTTCGTGGGAGACTTCTGAGGCTCTGATAAAGCTTGTCTTTCAGAAATATTACCCTCCACTCACATTCCTGGATTGTATCCACATGTGTTAGGCAGCCGTTTTCTCTCGCCATGTATTATCGTGTCAGAGAGAAGAGTGAAGTGAGTGAGATACAAGCAGGTATTTTCAAGCAGATATTTGTTATTTAGACATAGGTATTTGTCAGTCATGGGGGGAATGGGAGGTACACAAAAATGCTGGAGAAACTCAGCGGGTGCCATAGCATCTATGGAGCGAAGGAAATAGGCAACGTTTCGGGCCAACACCCTTCTTCAGACTGTGAACGGGACCAGTGCAAGATAGAAAGTCTGAGAGACTATTGGATGGACTCAAGTTTACTGAAGGTGAAAATTGAGAAATTACATGAGAGGAGGACGTACCAACCTATAAACTCCACACAGCAGTACCCGAGGTCAAGAACAAATCCGGGTCTCTGGCGCTGTGAGGCGGCAGCAATGGAATACGCAATTCCAGAGGCAGCTCAGGCGTGCATTAAGCAACCGGAAGATTATGCAAGGTTATAGAATTGGGCTTTAGGAATCTAAATGATAGCATTGATTTGAGATTGAAAATTCATTTTGGGTAAAATATGACACCACTTTAGTAAACAATTTGATTTAATTTTGGGTGGTTGTTAGGCGAGAGATTGAATCTATGCCAATGAATATTATGGCTTGGGTTTTGCCAGTAGTCTGTTAGATGGAGTTTTTGTTCATCCACTGCTGCAGATCAGACAGGTAGTCTGACATTATAGAAATCTAAAAAATATCATTCTTGGTCGAGAGACGTTCTGATGTGGTGTGGTCTGCGTACAAGTGGCATCACAAGCTGTGTTGCCCTCCAGTGCAAGAGACCCAGGTTCGATCCTGACCTCGAGTGCTTGCTGTGTGGAGTTTTATGCATTGATATTTCCTTCCTGTGACCATCTGGGTTTCGTCCAAGTGCTCCATCTTCCTCCCACCTCCCAATGACATGCAGGTTTGTAGGTTAATTGGCCTTGCCAAAATTTCCCTACCATGCAGTGAGTGGATGAGAAAGTGGGATAACATTAAATTAGTGTAAACAGGTCATCGACGGTCAGCATGGACTTGGTGGGCCGAAGTGCCTGTTTTCAGGCTGTATCGCTAAACTAAACTTGAAGAAGTGAAATTGGAGAGGCCTACATCCTTAGGAATATCAAATGAGCCATTATACTGAACATGGCCATGTAAAATGAGTGAGTCAGTATTATTTCCTGCTTCCCTTGGATTTGTAAAGGAAGATTTTAGTTACTGATTTTGATTAAAAGCCACATTTGTTTTTCGACTTGAAATTCACATTTTGAATTGAAGTGTGCCTGACAGGTTGGACTTGTTCTTTATTTATGCACATTTTTCCAGGAGCCACATCTCACCGTGTTGAAGGTGGCCACTTTATACAGTTAGTATGAGGAATTAAATACTTAGCTATTAACTTTCTTAAAAGATACAGCAAGGAAACAGGCCGTTCAGCCCACCGAGTACACGCAGACTATCAATCACCAATTCACACGAGTTCTGTTACGTCACTTACATCCACTCCCTACACATAAAGAGCAATTTACAGGAGGCCAATTAACCTACTAACTTTGGGATGTGCAAGAAAATTTATGTTTACAAACCTTTCAACATTTAAACATTTTATTATTTCCAAAATACCCAAAAAGTTGTGCCTGAAATAATCCAATGCCTGGCAAACAATCTACCATTTGTAAATAGAAGTAATCGCATTCCTACTCTTCATTTGATAGCTGGTGTCACAAAAATGTAACAGCATGGTCTATGGCCACTCTCCTGCACAGGTAAGAAATTAAAGAGTGTTGTTGACGTAGCCCAGACCGTCATGCAAACAAACTTCCCTTCCGTTAACTCCCTCTACATTTCACTCTGCCACAGCAAAGCCATCGACATAATCAAGGACCAGTCTCACCCCGGTCACTCCCTCTCCTCCCCTCTCCCATCAGGCAAGAGGTACAGAAGTTGGAAAACGCAAGCCTCCAGATTCAGGGACAGTTTCTGCCCATCTGTTATCAGGCAACTGATCTGTACGCTCATCAACTAGAGTGCAGTCCCATCTACCTCATTGGAGACTATCTTTAATTTGATTTTATCGTGCACTATAGACAATACCCTTTAGCCTGTACCTGTACACTGTGGACAGCTTGATAGTAATCAAGTATAGTCTTTTCTTTGACTGGATAGCGAGCAAGAAAAAGCTTTTTTCATTGTATCTTGATACATGCGACAATAATAATAAACTAATCTCAACTCAAACTAAACTAAACAAGCATTTTCAACAATCTTATCTATCCATCTTCAGCAAACCCTTTATGGAGTATTAGTTAGGATACTTGCATGTCTTGCTGTCCATTCGGCCAAGCCAATCTTAAAATTGATTCAATATCTGTTTTGAGGCTGGAGTTTCATTTTCTACTTTTATTAATGTTGCATCTATCAATCACTTGGGTGCAAAGTCCAATATGTAGTAGCTCATGAAGAGAATGACAGAGCAATAGGTACAAACATTTTCAGAGAGTTTGTTTTACTTTTCCACTGAACGGCAGAACTGAAAATATAATGACAAGAAACTGAATTCAATCAATAGAATGTAGCTGACGTTGCAGAAGTATAGAGATAAAGCCAGCACACATAATTTTCTGAGATGATTTGCCTCCAAATGAAAGAAAGAAATTACAATACAGAATTTTAAAATGGAAAATCCCCAAGCATTTTAAAAACTAAAATTTCAGATGAAATATAACTTCAAATGGTAGGAAATGCTTCATTCTTGACTGTTTCCCATTATATTAAGGCACAGCAGTAGAGCTGCAGCCTCAGAGTGCCGGAGACTCAGGTTCAATTCTGACTACAGGGGCTGTCTGTGTGGTGATCAAAGCTCCCGCGTCGGGGCGATCGAAACTCCCGTCAGGACGGTCGAAACGTCCCACGGCTTGGAGTTCCCGAAGTCGGCCTCTGGCCAGAGACCACGGGCTCCGTGATGTTGTCCGCAAACACCCACGATTGGAGCTTCGAGGTCGATCCTGGCAAAGGGATCGCGTGCGCTCCGTGATGTTAAGTCCGCAGGCGACCGCGGTGGAGCTCTCAAATGTCAGTCTCCAGCAAAGGCGGGCAACTCCCCGATGTTAGGCCACAGTGCGGATGGAGATACAATACGGAAAAAAAAAAATGCATCTCCATTGAGGTAAGAGATTAGAAAAAGTTTCCGCCAGCCCCCACCCCCACATAAAACAAGCAAAAGAACACTAAAAACATACATTTAACACATACAATTAAAACACAAAGAAGGAAAGGACCGACAGACTGTTGGCGAGGCAGCCATTGATGACGCCACCCGGTGGTCATTCTGTTTCCTCCCACATTCAAAATATGTGCAGGTTTGTACGTTAATTGTTTTCTGTAACTTGCACCTGGCGTGTGGAATGTAAAAGTAGGATACCATAGAACTAGTGTATGGGTTAGCATGGACTCGGTGGACCGAAGGGTCTGCCTCCACACGTGGCGTCACAGGAGAAGGCTGGTCCCCGAACGCAATATTCCACCACTCACCCATAGGTCCCAATACGCACCACTCCCTAGAGAGGGGGGGGGGGTAGAGAGAGAGGGAGGTGGGGTAGAGAGGGAGGGAGGGGTAGAGAGGGGAGGGGCAGCAGGGAGGGGGAGGGGGTAGAGAGGGAGAGGGTAGAGAAGGAGGGGGAGGGGTAGAGAGGGAGGAGGAGGGGGTACAGATGGATGGGGAGGTGGAGGGGGTAGAGAGGGGGAGTGAGAGCAGTAGAGAGGGAGGATAGTGGAGGGGCAGAGGGGCAGAGGGGCAGAGGGGCAGAGGGGCAGAGGGGCAGAGGGGCAGAGGGGAGGGGCAGAGGGCAGAGGGGCAGAGGGTGTAATGTAAATGCTAGTACAAGCTGGTCAGTTGGCCAGTGTCTCGTGACTGAGGTCAAGTAACCTTCTAGAAGTTTCTGTTACTTGTTGGAAATAAGCTCTTCTTACAAGATGCCGGACGTGTATTAATTGTGCTAGCCACAACAGGATCATACAGAAGACATTACATAGTATCAGAAGTGGGAATGGAGGGACAAGCCACCGGGACCACTCTCCATGCAAGAAAAAGAATGAGCGGCTGAAACCGAGAAACCGAAAAGGAAGAAGAAAGCTGGGAGCCGAGGACAGAACCAGCCCCAATGCTCAGTCAAAAGAAAAAAAAGTTCAGAAAAAAGCAGGTCACAGTCCAAGTCAAAGAGCAAGAAGATAGAAGCAAACAGAAGAGTAAGAAACACAGGTGTGGCTGCCTGAAGAGTAAGCATGCGCCTCGACAGCAGCAGTGGGCCCTGGGCAGATCAGCCTCACGAGCCTCCACCACGTCCCACAGCTCCACACACTCATCCAGCAGGTTTAAAAGCCCCTTTCGGAAGGCTGGTCGATTGTGACTTCCGCAAGGGGAAGCCCATCCACCTGCATGACAGACGATCGGCGGGGGAACGGAGAGGAGGTCGCCCCCCCTGTGATGGCCAGAGATCACCAGCTGGGATTGGGATCACCAGCTGGGATTGGGATCACCAGCGAGGAAAAGGCGTCATGATTCCCCCACAATCGACGGAGGAATCGCAGGCCTCCATGGACGGCCTCTCTCAGAGGGAGTAATGGCCGCCACGGCCTCCTTCCAACCGTGCTCACCCGTGCCCGTGCAGCGATAACACCATGTTCGAGAAATTCAAAGAGCCCTGCGGAGCGAGCAGCATGACCTGAGTGGCAGTTTAAAAATGCTGTGACAAATTTAAAGAAGTAAAAGTTAAGAAGCCGAGAAGTACAGATGATTTCATGAAGTTTCTGCAGGAGCTGAGTTATTATGCAGGAAACAAAAGAGTAAAAACACTGCTTTGAAAATTAAGTTGGATGAAGTACATGCCAACAACAGAAATTGAAAGAGCGACAAAGGTTTTTTTTTTGAAGGGGGAGTCCGCCTCCCAGATGGAACACGTCTCCGAGACGAGGCGGAGAGTCAGCCCAGGATAGAGCCCTGTAGCCCAGGATAGAGCCCTATAGCCAGACGCGGCGAGAAACCTAGACGGAGGAGCCAGTCTCCCAGACGTGAGAAACCTAGATGGAGGAGCCAGTCTCCCAGACGCGAGAAATCATCTCCCAGACGGGACCAGTCCCCCAGACGACACACACATCCTCCACCACACACACACACACACACCCTCCACCCCACACACAAACCCTCCACCCCACACACAAACCCTCCACCCACACACAAACCCTCCACCCCACACACAAACCCTCCACCACCACACACAAACCCTCCACCCCACACACACACCCTCCACCCCACACACAAACCCTCCACCCCACACACATACGTTCACCACATACACACACCTTCCACCTCACACACTAACACACTCACTCACACAGACTCACTCACACACATTCACATACACACACACGGACTCACACACGGACTCACACACGCACTCACACACACACGCACACATGCACTCACATACGCACTCACACACACACACACACACACACGCACATACGCACTCACACACACTCACACACACACATGCACACGGACACACACACACATGCACTCACACACTTCACCTCACACACACACTCACACACTCCACCTCACACACACTCACACCCTCCACCTCACACACACTCACTCTCTCCACCTCACACACACACATGCACTCAGACAGTCACACACACACAATCACACACACACAATCACACACACTCACACACCATATATATGGCAGTAAACTCTCTTGAATTTACTCACACGGTGGCCTTCTGCAGTCAGCCGCACTTCCGCAATCTGCGCAACCTCTGCACTCACCGGAAATTACGCAATCAGCGCGACCTGTCCACTAAGCGGAAGTCACGAAATGAGCAGGGCTTTTGAAACAAACACAGTCGGGCCTAATAAAGCATTGCAGTTTCAAGTACAGGCAGGGCAGTAGGCCACATAACCAATTTCATTTTCATTAAGGGCTTACAAATCATTTACATAAGGACATTGCTGACTCACAGTTCAGTTGATTCCCAGCTTAGAATGAGAGTCGTGGCCTCTTCCATGCCATCTTGCAGAGAGACGGAGTCACGTCCAGGCATCTGGGGTTTTATAGTCCTGCCCTAGCTCCCCCCCCCCCCCCCCCCCCCGAAGGGGCGTTACCTTCATCGCGGTGATAAACAGGCGAGTGGATTTCAGGGTTTTTTTAAACATTCATAACTCTTTTATTTTTCTTCAATGGGAAAAATCGATGGGCCAGTTCAGCAGAGGAGGACTGTGAATAAGATGGCCAAAAATCATAGCAATATACGGTAGCGGTTTTTCTGAAATCAATATACAGCGCAGACAGGAAGTGGTCAAGATGAGACTTTTAATTATATATATATTTACAGGTTGGAGGAGTGGAGAGGGGTGTGGAGGAGGGGGGGTGGAGGAGTGGAGGAGAGGAGGGGGGTTGGAGGAGTGGAGAGGGGGGTGGAGGAGGGGAGAGGGGGGGTGGAGGAGGGGAGAGGGGGGGTGTGGAGGAGGGGAGAGAGGGGGTGGAGGAGGGGAGAGGGGGGGTGGAGGAGGTGAGGAGGGGGGGGTGGAGGAGGGGAGAGGGGGGGGGGTGGAGGAGGGGAGAGGGGGGGTGGAGGAGGGGAGAGGGGGGGAGGAGGGAGGGGGGTGGAGGAGGGTGGAGGAGGGGGGAGAGGGGGGGTGGAGGAGGGGAGAGGGGGGGGGAGGAGGGGAGAGGGGGGTGGAGGAGGGGAGAGGGGGGTGGAGGAGGGGAGAGGGGGGGTGGAGGAGGGGAGAGGGGGGTGGAGGAGGGGAGAGGGGGGTGGAGGAGGGGAGAGGGGGGGTGGAGGAGGGGAGGGGGGGGTGGAGGAGGGGAGAGGGTGGTGGAGGAGGGGAGAGGGGGGTGGAGGGGTGGAGGGGGGGGAGAGGGGGGGTGGAGGAGGGGAGAGGGGGTGGAGGAGGGGAGAAGGAGGGGAGAGGGGGGGTGGAGGCGGGGTGGAGGAGGGGAGAGGGGGGTGGAGCGTGGGGTGGAGGAGGGGATGGAGGAGGAGAGGGGGCTTCGGGGGAGTAGGAGGGGAGAGAGGTGGGGTGGAGGAGGGGAGAGGGGGAGCGGGGTATTCTTTCCTTGTGGTAGGGAGAGGAGAGGGGAGAGGGGGGTAGAGGGTGTAGAGGAGGGGAGTGAGAGTCTCGAGTGGGGGGAGAGGGGGGTTAGTTTTAGCACACTCTTCGAGGGGGAGTGGAGGGAAGGAGCCTTAGTCTCTTTTTTATTCTTCTGATTCTTCTTTTTCTCTTTTTTATGCAGAGCGGAAGAGAGGGACAGAGGGAGAGCTGGGACACAGAGAGGCTCCTGGGCACCAAGGGGAGACACAAAGGCACCAGAGAGGGGGGCCAAGAGGGGCGTGAGGGGCAGAGAGGGAGCAGGGGGAGGGGAGCTTTGGGGGTGGGGGGGCGCGTCGTCAGAGGTGAAGGCTGGGAGGGGGCGTGACTTTACAAAAGCAAGCCGGTGATCTCCGGTGACCTCGGGATCTGCAGAAATTTCTCGTTCTTTCTGCGCCGTTTGAAGAACCGGGGGTGGGGGTGTGGGGGGGGGTGGGGGGAGGTGGTGACGTAACTCATGGAAAACAGCAGCTGGGGGGGGGGGGGCGGTGCCACGAGTCAGGTGGGCCAGGAGAAAAGGCATTGTGATGTCAGCAGCTGGCCAGCGGTTATATTTGAAAAAAAAGTCAGATTGGTGAACAGAGTGGGGGACAGAAGAGTGGAGCGGAACAGAGTGGGGGACAGAGTGGAGGCGTCAGGGGGGGCAGATAGGTGGCAAAGGGGGTGAAAGGGGGGGACAGAGGGGGCAGAGGGGGGGACAGAGGGGAGGGCATGGGACAGGGGGGAGGGGGGGGGGGGACAGTGGGGGGGACAGGGACAGAGGAGGGTGCATGTCGTCAGAGGCGAGGGTTGGTTCCTGAATGCAATAATCACTCGCTCCCTCGCTGCAAGAAAGCGTGTTTTTTTTTTCAAAGGCCTTACGAGCAACGCGACTGGCAGTGTGCGGTTAGCAGTGGGAGGGACGGGAGGGAGGGGGGAGGGGGTGGGGGAGGCTGCAGGATTCAGGCTTCAGAGCCCAAGTGGGGTGGGGGGGGGGGGGAGAGGAGGAAGCGGATGATGAGGGGGAGAGGAGGTAGGGAGGGTGAAGTGGGGAGCGTAACATAGAAACATAGAAATTAGGTGCAGGAGTAGGCCATTCAGCCCTTCGAGCCTGCACCGCCATTCAATATGATCATGGCTGATCATCCAACTCAGTATCCCGTACCTGCCTTCTCTCCATACCCTCTGATCCCCTTAGCCACAAGGGCCACATACAACTCACTCTTAAATATAGCCAATGAACTGGCCTCAACTACCCTCTGTGGCAGAGAGTTCCAGATACTCACCACTCTCTGTGTGAAAAAAGTATTTCTCATCTCGGTCTTAAAGGATTTCCCCCTTATCCTTAAGCTGTAACTGGCTGTGCATTGAAAGTCTGCGCAGCTGGTCACGAGCAGCAAAGGCATTGTGACGTCAGCAGCTGGCCAGCGACGATATTTGAAAAAAACAGTCAGTTTGGTGAACAATTTTGGTGAAAATCTCAGGAAATAATTGACGAAATTCACAGAGGTAAATCGCTACTGAAATATGTCAAACATTTCCCCGTTTCAGGTCTGGTTTTCTAGGAGATACGTTTCAAAGGAAAAATCACACACACACACACACAGAGGGGTTAGAGGGGAGACAGGGTGGGTAGGAGGGAGGTAGAGTAGAGGGGAGAGAGGAGGTGGGGAGAGAGGAGGTGGGTGGGAGAGGGAGGGAAAGAGAGGAGAGGATGGGGGAGGAAGGGGGGGGTAGAGGGTGTGGGTAGTGGGGAGGGGGGGTGATGGAGGGAGGGTAGAGGGGGAGGGAGAGTGTAGGGGAAAGAGTAGAGGGGAGAGAGAGGAGGGTGGTAGAGTGTGGGAGCAGGAGGGAGAGAAGAGGGGGGTAGAGGAGGGGTAGAGGGGAGGGGGAGAGGGGGAAGTGGGGGTGAGAGCAGGAGAGAGGAACGGGTGAGAGAGGGAGGAGGTGAGGGGAGGGGGGAGGGAGGTGAGGAGGACAGGGGAAGATGGGGAGAGGAGGAGGGGGAGGAGAAAAGAGGGGGAGGGGGGTAGAGGGAAGGGGGCAGAGAGGGGAAAAGAGAGGGAGGGGGAGAGGCGGGTAGATATGGGGGGGGAAGAGGGAGAGGGAAGGGATGGAAGGGGAGAGAGAATAGAGGGGAGAGAAGGAGGGAGGTGAGGTGAGGGGAGGGGAGGGGGTGAGAGGGAGGGGGGAGAGGGAAGGGGGGGGAAGAGTTTGAGAGGTTGGGTGGGCATGTCATCAGAGATGAGGGCTGGTTTTCAAACGCAATAATTAATTGCTCCCTCGCTTGCGGTAGAACGAACAAGAAGACAACGCATTTTTTCAAAGGCCTTGTGAGCGGCACGACTGACAGTGTGTTCGTTTTGCAGTGGGAGGGAGGGGCGTGACCACTCGCTGAGCCGGCGAGAGAGAAAGAGAGAGAGAGGCCCGACTATCTGGAAACCCGGAGCAGGCCGCGAGGTAAATGTTCTTCAGTGCATGAGTGGCGGTGACCTCGGGATCTGCAGAACTTACTCGTTCTTTCTGCGCCTTTTATAGAACGGGGTGGGGGGGGGGGAAAGGGTGGAACGTAACTCGTAGAAAACTGCGCGTTGACAGCAGCTGCATCAATCCAGATTGGGGGGCGGGGCCTGAGCGAGATGGGCCATGAGCAAAGGCATTGTGAGGTCAGCAGCTGGGCAGCAGTTATATTTTAAATGTCAGTTTGGTGATAAATTTTAGTCAACAACTCGTGAAATAATTAACCACATTTGCAGAGGAGTGGATTTTTGAAACCCTAAGGTAAATTTCTACCAGAAGATGTAAAAGTTTCACTGTTATTGTAACGTCAGCAGCTGGCCAGCGGTCAGATTTGAAAAAAAACGTCAGATTGGTCAACAATTTTAATTAAAAAAGTTGGGAAAATAATGTTTCCCAGTTTCAGCATCTGGTTTTCGAGGAGATACGTTTCACAGGCAAGATGATACACACACACACACACACACAGAGTTTTAAATGTATATAGATATGATATGATGATATGATGTGATATATATTTCTCAGCTTCTCAATCAAGGCTCATAATGGTTTTTTCTTCAAGGTAACATGCCAATGCAGATGATATGCTCCAATCTTTACATTTATACTACAAGAGAATACTGTAAACCACCAACAGCAATAGAGCCAGTCTTTGTCAATAATTGGAATTAAAACAATACCAATATCAGTATTGCACGAGCACTTTCAACAAATGCCGGCCAAAACATCTGATGATAACAAGTCACAACTAGACAAACAAAATTTAAATTGTGTAATAATTCATAACAAAGTATGGAATCAGTAAGAACCTAGCTGTTGTGATGCTGTGTCCCTGAGTGATTGTTAGACTACAGTGAAAAATGTATTTGAAAATACTGCTGACAAAACCAAAAGATGAATTTCCCTCCCCATAATGTTTGCCCAAACACAAATTAATGCAAATGCCTGAAAATAATCTAGTTGTAAGAAAGGATTAGAAAAACAAAAATGGCATTTTATCTTTGAAATTAAGAAACTGAAATGTTGTCTTTAATGGTTACAATTTTTAAATTGACCCTGGAAAATTCCTTTAAGAGTGCGGATCGAGTACAGAGAAATAGAAGTTAAATAATTGGGAAAATGAAAAACCACGTTTTTGATCATGTGAACGGTAGATATGTGGAACTATTTAGCAGTAAAGCTATTAAGATGGATGGTAAGAAAGGATTCAAGAGACAAAGGTTTGAAGACAAGTAAACAACAAGCAGTTAGAGCACATCCTCGCTGAGACAAAGAGCCTTTTGTTTTTCGTGAGTATTTCTGGGCTAGAAGTTCCTTTGAACTGGCAAAGCTCTGTAAAACTGGCAGTGGGAAAACTTCTTGTGTATAATGAGCAGAAAAAATGCATTAGGTTCTTTCCTTCACTTACTCGGCAAAGCCAGAGCAAGTGTGAGGAATTCAGGTAGCTCAGGGAAAGGTGTTATAGGTCGGAGAGAAGCGGAAAATGGCAGTGATGAGAGGCTCGAGAAAAGGACAACTCAGACTGACAAAAAACAAAAAGTGCTGGAGGAACTCAGCGGGTCAGGCAGCATCTAAGAAGGACACGGATAGGTGACATTTAGGGTCAGGACTCAATTAGACATCTGAAGAAATCAAGAACTTCATCTATCCATGTCCTCCAGAGATGCCTCCTGACTCGCTGAGTTACTCCAGCACTTTTGATTTTTGCTCAAGATTCCAGCATCTGTGGTTCCTTGTGTCTAAATCAACATCAGATGTAAAGGTAAAATGCAATGTTTGAGAAATGGAAGATTGGGTCAGGGAAATTTGGGATTGCCTGATTAGGAAGAGGTTGGGATAATGCGAGCGTTCCCCAATTGGAAATAATGGATGAATTGTGAAGTCCATTCCCAGATTAAGTCCAAGCTTGCAGTGTTAGTCAAACAATCCAGAACGGTACAATAAATCTATTTATGACCTTCGCAAAGACATCAATTATGCCAAGAGGGAGCAAGCTAGAGTCCCAGAATAAGCACACGGACAGACATCAATTGTGGCATTATTTGCATTCTATATCAACCTACAAAATAAATTCAGATAGCATTGCTGGCAACAACATGTCCCTCCCCGATGAGCTCAGTGCATTCTATACTCGCTTTGAACAGAACAGTGGAAAGAAGTCAAGAGCTCAAACAACCTTGGGTGTGTCCGTACCACAATTACTTTCACAGGTGTCAGACTGGCCTTCTTGTGACTGAACGCATGGAAAGCAACGGGCCCAGATGGAGTCCCTGGCTGCAATGTCAGGACTTGCACAGACCAGTTGGAAGGAGTATTCACAGACATCTTGAACCTCTCCATATTCCAACCTGAGATTCCCTCCTACTTTAAGAATATCACTAGCATCCTAGTGCCAAAGAAATGTAAGGTAATGTGCCTTAATGACACCATTCAGTGGCTCTGACATCCATCATTGTGATGAAGTACTTCAAGAGACTGGTCATGGTGCACAATAACTCCAGCCTCCCAGACAGCAATTTCTGCAAAGGGATAATCTATGCTTACCTGTATAATAATGTTCTTTGATCCATATTCTGCTCGACAGCCTCTGGAAAATCTTTCAATAAAGATCTGGCAAATCATTTAATGAAAAATCCGTTAATCCCTACTCGTTGTTTCCTGTCTGCCAATCAATTTTCTATCCATGTCATGTCAGCACTCTACCCCCAATATCATGTGCCCTGATTTTGCCCACTAATCTCCTAAATGGGACCTTATCAAATGCTTTCTGAAAGTCCAGGTACACTACATCCACTGGCTCTCCCTTGTCCATCTTCCTAGTTACATCCTCAAAAAATTCCAGAAGTCAAGACAAGAGAGTTTATTGTCATGTGTCCCAGATAGGACAATGAAACTCTTGCTTGCTGCAGACCAACAGAATATTATAGGCATAAATACAGATCAGATCGGTGTGTCCATATACCATAGAATATACAGTGTATATATATATATATACACACACATAAATAAACAGATAAAGTGCAATAGGCTATTATAGTTCAGAGTTTGTTTGAAGTTGTGTTTAATAGTCTGATGGCTGTGGGGAAGTAGCTGTTCCTCAACCTGGATGTTGCAGATTTCAGGCTCCGTACCTTCTACCTGATGGCAGCAGAGAGATGAGTGTGTGGCAGGATGGTGTGGGTCCTTGATGATGTTGGCAGCCTTTTTGAGGCAGCAACTGCGATAGATCCCCTCGATGGTAGGGAGGTGAGAGCCAATGGTGGACTGGGCAGTGTTTACAACTTTTTGCAGCCTTTTCCGCTCCTGGACGCTCAGGTTGCCGTACCAAGCCACGATGCAACCGGTCAGCATGCTCTCTACTGTGCACCTGTAGAAGTTCGAGAGCGTCCTCCTTGACATACCAACTCTTCGTAATCTTCTCAGGAAGTAGAGGCGTTGATGTGCTTTCTTTATGATTGCATCAGTGTTCTGGGATCAGGAGAGATCTTCGGAAATATGCACGCCCAGGAATTTGAAGTTCTTGACCCTTTCCACCATCGACCCGTTGATATAAACGTGACTGTGGGTTCCCATCCTACCCCTTCCGAAGTCCACAATCAGTTCCTTGGTTTGCTGATGTTGAGAGCCAGGTTATTGTGCTGGCACCATTTGGTCCATCGGTCGATCTCACTTATATACTCTGACCCGTCCCCATCAGTAATATGTCCCACAACAGTGGTGTAGTCGGCGAACGTGATGATGGAGTTCGCACTATGTCTGGCTATGCAGTCATGAGTATAGAGTGAGTACAGCAGGGGGCTGAGCACACAGCCTTGAGGTGCTCCCGTGCTGATTGTTATCGAGGATGATACATTTCCACCAATACGGACAGACTGTGGTCTGTGAATGAGGAAGTCGAGGATCCAATTGCAGAGGGATGTGCAGAGACCCAGATCTGAGAGCTTGGTAACCAGTTTGGAGGGGATGATGGCATTAAATGCCGAGCTGTAAACAATGAATAACAGCCTGACATATGAGTTTTTGTTGACCAAGTGGTCCACAGTGGAGTGGAGGGCCAGTGAGATCGCATCCATCGTTGACCTGTTGTGGCGGTAAGCGAATTGCAGTGGGTCCATGTTCTTGTCAAGGTATGTTGATTTGCGCCATGATCAGCCTCTGAAAGCACTTCATCACTACAGACATTAGTGCCACTGGTCGATAGTCATTGAGGCACGTCACCTTGTTCTTCTTGGGCACCGGTATTATTGATTAGTCAAGCATGATTTCCCCTTCGTAAATCCATGCTGACTCGGACTGATCCTGTCACTGCCATCCAAATGTGTCGCTATTTCATACTTTATAATTGACTCCAGCGTCTTCCCCACCACCGACATCAGGCTAAGTGGTCTATAATTCCCTGTTTTCTCTCTCCCGCCTTTCTTAAAAAGTGGGATAACATTAGCTACCCTCCAATCCACAGGAACTGATCCTGAATCTATAGAACATTGGAAAATGATCACCAATGCATCCACAATTTCTAGAACCACTTCCTTAAGTACCCTGGGGTGTAGACTTATCAGGCCCTGGGGATTTATCAGCCTTCAGTCCATCTGTCTACCCAGCACCATTTCCTGCCTAATATGGATTTCCTTCAGTTCCTCCGTCACCCCAGAATCCTCTGGCCACTAGTACATCAGGAAGATTTTTTGTGTCCTCCTTAGTGAAGACAGATCCAAAGTACCTGTTCAACTCATCTGCCATTTCCTTGTTCTTCACAGCTGCTCTTGCTCCGCTGCCTTAACCTGGCTGAAGATGCAATATAATGAACATCTGGTTACCTGCCAGGCCTGTGATAAAGTTGCAATGCCAGAGTAGGAGTATGTTCATGGAAAGCTCAGCCTTAATTACACTTTCAATACTTTCCTAGTGAATTGTCACCCCGGGTTCGAAGTAGAGGAATGCAAAAAACACACCGCATTTTGAAAAGAATAGAAAGTATGGAGCCTCACCTTAGTAGATGAGTACAAACTGTAAAGAGGACATGGGAAATTTGCCACTCCAGATGAAATGTTCAGGATCAAACCCTTTTGTCTGAAAATATAGTATTTAAAAATATGAAATGGTTAAATGTGTAACAAGTATCTTTCACGATATCCAATGATAAAAAAGGATTAGAAGAGATGTTATATGGAATTTTAATTATCTGATATTCTGTGCAGTTTTTAATTCCTCAGCTAATCCCACCCAGGAAAATCCCTGCCTCTCTTCACACCACTGCTAATCTATTTCTCTCCCCCTATTAAAAACCTTCTTGAATCTTCCCTTTGGAAATAAACTTGTAACCATTCCAGAGAACGAGAGCTAATTAAGCAACTATATACATTTTTTTTAGTCAGAGGGTGGTGAATCGGTGGAATTCATTGCCACAGACGGCTGTGGAGGCCAAATCATTGGGAATATTTAAAGCTGAGATAAACAGCCCCTTGATTAGTGAAGGTGTCAAAGTTTATGGACATGGGAATGAGGTTGAGAGGGAAAGATAGATCCGCCATGAAGGAATGATTGTGCAGATTCAATGGGCTGAATGGCCTAATTCTGCTCCTATGACTTAAGAACATGACATGATCTCATCACACACCTGCCAGAAGGTGTCAGCAATACAACACACCAGAACAATCTGTCTTTTTGACGACAGAGTTTATGAAGTATTTCTCTTTAACATTTAATGTTTCAGTTGAATACAAATAAAGAACAAGACTTTATCAGCTTCTTGCAACAGTAATTTCACTTCACATGGAACATGGGAAATCTAATATTTTCTGGAGTCCCATCCTTCAAATAATTATGCAGCCCCGTTAATGTGTATTGGCCACATGCGTCAACTATGTCACAGCTAAACAAGAACTGCAAGAAAAATAAGAAAACAAGTCAGGTGAACAAGGAAAATTGTGAAAAAAAAAAGTTATATCTATGTTTCACCAAATAAATTCTGATCAGAGGCTATTCATACCTGGGAGTGTGAAACAAAAAGTCGACTCTTATTTGTACCGTCACAAAAAAAATTGGTGTTTTGAGGCTTGGTCATTCTCATGGTTTGCTCGGTTTCAGAACTGATTAGAATGTTAGAACATCAAGGTTATTGGAGATAAGAAGTTTCAGAACTGATTAGAATGTTTGAACATCAAGGTTATTGAAGATAAGTGCAACAATGAGGCTGGTGGAGGGGGGTAAGTGTATATGGGGCTGGCTGATTGAGCAGGACCCTAGCTATTAACCTATGTGCAAGATCAATAGTTTAGTTTACAATGCAACTGAGTCACAATTGCATATCTGCAGTTCAGGGCTGTAGCAAATCATGCCACAGGATGTTCTCTTATGATTTTGTGCTGCTCCACCAACTCTTGATAGATAATAACTCCAGCCAAAATGACTACCAGGTTTTATTATGTTTTACACTCGTTTCTCAATACACCTGCTGAAGCTAAAAAATAGCTCCAATTATGTTCTCTATTTTTATATAAAGTTTCCAGCATCTACAGTATTTTACCTTTAGAAAATACTGATAAAGGTCTGACCATTATATCTAGGGACCCACAGTGAAGTGTTTGATTCTTCTCTCTGAAATGGTTTAGGAAGCCAGGCAATTGTATCCAAAGTCTATGACAAAATACAACAAGCACAAAAAAAAAACAAGAACATTGAACTGGACAAAAGGACACCAAATGCTGGAGTAACTCAGCAGGTCAGGCACCATCTCTGGTGAACATGGATAGGTGATATTTCAGGTCGAGAACCTTCTTCAGACTGGACAACCCATTCAAACACAGAGCAAAGGCACATCCAGCCATCAGCCCTAAGTACCCTATTCTCATATAATCATTTTCAACACGAATGAGAGTTCTCCTGTCAATTGGTCAAGCAACAGCATTGGTCATACAGAATTAATAGTGAGCAGCTCAGATTCATCCAGCAAAACTCAAAGTGCTGGAAGAACTCAACGGTTCAGGCAACATCTGTGGAGGGAAATGGACAGGCAGCAATTTGGATTGAGACCCTTCTTCAGACCAAGGGTCCTGACGCAAATTATTGCCTATTCTTTTTGACTCTGTCTTTTCTTCAATTATTTACCCAGCTATATGCTATTCCACTGCTGGAGATGATAACGATGAATACTTACATTTACATTGCATTTATAGCAGCACAACATCCCATGTAATCTCAACAAAATTCATCTGAACAACATAATGAGTCTTTTGACTAAGTGACTGGACAAAGAGGTAGCTTTTAAATAGTGTCTTTAAGAAGGAAGGAGAGATGGAGAGGTTCTTTGGGGCAGATCCAAAGTTTACAGCTCTGACAGACAGCCAGAAGGGGTAGTTAGCTCTGGATGACAAGAGAGCAAGAGTGGAGGAGCTCAATTATTTTGGAGCATTGCAGAGCTGAATGAGGTTACAATGATCAAGAAGAACGAGGCATGGACTGATTTAAAAGCAATGGAGTGATTTTTATTTATTTAATTGTAACATTTCTTAAGATACAAGAGATTAGTATGCAAAATGAGAGCACATGGTATTGGGGTAGGGTATTGACATGGATAGAGAACTGGTTGGCAGACAGGAAGCAAAGAGTCGGAATTAACGGGTCTTTTTCAGAATGGCAGGCTGTGAGGTGCCGCAAGGGACCGTGGGTGTGTACAATATATATTGACGAATTAGACGTGGGGGTTAAATGTAAAATCTGTAAGTTTGCGGATGACCCAAAGCTGGGTGACAGTGTGAGCTGCGAGGAGGATGCAATGAGGCTGTAGGGTGACTTGGATAGGGTGGGTGAGTGGGCAGAAGCATGGCAGATGCAGTTGAATGTGGATAAATATGAGGTTATCCACTTTGGTGGCAAGAACAGGAAGGCAGTTTATTATCTGAATGGTGTCAGAATAGAAGAAGGGGAGATAGAAACAGAAAATAGGTGCAGGAGAAGGCCATTTGGCTCATGACTGATCATGGCTGATCATCCACAATCAGTAACCCATGCCTGCCTTCTCCCCATATCCCTTGATTCCACTAGATCCTAGAACTCTATCTAACTATCTTTCAAATTCATTCAGTGAATTTGCCTTTATTCCCTTCTGTGGCAGAGAATTCCACAAATTCACAACTCTCTGGGTGAAAAAGTTTTTACTCATCTCAGTTTTAAATGGCCTTCCCTTTATTCTTGGACTGTGGCCCCTGGTTCTGGACTCCCCCAACATTGGGAACATTTTTCCTGCATCTAGCTTGTCCAGTCCTTTCATAATTTTATATGTTTCTATAAGACATCCTCTCATCCTTCTAAATTCCAGTGAATACAAGCCCAGTCGCTCCATTCTTTCACCATATGACAGTCCCACCATGCTGGGAATTAACCTCGTGAATTGACGCTGCATTCCCTCAATAGCAAGAATATCCTTCCTCAAACTAGGAAGACATGATCCCAGACCTGGGTGCAACGAGGCCTAGGTGTGCTTGTACAGAGAAAGGTTGAACAAGTTAGGTCTTTATTCTTTGGAGCGCAGAAGGTTAAGGGGGGACTTGATTGAGGTCTTTAAAATGATGAAAGGGATAGACAGAGTTGACGTGGATAAGCTTTTCCCATTGAGGGTAAGGAAGATTCAAACAAGAGGACATGACATGAGAATTAAGGGACAGAAGTTTAGGGGTAACGTGAGGGGGAACTTCTTTACTCAGAGGGTGGTGGCTGTGTGGAATGAGCTTCCAGCAGATGTGGTGGAGGCAGGATCGATTTTAACATTTAAAAGTAAAGTGGATAGGTATATGGACGTGAAGGGAATGGAGGGGTATGGTCTGAGTGCAGGTAGATGGGACTAGGGGAAAACAAATGGTCGGCACGGACTGGAAGGGCCGAGAGGGCCTGTCTCCGTGCTGTAATTGTTATATGGTTATATGGTTATACATCAGTCACTGAAAGTAAGCATGCAGGTACAGCAGGCAGTGAAGAAAGCCAATGGCATGTTGGCCTTCATTGCGAGAGAATTTGAGTTTAGGAGCAAGGAGGTCCTACTGCAATTGTACAGGGCCTGATGAGACTGCACCTGGAGTATTGTGTGCAATTTTGGTCTCCTAATTTGAGAAAGAACATTATTGCTATTGAGGGAGTGCAGTGTAGGTTCACCTGGTTAATTCCCGGGATGGCGGGACTAACATATGACGAAAGAATGGTTCGACTGGGCTTGTATTCGCTGGAATTTAGGATGAGAGTGGATCTTATAGAAACATATAAAATTGGACAAGGTAGATACAGGAAAATGTTCCCGATGTTGGGGGAATCCAGAACCAGGGGTCACAGTTTAAGAATAAGGGGTTGGCCATTTTGGACTGAGATGAGGAAAACCTTTCTCACTCAGAGAGTTGTGAGTCTGTGGAATTTTCTGCTGCAGAAGGAAGTGGAAGCCAATTCACTGGATGTTTTCAAGAGAGAGTTAGATTTAGCTCTTAGGGCTAAGGGAATCAAAGGATATGGGGAAAAAGCTGGAACGGGGTACTGATTTTGGATGATCAGCCATGATCATATTGAATGGCGGTGCTGGATCGAAGGGTCGAATGGCCTACTTCTGCACCTATTTTCTATGTTTCAATGATTCTTTGTTTAACTGGGCCCAATCTAGATTAGAGAGCAACAGGATAATGAATGAGATGGTTAATGGGGAGGGTTTTGAATTACCTCTAGTTTATGGAAGATAAAACCAGAAATAACTCTGTGACATTCAGCTAGGAGGAAATATGCCAAGAAGTCCTCAGCATTGACGGGACCCATGAATTCTCCTGGTATTTCATAAGGTCATAAGTGATAGAAGCAGAATTAGGCCATTCGGCCCATCAAGTCTACTTTGTCATTCAATCTTGGCTGATCTATCTCTTCCTACTAACCCCATTCTCCTGCCTTCTCCACATTACCCTTGTCAACCGTACTAATCAATTTCGTGAGATTTGGACTAGAAATCCCTTCTGTTGATCATCATTAAGACTTTATTTGGCCTCATCAAATTCAGAGAACATCTGCTGTTGATTAAGTACACATCTCAGATTATGCTTCAATTCCTGGACTTACCGATCTTTCATCATCGGCAAAACAAGTTGAGTCATCTGCAAATTACAGTGAAATATTATCGCGTTGTTAGATTTCATGCTTTCAATTTAAATGGGACTTTTTTTTACTATGTTTACAAAAGAATCACCACAATTAAGCTGCAGAAGCATGTCCTGGTGATATTAAATTATGTCATTTGGATATTAATTTAGGGAGTCGGGTGTGCTACGGGAAGTGCTGCTACCTTGCAGCTCCAACGAGCTGGGTCCATTTCAGATTTCCAATACCATCCGGGTAGAATTGGCAATATCACTTATGACTGCCTGTCTTTTACCCAGTAGGGCTCGGGTTTGCTGGTACATCACAAAGACCTGCTATAGATTAGTCCAGTGTTGTTGGCTGGTGGGTGAATCCGGAGGATGTTAATGGACACATGTGAAAGAATTGTTTGCAAGGAAATAAGTAGGAAAAAAGGACTGATTGCACAGTTCTAAGCACCGGCATAGACTTGTCATAAGCAAGTACATAATATGTACCTCATTACAAGACTATGTGTGGGAGCTGGGAGCTTAGAGGTTGGGAGATGTGTTGGGCTTATAGTGGTGATGAATCTCTGTTTGTGCCACAATGGACTGCTATACAAGTCACTAGGAGAGTATTTTGCTTGAGCCAGCATGTTGCTGGGGATAGTCTCTGGTGATTGCACCAGGATCAGTGATTCATTCCAATTCCAATTGTACAGATGTCCAGATGGAATAAATATAGCAGATGCCAAGAATTGCTGATGGCTGTAGCACAGGGTATAGAATATAGAGCAGAGAGGTTAGGGTGCTACTATACAAATAATTCATTAGACCATTGCTGCAGTACATTTGGCAGTCTCAATATGGGAAGGATTTAATTCATCTGGAGAGGTTACAGAATGGATTTACCATGACGTTACCTGGGAAGGAATCTTTCAACTATGAGGAGAGACTGGATAGAGACGAGAGACAATAAAGTACCATTGAACCACTGAACCATTGACCCATTGGAGGAGATGAATTTGTATTTGTTGAAGTGAAGAAGACTAAGGGTGGAATGTGATTGAGGTACACGGAATTGGGAGGAGCATAGGTAGATAGGATAAATACAAACTTTTCGCCTTAGCAGAATTACCCATCATGAGAGGGCATCGGTTTAATGGAGGCACAAGAGATCTGGAGCAGAATCTGGAGCAGAAAGAGGAGATGATGGAGGAATTCAACAGTTCAGGCAGCATCTTCAAAGGGAAATAGACAACCTTTTGGGTCGAGACCCTTCATCTCAACCAAATGAAGGGCCCCACTAAACTTGATAAGAGTTCTTCAGGCAACTCTTCTTACTTTGGCACAGGCTTAAGGTAAGGGGTAGGAAATTTAGAGGGGATTTAAGGAAGAGATTTTTCACCCAGGGGGTGGCTAAAATCTGGTATACACCAATTAAGACACAACGTTTAAGAAGTACTTCAAAGTCAAAGTCAATTTTATTCCTCTTAGATGAATACATTAAATGCCAAGACATAAAAGGCTGCAAGCCAGGTAGTAGGGAATGGGAAATGGATAGGTAAGTACATGTGGGCTGGCATAGGCAAAGGTCCTGCTTCCATGCTGTAAGATGCTGTGATTCTGATACTACTATAACCGTTCATTGGCACCAATGTTGAATACTAAAAAAACAAAATTGTCAGTAGCAATCCACATACCTTAACCACAGATACCACATTAACAGCGATCATGTCATTGATGGTCTAATGCACAAAGACAGAAGAAAATTACCAAATGCTATAATAGGGCAATATTGTAATTCGTAACTGAATTTCGATTCTTCACACAGCAAAACTAACCTTGGGTTCTCGTAAACCCAATACTATGTAAAATGTAATTATCCAAAGATGGTTTGAAAGCAGCCTTCTCCATAGCAAAATCACCAGTTAAAAAAACTAGTTAAGATCACTAGTTAACTATAATGGGTTGAGAGCAATGTCATGGAGACAGGAAGGTACTAGAGTTCTGTGGAATATTAATGTTGCAGTCACCAAACAGGAAACAACCATGGGCACAATACAAATTAACAATTACCTGTTGTGAAAAACTCTGGTAAAGTAATCAGAGTTTTATCAAAAAAACATTTCTTTAAAGAAGATACAGAAAGAAAAACATATGAATTTATGGTAGCGTGGAAAAAAATTACATCTAAGGGCTCACTTATACTTCTATGTGTGAGTCGGAATACTTTGGTAATATTGTCCATTTTGTCCACTTCAAAATTGCAATGAGCAGAGTTTGCTCCTCAAGATCAGATCTGTTGGGTCAAAGTACCACTGGCACCAGTGATCCCAAAGAATCCCAGTGATCCCAAAGCACCATTCCCTCAAAGAATTCATTCATTTCTTGTCAGCCTTTTGCCACAGGCCCAGGCTCAGGCTCCAGGAAGTGAATGAGGGAGCGATCCCCAGACGTTTGAAAGGGTGGGGGCTGTCCAGGTTACAAGTTGTATCCTGAGACACTGTCCCAGAATCGTCAAATGATTTTCAACTACATAACAAATAAAAATGATTCAAATGAGTACAAAATTATTGAAGTGGCTTGCTGTTGCAGGTGGTAGAGCAGCTGATTCAGAACTGCAGTGACTCAGTTTAATCCTGACCTCAGGTGCTGTCTGTTTGGGGATTGCATATCCTTCCTGTGACCCCCATGGGTTTCATCTACATGCTCTGGTTTCCTCCGAAGCATCAAATGCCGTGCTGGTTGGTAGATTATTCAGCCACTGTCAATTGCCTCTAATGTATAGGTGATTGGTAGAATCCAGAAGGTAATGAGAAGCAGAGAAAATAAAATGGGATTAGTGTTGATTAGTGTAAATGGGTGTTTAATGTCTGGTACAGACTCAGTGGGATAAAGGCTTGCATCTAAACTGAATGACTGTTGATAAATTAAAATAACATTAAATAGGTCAAGTGACTACCTGCAATTATCTATCGTCACAGTGGTCAGATGAATGAGGCCCGTGCTGTGAAGCAGGGGACCAGATGTACAGGGTTGCAGACCCTCACTTCAGCCTGACCTGCACCACTGCCAGACTCCGGAGAGGTTCCAGCAGCAGAGAGAAGAGTCAAGCACGTATTGGACTTAAGGCTTTCAGCCATCCATGCTTGGAATTTCATGTATCATATTTCCTAATGGTCTACAAGAGGGCCTTTTGGCCATCGAGTCAATGCCAACTCTCAGAGCAATCGCATGAAACCCATTCATTCCCGTGTTTCCCGTGTTGTGGATAATGAAGTAGATTTTCAAAGTCTACAGAGAGATTTGGGCCATTTGGAAAAGTGGGTTGAAAGATGGCAGATGGAGTTTAATGCTGTTAAGTGTGAAGTGCTACATCTTGGCAGGACAAATCAAAATAGGACGTACATGGTAAATGGTAGGGAATTGAGGAATGCTGTGGAACAGAGGGATCTAGGAATAACTGTGCATAGTTCCCTGAAGGTGGAATCGCATATAGATAGGGTGGTAAAGAAAGTCTTTGGTGTGCTGGCCTTTATAAAATCAGCGCATTGAATATAGGAGTAGGGAAGTAATGTTAAAATTGTACAAGGCATTGGTAAAGACCAATTCTGGAGTATGGTGTACAATTTTGGTCGCCTAGTTATAGGAAGGATGTCAACAAAAATAGAGAGAGTACAGAGGAGATTTACTAGAATGTTGCCAGGGTTCCAGCAACTATGTTACAGAGAAAGGTTTTGAACAAGTTAGGTCTTTATTCTTTGGAGCGCAGAAGGTTAAGGGGGGGACTTGATTGAGGTCTTTAAAATGATGAAAGGGATAGACAGAGTTGACGTGAATACGTTTTTCCCATTGAGGGTAGGGAAGATTCAAACAAGAGGGCATGACATGAGAATTAAGGGACAGAAGTTTCGGGTAACGTGAGGGGGGAACTTCTTTACTCAGAGGGTGGTGGCTGTGTGGAATGAGCTTCCAGCAGAAGTGGTGGAGGCAGGATCGATTTTAACATTTAAGAGTAAAGTGGATAGGTATATGGACGTGAAGGGAATGGAGTAGTATGGTCTGAGTGCAGGTAGATGGGACTAGGGGAAAACAAATGGTCGGCACGGACTGGAAGGGTCGAGAGGGCCTGTTTCCATGCTGTAATTGTTATATGGTTATATGGTTTCCATGTAACCTATTCTACTTCATATGCCCATCAACCTCCTCCCTACTACCCCACCTGCGCCAGGGCAACATAGCAGCCAATTAACCTAGAAACCAGAGCTGTAGAGGAAACTGCAGCATCCAGCGGAAACCCAGAGGATCGCGAGGAGAAGGTGCAAACTGTACATGATAGAACTGGAGCTCAAGGTCAAACGCAGACTGCTGGAGCTGTGAGGCAGGAGCACTACCTGCTGCACCACTCTGTTACCTTTCAAAGTCCAAGACATGCTGAGCCACAACTGCTCAAAACGTGGAGTTGCCTCCAGAGCTGTTGACTATCGATAAGCACAATTTGGTCAAATTATATTAAAACGCCTACCTTCCCGATCCTCAGGGTTTCACAAGATCTTTTTAATGGTTATCTCTAAAAGAGCAAAACCAGTTTAACATGCAAATCTCAAACTACCTTTACTATTGGAGTCGTAACATTAGCTTTATAGATTTTGGTTTCGAGATACAGAGTGGAAACAGCCCCTTCGGCCCACCAGTCCATACCATCCAATGATCGCTGATGCACCAGTTTTATCCTACACACCAGGGACAATTTACAGAAGCCAATTAACCCACGAGCCTGCACACCTTTGGAATTTGAAAATAAACCAGAGCACCTGGAGAAAACCCATGTGGCCACAGGGAGAACGTACAAACTCCGTACAGGCAGCACCCATAGTCAGGATGGAACCTTATCTCTGGCACTGTAAGTCAGCAACTCTACCGCTGTGCCGCCCGTATATTACCGCCAATATATCAGCATATTCAGTGATTATGAATTAATGAAATAGGAAATTAGCTTCCCTAAAATATGAATTGTCAGTTCTGTGTACAAAAGTTCTGTGTACAACCAGACTGATTCCTGGGATGGCAGGACTTCCATATGAAGAAAGATTGGATAGACTCGGCTTGTACTCGCTGGAATTTAGGAGATTGAGGGGGAATCTTATAGAGACTTACAAAATTCTTAAGGGGTTGGACAGGCTAGATGCCGGAAGATTGTTCCCGATGTTGGGGAAGTCCAGAACAAGGGGTCACAGTTTAAGGATAAGGGGGAAGTCTTTTAGGAGCGAGATGAGAAAATCTTTTTTCACACAGAGTGGTGAATCTGTGGAATTCTCTGCCACAGAAGGTAGTTCAGGCCAGTTCATTGGCTATATTTAAGAGGGAGTTAGATGTGGCCCTTGTGGCTAAAGGGATCATGGGGTATGGAGAGAAGGCAGGTACAGGATACTGAGTTGGATGATCAGCCATGATCATTTTGAATGGCGGTGCAGGCTCGAAGGGCCGAATGGCCTACTCCTGCACCTATTTTCTATGATTCTATGATTCTATGAAAAGGCAATAAAAGGTAATGCACCTTATCCACGTCATTCATTTCAAGAAATCTACATGGGTTTGGTTCCTGGATTATTCCGACGTTGTTTACTGCAACAAAAAGATATTTATATTTACTTTTTTAAATGAATAAAATATAGATAATGCAATTTTGCATTTACATCTGTAGATCCATTCAATTCCAACATTATTTACTGCAAGAAAAAGATAGCTATATTTCCTTTAAAAATGAATAAAATACAGATAATGCAATTTTGTATATCTATCTGTAGACCCATTCAGCTGCAAAATAAGGTCCAGAACTCACCGTAAGTTAATCATACAATCACAGATTTGCCATAGAAATGCACAGCACAGAAACAGGTCCTTACAGCGACTTTCTTCATGCTGACCACAATGCCTATCTACGCTAATTCCATTTGCCTGCATTAAATCTGCATCCCTCCTCATCTTTCTTATCCAAGCACCTACCCAAATTGCTTTTCAAGCATTCTAATGGTATCTGAGCATCACTGTCGAGCAGCTCGTTTTAAATTTTCGCCACGCCCTATGTGGAAAGTTTAACCCTCAGATTGCTTTTAAATTTCTCGTCTCTAATCTTAAACTGTGCTCTCTAGTTAAGGGAAATATGTTCAAATTCAATCTGGGCAGAATCTGCATGCAAGGCATGTACTAACCAGTCGGTCTATGGTAGAGCCAATCACCGGTAAGATCCCAAATCTCATTTTGAAGAAGGGTCTTGCCTATCAACATCGCCTACTCCTTCGCAGATGCTGCTGCACCCGCTCTCCATCTCAACATGCACCTCATCTCCAACAAACATCCTAATACTGAGTGAAAAAGGGAGGGGGGGGGACGAAGAGGGAGGAAGAGAGAGAGAGAGGAAGATAGAGAGAAAGAGAGAGTGAAAGGGAGGGGGGGAGAGAGGAGGGGGAGGGGGGGGGGGAGAGAGGGGGAGGGGGGGGGGAGAGGGGGGGGGAGTGAGGGGTGGGAGAGGGGGAGAGAGACGGGGAGAGAGGGGGCAGGCACGGAACTCGCTATCAAAACATGGAGGGGACAGGGGGGACACACCATCTTTTGGCGGCCGTGCACGCATGCACACACTCACACACACAAGCGCGAGGCTTCAGAGGCTCACTCCAGCGCTAAATGCAGCTCAACTCTGCCTGTCTCGCCGGGTTAACTACAGCCCTGACTGGACTGACGGGACACCAGCGCTGCTTCTCCGCGCTGCCCATATTTCCCGCAAGCCCAGGCAGGACAGGCAGAGTTGAGCTGGGTTTAGCGCTGCTTCTCTGCGCTGGCTGTGGGCCTGGGGGCACAGCTCCCGTCTGACTCCCAACATCTCTGGCCACCACTGTGGTGGGGCGACAGCGCCGGACAGCCGCCGGGATCGATCCTGGCTGCGGATGAGGCGCAGGTCTGTGCCACGCCTCCCTCCTCCAATCATCGCGCTTAATCATCATGTCCCACCCTCATTGCCTGCTGACCGACATCTCTCTCGTCCAATCGGCGCCCTCGATCAGCAGTCCCACCTCCACTGTCTCGCGGAAGGCGGAGATTTTAAAATACGGATGACAAAAACTTGGGGGGGATGTCCCCCACCTCGCAAAACATGGGGGGGACGTGTCCCCTCTGCCCCCCCCCCCGGTTTTTCCGCCCCTCTGAGGGGGGGAGGGAGGTAGGAAGGAGGGAGGGGGGGGAGGTGGGGGAGAGAGGGGGGAGGGGGAGAGGGGGGGGAAAGGGGAGAAAGATGGGGAGAGAGGGAAGAGAGAGGGGGAAAGAGAGGGGGATTGAGAGGGAGTGAGAGGGGGAGAGAGATATTTCTATGACCATACCATGGACCACAAGAAGAGGTTTTGTAATTTGCCCCCGCATCGATTCATGACCTTCATCAAGTCACTCCTTCACCCTCTCACCATTGTTAAAAAAAAGGATTAGTGTCTCATCTCTCCTTTTTACTGTCACTCCAGTTCTGGTAACATAGATGAATGTATGATGTGAAGCCAGTTTTGCACTGTTATACACTAGCATTAACACCCAGTCCTAAATAAAGAAATTATCTGATGAAATAAAAACAGAAGGATTTGACTTACTCAGAATCCCAACTTCAAGGCCTCTCAGATTTTCTTCAATGTGCTTATAAATGTCTGTGTTACTAAAATTTGCCTGAATTATTTTTACATTTTTTCCTGTGGCTTGTTCTGTCAAGAATATAAAAAAAAACACATTCAAATAATGCACCAGTAAAAACATTCTGAACCAAAATTTTATTAAACACAGCATTAACATTTCACTTAATTCCATAGGTGTGGCTGATTTTATGCTGCCAGCGTCATTTGTCATAATGTGTCGGAAAGAACTGCAGACGCTGGTTTAAATCGAAGGTAGACACAAAATGCTGGAGTTACTCACCGGGGCAGGCAACAACTCTGGAGAGAAGGAATGGGTGACGTTTCGGGTCGAGACCCTTCTTCAGACCGAAGTCTTAAGAAGGGTCTCTACCCGAAACGTCACCCATTCCTTCTCTCCAGAGTTGTTGCCTGCCCCGGTGAGTAACTCCAGCATTTTGTGTCTACCTTCATTTGTTATAATGTCATATATAGATTGTGCCAAAGTAGAGTTGCTTGAAAGCCTCAAGTTTTTTGGAATAAATATCACCAGCAAATTGTCCTGGACCAGCCACATCGAAGTAATGGCCAATAAAGCACACCAATGCCTTGACTGCCTTAGGGGGGCTTAGGAAGGTCAGCATGTCTGAAGTTCAGCTTTTTATCGGGATGCATCACAGCTTTGGGAGCAGCTCCATCCAAGACCATAAAAAATTGCCTCGGCAAGGCCACCGGCATAATCAAGGGCCACTCACTCTGGCCACTCCCTCTTCTCCCCTCCTTTTTTCAGGCAAGAGGTACAGAAGTTTGAAAACACATACATCCAGATTCAGGGACAGTTTCTTCCTACCTGTTTTCAGACAACTGAACTGTCGTCCTGACCTCCGATCCACCTCCGTGGAGATCTTTGAACTATGTTTAAAAGATTTACTGGAATGGCGGTGCTGGCTCGAAGGGCCAAATGGCCTACTCCTGCATCTATTATCTAGTGTCTATTTATCTTGCACAAGACATTATACCCTTTATCCTATGTCTATTTGCTGAGGACAGTTTGATTAGAATCATGTATAGTCTTTCTTTTCACTGACTGAATAGCATGCAACAAAAAGCTTTTTATAACCATATAACCATATAACAATTACAGCACGGAGACAGGCCCTCTCGGCCCTTCCAGTCCGTGCCGACCATTTGTTTTCCCCTAGTCCCATCTACCTGCACTCAGACCATACCCCTCCATTCCCTTCACGTCCATATACCTATCCACTTTACATTTAAATGTTAAAATCGATCCTGCCTCCACCACCTCTGCTGGAAGCTCATTCCACACAGCCACCACCCTCTGAGTAAAGAAGTTCCCCCTCACGTTACCCCTAAACTTCTGTCCCTTAATTCTCATGTCATGCCCTCTTGTTTGAATCTTCCCTACCCTCAATGGGAAAAGCTTATCCACGTCAACTCTATCCCTTTCATCATTTTAAAGACCTCAATCAAGTCACCCCTTAACCTTCTGCGCTCCAAAGAATAAAGACCTAACTTGTTCAACCTTTCTCTGTAACATAGTTGCTGGAACCCTGGCAACATTCTAGTAAATCTCCTCTGTACTCTCTCTATTTTGTTGACATCCTTCCTATAACTAGGCGACCAAAATTGTACACCATACTCCAGAATTGGTCTTACCAATGCCTTGTACAATTTTAACATTACTTCCCTACTCCTATATTCAATGCTCTGATTTATAAAGGCCAGCACACCAAAGGCTTTCTTTACCACCCTATCTACATGCGATTCCACTTTCAGGGAACTATGCACATTTATTCCTAGATCCCTCTGTTCCACAGCATTCCTCAATTCCCTACCATTTACCATGTACGTCCTATTTTGATTTGTCCTGCCAAGATGTAGCACTTCACACTTATCAGCATTAAACTCCATCTGCCATCTTTCAGCCCACTTTTCCAAATGGCACAAATCTCTCTGTAGACTTTGAGAATCTACTTCATTATCCACAATACCACCTATCTTAGTATCATCTGCATACTTACTTATCCAATTTTCCACCCCATCATCCAGATCATTGATGTACATGACAAACAACAGTGGACCCAACACAGATCCCTGAGGCACCCCACTGGTCACCGGCTTCCAACCTGACAAACAGCCATCCACCATTACTCTCTGACATCTTCCATTCAGCCACTGTTGAATCCATCTTGCTACTCCGCCATTAACACCCAAAGATTGAACCTTCTGAACCAACCTTCCATGGGGAACCTTGTCAAAGGCCTTACTGAAATCCATATAGACAACATCCACTGCTTTACCCTCATCAATTTCCCTAGTTACCGCTTCAAAAAACTCAAGAAGGTTTGTCAAACATGACCTTCCAGGCACAAATCCATGTTGACTGTTCCTGATCAGACCCTGTTTATCCAGATGCTTATATATATTATCTCTAAGTATCATTTCCATTAATTTGCCCACCACTGACGTCAAACTAATAGGTCTATAATTGCTAGGTTTATTCTTTGAACCCTTTTTAAACAATGGAACAACATGCGCAGTACGCCAATCCTCCGGCACTATTCCCGTTTCTAATGACATTTGAAATATTTCTGTCATAGCTCCTGCTATTTCTACACTAACTTCCCTCAATGTCCTAGGGAATATCGTGTCAGGACCTGGAGACTTATCCACCTTTATATTTTTCAAAAGTGTCAGTACTTCCTCCTCTTTGAATCTCATAGTTTCCATAGCTACTCTACTTTTTTCCCTTACCTCACAGAGTTCAATATCCTTCTCCTTGGTGAATACTGAAGAAAAGAAATTGTTCAATATCTCCCCCATCTCTTTTGGCTCTGCAGATAGCTGTCCATTCTGGTTCTCTAATGGTCCAATTTTATCCCTCGTTATCCTTTTGCTATTAATATAGCTGTAGAAACCCTTTGGATTTACTTTCACCTTTCTTGCCAAAGCAACCTCATATCTTCTTTTAGCCTTCCTAATTTCTTTCTTAAGATTCTTTTTACATTCTTTATACTCCTCTAGCACCTCATTTACTCCATGCCTTCTATAATTATTGTAGATATCTCTCTTTTTTCGAAACAAGTGTCTAATTTCCCTTGAAAACCATGGCTCTTTCCAATTTTTACTATTTCCTTTCAACCTAACAGGGACATAAAGATTCTGTACTCTTACAATTTCCCCTTTAAATGTCCTCCATTTCTCTTCTACATCCTTCCCATGAAACAAAGTGTCCCAATTCACTCCTTTAAAATCCTCACGCATTCCCTCAAAGTTAGCCTTTCTCCAATCAAAAATCTCCACTCTAGGTCCTGTTCTGACTCGCTCCATAATTATATAATTACATAATTACTGTACCTTTGTATACATAACAATAATAAACTGAACTAAACTAAAACATTTGCCAACAAATTGCCAACATTAAAGAATGTAAATTAAATCTCCTGTAATATGATATTGGATCTAATAAGCTTGGACAACTTTCTGGAAAGTCCCTCCTTCTATGCGATTTCATCACAAGCAATTAATTCTTATCATCTAATTCTTTATTCTTCCAATGTAGGCAACTCTGATCTAAGTTTCATGTCACTTTTCATTGGTGCACCATTTCCTTCAATACAATTTCTGAATAAGAAGATACTGGGATATAAATTATATTGCTGGGTGTAGGTGTGTTACACAACAGATTTAAAGTTAAAATGAAATGTGACATTTTTTTGGCGTGCCAATATAAAATGTTATTTTCTGTCACATTTCTCCATGCCTGCAATGTGCTTGTGCACAGAGGCTGCTGAACATGCAGCAATGCCAATTAAACCTAAGGTTGGTTAAGAAGGTTCAATCTTTGGGTGTTAATGGCGGAGTAGCAAGATGGATTCAACAGTGGCTGAATGGGAGATGTCAGAGAGTAATGGTGGATGGCTGTTTGTCAGGTTGGAAGCCGGTGACCAGTGGGGTGCCTCAGGGATCTGTGTTGGGTCCACTGTTGTTTGTCATGTACATCAATGATCTGGATGATGGGGTGGAAAATTGGATAAGTAAGTATGCAGATGATATTAAGATAGGTAGTGTTGTGGATAATGAAGTAGATTTTCAAAGTCTACAGACAGATTTGGGCCATTTGGAAAAGTGGGCTGAAAGATGGCAGATGGAGTTTAATGCTGATAAGTGTGAAGTGATACATCTTGGCAGGACAAATCAAAATAGGACATACATGGTAAATGGTAGGGAATTGAGGAATGCTGTGGAACAGAGGGATCTAGGAATAACTGTGCATAGTTCCCTGAAGGTGGAATCGCATGTAGATAGGGTGGTAAAGAAAAGCCTTTGGTATGCTGGCCTTTATAAATCAGAGCATTGAATATAGGAGTAGGGAAGTAATGTTAAAATTGTACAAGGCATTGGTAAGACCAATTCTGGAGTATGGTGTACAATTTTGGTCGCCTAGTTATAGGAAGGATGTCAACAAAATAGAGAGAGTACAGAGGAGATTTACTAGAATGTTGCCAGGGTTCCAGCAACTATGTTACAGAGAAAGGTTGAACAAGTTAGGTCTTTATTCTTTGGAGCGCAGAAGGTTAAGGGGGGACTTGATTGAGGTCTTTAAAATGATGAAAGGGATAGACAGAGTTGACGTGGATACGTTTTTTCCCATTGAGGGTAGGGAAGATTCAAACAAGAGGGCATGACATGAGAATTAAGGGACAGAGGTTTCGAGGTAACGTGAGGGGGAACTTCTTTACTCAGAGGGTGGTGGCTGTGTGGAATCAGCTTCCAGCAGAAGTGGTGGAGGCAGGATCGATTTTAACATTTAAGAGTAAAGCGGATAGGTATATGGACGTGAAGGGAATGGAGGGGTATGGTCTGAGTGCAGGTAGATGGGACTAGGGGAAAACAAATGGTCGGCACGGACTGGAAGGGCCGAGAGGGCCTGTTTCCGTGCTGTAATTGTTATATGGTTATATGGTAATGCCTCGATCAGCATGCAATGATATTACTGCATTACTGAAGATGCACGGGTGCTGCATAATTCACTGAAAGATGGGCTTCAGTAGGAGGAAGAAAGCTTGTTCAGACTTAGGTTTAAAGGTCAGTCCTTTCCTTGGAGCACAAGGGAAATCTGAGTTCCATGGAAGGCTCCAGGCATTCTAATTCTTCCCCTGTGTGCATTTTTGATCTCACATCCATCAGCAGTGCTTGGTGCTCACTTCCATCACTAGCCCGACATTCCTGAATTGGCCCGAGGCCCACTACTTGAATTGGTTATTCTCATTGGCAAGAGGCATTGTAAGATCTCCTGCCTATTTGACAATGCCAGACGTCTCAGGATCGAACCCAGGTCTCTGGCTCTGTGAGGCAGCAGCTCAACCAGCTGTGCCACTGTGAATTTGGTCTTATCAGTTTCAATTCATCTTTAAACCAAAGCATCTTGAAATAGATAATCAAATCTGATTACCACTTTTATGCAAAAGTTCATTTGAGCTGCCTCTCTGCCTAACTAAGACATTGGTCACAAGGAGAACACAAATCCTGCTGAGATCTTTGACCTAAAATGTTTTTCTCTCCACAGATGATGTATGTGAGTGTTTCTGGCACAGTCTGATCTGCAGACATGCTGAGATTGCAGGTTGCAATTCTGGATGTTAGACCCTGGTCAGCAACATCTGACCCTATATAAGGTTTATCTTTGAGCAAAATACCTACAGTGTCCTGTGTCTTTTATTTTGATCTGCACTTTTAGCTGGTGGCCCCAATGAAGAAGTGATAGCTAGACACTCAGGTGAGAGCTGCCAAATGGTACATTGTTGGCCAAAAGGGACCCACAAAGGTAAGTTTAAACATTTATATTTCATTAGTCAGTGGGATCACCAGCTTGCCTCATGAAAGTCTTACGTTATATATTACGTCCTACATCCAACTCCCCATCTGGTATTCAAAATGTTCCCACACCATTTGGCACATCACCTCTCTGCAATCTCCTGCTGTTTAGTTTACTGTCACGTGTACCACGGTACAGTGAAAACCTTGAGGTGCATGCGAACCAGTCAGTGGAAAGATAAAACATGATTACAGTCGAGCTATTCACAGTGTACAAATACACAACAAAGGGAATAACGTGAATAATGTTTAGTGCAAGATAAAGTCCGATCAAAGAGAGTCCGAGGGTCTCCAATGAGGTAGAGAGTAGCTCAGGCCTCTCTCTAGTTGCTGGTGGGATGGTTCAGTTGCCTGACCATATTCAGACTGATCACTAAGAAATTCACAGAAATGAGTTCCGGTCATTAATATCAGCATAGCCTCTACACTCCTTGTCTCCCAAAGTTTCCTTACTGCTTCAAAAAAGCTGTCGCATGGATTCCTCTCATCTGAACTTAGAGACACTGCCTTTGATATTTTGCCAAATTAATTCTGTTCAATTTATCATAGTTGATCGTGATTCTGCTCCAAACCCCAATATTTCTTCTATCACATCATCTGTTCATTTCTGCTTCAATAACACTATCCCATCTTAAGCATCTCCATTCTCTTTATTAGTTACTCTCAGACATAGACGGTGTCCAGGTGCCATCGCAACAACCTGCTCAATGCTCCTAAGACTGTGGATTTGATTGTAGACTTTAGGAGAGCTTCCCCTCCCCTCCCCCCACTCACCATCAACAATGCCACAGTCACATCTGTGGAGTAATTTAAGTTCCTTGGAACCATCATCTCCAGGGACCTTAAATGGGAGGCCACCATCGATTCCACAGTCAAAATGGCCCAACAGAGGATGTACTTCCTGCGGCAGCTGAGAAACCACAATCTGCCACAGGCAATGATGGGCCAATTCTATACGGCCATCATAGAGTCCGTCCTCACCTTCTCCATCATGGTCTGGTTTGGCTCAGCCACCAAGCACGACATCCGGAGGCTGCAGTGCATCATTCGATCAGCCGAGAAGGTTATTGGCTGCAACCTCCCCCCCATCGACAAACTGTACACTGCAAGGGCCAGGAAGAGAGTGGGTAAGACGATCTCTGACCCCTCTCACCCTGGCCACAAACTCTTTGAAGCACTTCCCTCTAGTAGTGCGACTCCGGACTGTCAATTCCGCCAAAGCCGGACATAAAAACAGTTTTTTTTCCATGAGCAGTAGCTCTACTCAACAGCCAAAAGTCTGTAGCCTCCTTTTGTTGTAGTATTTTATTTAATTCTTCACATGTTTAAATTATAATATTTTATTTTTAATTGTCTACTGTATATCGTGTTGCTACTTGCGAGCAAAGCACCAAGGCAAATTCCTTGTATATGTACATACTTGGCTAATAAAAATGTATGCAATTCAATTCAAAACAGTTATTCAATGGTAACTCGGATATTTATTCTTGATAGCTTGCTGGACTATCCCCTCCATGTATTCACATCTCACATGTAAATATACAACCCAGTCTGGCTGAGCGGAAAATCCTCAAACTATTGGCTTAAAGTTATCACTTTTGGAATTGTTTAGATTATATTTAATTTCTATAAAGCCCAAAATCACCTGATACCCATTCCTAAATGCAAATGCTCATTTAGAAATATGAATCGGATTAGGAGATATTAAATATCTTTGATTATCTTGGATTTGATTTTCTTTAAACAACCAGATTATATAAGCAAATATGAAATATCAGAGAAGCAAATATTGAAAATTCAACACAGGAAATGTTTCTGCTTGTCCAATACATTAATGGCATTCTCTTCAGTGTAATGTACAGTCTTGCTTAAATTATGTTAATCTTAGACATAGGTTGATAATTGTTCATGACATTTTAAATATATTTATGGTAACTGGTGCAGTTCAACCAGCTAAACCAGTTTATCATGTTATTAAATCTTTTCTTAGACCTCAGATGTAAGTAAGATCACTTCAGAGCCAACCGATCCACAGAGGACACAGTCTCAACAACACTGAACCTCGTACTGCCACACCTTGATCGGAAAAATACTTATGCCAGGATCCGCTTCATGGACTTCAGCTCTGCGTTTAACACAATCATTCCGCAGCAGCTGCTGGAGAAGTTGGAGTTATTGGGGGTTGATGCTGGCACATGTAACTGGGTCCTGAACTTTCTATCGCAACAGCAGCAGACGGTCAGGGTGGGCAGTAGGACATCAAAAACCATAGCTGTGAGCACTGGCTCGCCCCAAGGCTGTCCTAAGCCCCCTGCTGTTTAGTCTGCTTACACACGACTGTACTGCTAGACTCAACAACAACTTCATCAACAAGTTCGCTGACGACACAACAGTGGTGGGTCTCATCAGTGACAATGATGAGTCGGCGTACAGGATGGAGGTGGAGCTGCTCACAGGATGGTTCAAATCCCACAACCTCATTCTCAACGTGGGAAAAATGAAGGAGATGGTGGTTGACTTCAGGAGGGCGGGAAAACAACGCCATACACCTCTGCACATCGATGGAGCTGATGTGGAAAGGGTCAGCAGTGTGAAGTTCCTAGGACTCCACCTGTCATGGATGCAATAGATGAGGTTGGAGGAGGTGCATAGAAACATAGAAAATAGGTGCAGGAGTAGGACATTCAGCCTTTCGAGCCAGCACCACCATTCAATATGATCATGGCTGATCATCCAACTCAGTATCCCGTACCTGCCTTCTCTCCATACCGCCTGATCCCTTTAGCCGCAAGGGCCACATCTAACTCCCTCTTAAAAATAGCCAATGAACTGGCCTCAACTACCTTCTGTGGCAGAAAATTCCAGAGATTCACCACTCTCTGTGTGAAAAATGTTTTTCTCATCTTGGTCCTAAAAAATTTCCCCCTTATCCATAAACTGTGACCCCTTGTTCTGGACTTCCCCAACATTGGGAACAATCTTCCTGCATCTAGCCTGTCCAACCCCTTAAGAATGTTGTAAGTTTCTATAAGATCTCCCTTCAATCTTCTAAATTCTAGCGAGTACAAGCCAAGTCTATCCAGTCTTTCTTCATATGAAAGTCCTGCCATCCCAAGAATCAGTCTGGTGAACCTTCCCTGTGCTCCCTCTATGGCAAGAATGTCTTTCCTCAGATTTGGAGACCAAAACTGTTCGCAATACGCCAGGTGTGGCCTCACCAAGACCCTGTACAACTGCAGTAGAACCTCCCTGCTCCTATACTCAAATCCTTTTGCTATGAATGCTAACATACCATTCGTTTTTTTCACTGCCTGCTTTCAATGACTGGTCTACCATGACACCCAGGTCTCGTTGCATCTCCCCTTTTCCTAATCGGCCACCATTCAGATAATACTCTACTTTCCTGTTTTTTTCTACCAAAGTGGATAACCTCACATTTATCCACATTATACTGCATCTGCCATGCATTTGCCCACATATCCAGCCTATCCAAGTCATCTTGCAGTCTCCTAGCATCCTCCTCACAGCCAACACTGCCCCTCAGCTTCGTATCATCCGCAAACCTGGAGATGTTGCATTCAATTCCCTCGTCCAAATCATTAATATATATTGTAAATAACTGGGGTCCACGCACTGAGCCTTGCGGTACCCCACTAGTCACTGCCTGCCATTCTGAAAATTACCCGATTACTCCTACTCTTTGCTTCCTGTCTGCCAGCCAGTTCCCTATCCACATCAATACTGAACTGCCAATACCGTGTGCTTTAGGTTTGTATACTAATCTCTTATGTGGGACCTTGTCGAAAGCCTTCTGAAAGTCCAGATATAACACATCCACTGGTTCTCCCTTATCCACTCTACCAGTTACATCCTCGAAAAATTCTATAAGATTTGTCAGACATGATTTACCTTTCATAAATCCATGCTGACTTGTCCAATGATTTCACCACTTTCCAAATGTGCTACTATCCCATCTTTAATAACTGACTCTAGCAGTTTCCCCACTACCAATGTTAGACTAACTGGTCTGTAATTCCTCTCACTCCCCCTTTTTAAAAAGTGTGGTTATATTAGCTATCCTCCAATCCTCAGGAACTACTCAGAATCTAAAGAGGTTTTTTTTAATTATCACTGATGCATCCACTATTTCTGGGGCTACTTCCTTAAGTACTCTGGGATGCAGCCTGTCTGGCCCTGGGGATTTATGGGCCTTTAATCCATTCAATTTACCTAACACCACTTCCCGGCTAACCTGGGTTTCACTCAGTTCCTCCATCTCATTTGACCCCCGGTCCGCTGCTATTTCCGGCAGACTATTTATGTCTTCCTTAGTGTAGACAGAACCAAAGTAGTTATTCAATTGGTCTGCCATGTCCTTGTTCCCCATGATCAATTCACCCGTTTCTGACTGCAAGGGACCTACATTTGTTTTAATTAATCTTTTTCTCCTCACATATCACATATCCCTGCCAATTTCCTTTCATAATCTATTTTCCCTTTCCTAATTAAACCCTTTGTCCTCCCAGTCCTCTGGTAGGCTGCTTTTTCTGGCTATTTTGTATGCTTCATCTTTTGTTTTGATACTATCCCTGATTTCCCTTGTTATCCATGGATGCACTACCTTCCCTGATTTATTATTTTGCCAAACTGGGATAAACAATATTTGTAGTTCATCCATGCAGTCTTTAAATGCCTTCCATTGCACATCCACCATCAACCCTTTAAGAATCAATTGCCAGTCCATCTTGGCCAATTCATGTCTCATACCCTCAAAGTTACCTTTCTTTAAGTTCAGAACCCTTGTTTCTGAATTAATTATGTCACTCTCCATCCTAATGAAGAACTCAACTTGCCTAAGGGGCCACGCACAACAAAACTAACTAACCCTTCCTCATTACTCAATACCCAGTCTAGAATAGCCTGCTCTCTCGTTGGTTCCTCTCCATGTTGGTTTAGAAAACTATCCCGCATACATTCCAAGAAATCCTCTTCCTCAGCACCCCTGCCAATTTGATTCACCCAATCTATATGTAGATTGAAGTCACCCATTGTAACTGTTTTACCTTTGTTGCATGCATTTCTAATTTCCCGTTTGATGCCATCCCCAACTCCACTACTACTGCTACGTGGCCTGTACACAACTCCCACAAGCGTTTTCTGCCTCTTAGTGTTTCGCAGCTCTACCCATATCGATTCCACATCCTCCAAGCTAATGTCCTTCCTTTCTATTGCATTAATCTCCTCTCTAACCAGCAACGATACCCCACCTCATTTTCCTTTCTGTCTATCCCTCCTGAATATTGAATATCCCTGGATGTTCAGCTCCCAGCCTTATTCACCCTGGAGCCATATCTCCGTGATCCCAACTATATCATAATCATTAATAGCTATCTGCACATTCAACTCATCCACCTTATTACAAATGTTCCTTGCATTGAGACACAAAGCCTTCAGGCTTGTTTTTACAACACTCTTACTCCTTATACAATTATGTTGAAAAGTGGCCCTTTTTGATTTTTGCCCTGGATTTGTCTGCCTGCCACTTTTACTTATCACCTTGCTACCTATTGCTTCTATCCTCATTTTACACCCCTCTGTCTCTCTGCTCACACATTTCAAAAACCCACTACCTCTTATTCTCTGTTTATTTATTTTTTTCTTCTTTTTTATTCCCCCCTACATGTTGGGTCTGAATGCTTCCCTTCTCTGCCTCCTGCCTCGCACACTGTCTACTAGCTTTCTCTATGTGAGTCCCTCTCCCCAACCGTTCTAGTTTAAAGTCTCCCCAGTAGCCTTTGCAAATCTCCACACCAGGATATTGGTCCTTCTCGGGTTCAAGTGCAACCTGTCCTTTTTGTACAGGTCATACCTTCCCCAAAAGAGGTCCCAATGATCCAGAAATTTGAATCCCTGCCCTCTGCACCAGTTTTTCAGCCACGCATTTATCCTCCACCTCACCCCATTCCTATTCTCATTGTCGTGTGGCACAGGCAGTAATCCTGAGATTGTTACCTTTGCAGTCCTTCTCCTTAACTCTCCTTCTAACTCCCTATATTCTCCTTTCAGGACCTCTTTTCTTTTTCTACCTATGTCATTGGTACCTATATGTACCACGAACTCAGGCTCCTCTCCCTCCCATTTCAGGATATCTTGGACACGTTCAGACACATCCCAGACCCTGGCACCAGGGAGGCAAACTACCATCCGGGTGTCCTGACTGCGTCCACAGAATCGCCTATCTGACCCCCTAACTATAGAGTCCCCTATTACTACTGCCCTCCTCTTCTTTTCCTTACCCTTCTGAGCAACAGGGCCGGTCTCTGTACCGCAGGCCCGGCCGCTGTTAGTACCCCCAAGTACGCTGTGCCCCCCAACAGCACTCAAACAGGAGTACTTATTGCAAAGGTGTAGAGCCACTGGGGTACTCTCTAGTCCCTGCCTCTGCCCCTCACCCCTCCTAACCGTGATCCACTTGTCTGCCTCCTGTGGTTTTGGAGTGACCACCTCTCTGTAACTCCTCTCTATGACTTCTTCACTCTCCCTGACCAGACGGAGGTCATCGAGCTGCTGCTCCAGGTTCCTAATACGGTCCCTTAGGCGCCCCCATCTCGATGCACCTGGCACAGATGTGGACGTCTGGAGGGCTATCAGTCTCCATGATCTCCCACATCTGACATCCAGAACAGTAAACTGCCCTGGCCCTCATACTCCCCCTTACCCAGGATACAATACAAAGTACAATACAATACAGTACAAAGTGCTGGAAGAAATCAGCAGGGATCTAACTCCCTATCGGCTGCTTCCTCTAGTCCGCTTCCACCAATCAGCGGCTTACTCAAGCCCACTTGTTTTGAACTGCGAACTGCGAATGGAACGTTACAGATTTGGGTTCCTCCCGCTGCAACCGCTCCTGGGCTTCTGTAGAAACAAGCCCCGCGATCGAGTTTTAAACTTACAGCTCGGACGTTGCTCCTCCCACTGGTCAATTCGTCCCTTCCCACTCGAACCACCCCTTCTCTGTGCACTTTCCCTTGCAACTGCAGGAAATGCTACACTTGTCACTTTACCTCCCCCCCTCTTGACTCCAATCTTTCCAGGTGCGACAAAGGTTCACCTGCACCTCCTCCAACCTCATCTATTGCATCCGCTGCTCTAGATGTCAGCTGCTGTACATCGTTGGGACCAAGCGTAGGCTTGGCGATCGCTTCGCCGAACACCTCCGCTCGGTTCTCAATAACCAACCTGATCTCCCAGTGGCTCAACCCTTCAACTCCCCCTCCCATTCCAAATCCTACCTTTCTGTCCTGGGCCTCCTCCACGGCCAGAGTGAGGACCAACGTAAGTTGGAGGAGCAGTACCTCATATTTTGCTTGGGCAGTTTACACCCCAGTGGTACGAACATTGACTTCTCTGATTTCAGGTAGTCCCTACTTTCTCCTCCCCTTCTCAGTTCTCCCTCAGCCCACTGGCTCCACCTCTTCCTTTCTTCTTCCCGCCCCCCCCCCCCCCCCCCCCACACACACCCTCACATCAGTCTGAAGAAGGGTTTCGACCAGAAACGTTGCCTATTTCCTTCGCTCCATAGATGCTGCCTCACCCGCTGAGTTTCTCCAGTATTTTTGTCTACATTCGATTTTCCAGCATCAGCAGTTCCTTCTTAAACATAGGAGATAAGGTATGTTTTTTTTTTAAATGTGAGGGCAGGATGAGAAAGGAATACAGCATTACAAGCAAATTAAATGTGGCCAGAAATTATATGAGTGTTGGTCAGCGCTGGAAGGGTGCTTAGATTGCCTGGAAAGTGTAGCTGAGGTAAAGATGGCTAAGAAAGGGGTCAAAAATATGTACAGGCAAGGGATACTGCTGGATTTGTTTAAGTTACCTTAAAACAAAAGAAGCACATGTTAAATTTACTAAATATGAGACAGATGGATAGAAAGGCAGAGAACCAGGTAACTTGGAGCTTACCTGATTACTCGAGGGACAAAAGGATCATCCGGGCCAGTCTATCCCTGGGTTATGAATAACATGACATACAGAAATCCAACCTAATGCACATTCTCCCATACACTTTTCTAAAGTATTTTTCAAACTAGTGATATAGTGATAAAATGTTACTTGGCATTCATTAATGACTGGATCTAATATAAGTCCATTAGTTTCAATATAGGTAGAATTAGGGTGATGATTCAATTAAATGAAAGGATTAAAGAAAGTCTAAGTATGGGTTACCAAAGAAAATGGATGATTTGGAACTGTATAGAAAATGGGTATTTCTGACATGGACAGTTCCCAGGAACAGAGCTCATTCATACCCCTGGAACTGTCTGTAATTTACCTTTCAATTATTTTCATTTATTTGAAGATGCGACCCAAAACGTCACCTATCCACGTTCGGCAGGGGTGCTGCCTGACCCACTGAGCTACTCCAGCATGTAGTGTCTGTACCTTCAATGGAAACAGTTATGAAGGTTTTTGTTCTTTTATGAAAATACAGTTGACATAATGAAGTAAGAAAGAGAAAGAAAACGTTAAGGACGTTAGGGCATCATTTGCACGTCATTTATGCGACATCCGAAAAAATTGGTTGGCCCGTCGTGACGCGCGCATGGCGCGTGGTGAGGCGTGGCGGCGTATGCATTGATACGCGGTAACGCACGGCGCCCCAGGATTTTGTAAAGCTCAAAATCCCCGCGCGCCATCTGTGTGATGTATCCCTTGCGCACGCTGATGTACTGATGGTGTACACTGACGTACTGACAGTGCACGTGTAACGCGTGGTGATGCACGGCTATGCACGGTGACGCACGATCATTGCCTATGCTAATTTATTATGCATCACCGTGCGTCAACATCCGTAACCGTGCGCCGCCTGTACGCCGTCGGCACGCCATTTGCGCGTCATTTGAGCGCCGTACCGCATGACCACCCGGGTATAAAGCGCCCGTTGTTTTGAAAGATTTTCACTGGGAAAATCCTTGCCAAGGAGATCGGACTAAGTACGAACGACATTGCAAATGACTCCCGAAAGAAGCAGGGCCCTCAAGAGCACTTGGAGCGCGACTATCGTACTGCTAGACGATCTTCGCGCGACTGTCGTGCGTCAGTCACTACCGGACTGTCGCGTAAATTACATGCAAATTATGCCCAAGTGGGACAGGCCCTTTATGCTCTACTGAAACTCAAAAATCAAGACAGCAGTTTGAACAAAAGGTGTATCACCAATAAAAGATAAGAGTCTTGAATTATGGCAACATTTTATTCTGGCGACCAGAATTCACAGTTTAAATTGGTGGGAGGGTTATATATAATTATGTAAATTGATCTTAAGTCCAGATTCAATCTGCCTGCCTAACACCACCTTTTGTTCCCGCTTTCTAACAGCGGGAGTTTCAAATCAAAAGACACCCATTTCCAGGGAATATTAGAGTGGCTGGAGGTAGGATAAGACTTGAGAAACAATTTCTGCACCAGAAGCACATGGTACACCACGTGAGAAGACTCACCAACATCCACAGGCACCGCTGCTTTACCTGCCCACTGCTCCCCGACTTAGGGGAAACCCAAAAATAGTTGCTCATGAATCAATGAGACGGGCCCGACCTGGGCCGGGGGGCAGTGGTGCTTGGAGTTGGGCAGCGGAGCCCGGAGCTGGGAACAGCGGAGACCCGGAGCGTGGAGCAGTGAAGACCCGCAGCAGGCAGTGAAAAAAGCGAATGGTATGTTAGCTTTCATAGCAAAAGGATTTGAGTACAGGAGCAGGGAGGTTCTACTTCAGTTGTACAGGGAGACCACACCTGGAGTATTGCGTACAGTTTTGAAATCTGAGGAAGGACATTATTGCCATAGAGGGGAGTGCAGAGAAGGTTTCACCAGACTGATTCCTGGGATGTCAGGACTGTCTTATGAAGAAAGACTGGGACTCGGTTTATACTCTCTGGAATCTTATAGAAACTTACAAAATTCTTAAGGGGTTGGACAGGCTAGATGCAGGAAGATTGTTCCCGAAAGTCCAGGACAAGCACAGCTTAAGGATAAGGGGGAAATCCTTTAAGACCGAGAGAGTGGTGAGTCTCTGGAACTCTCTGCCACAGAGGGTAGTTGAGGCCAGTTCATTGGCTATATTTAAGAGTGAGTTGGATGTGGCCCTTGTGGCTAAGGGGATCAGAGCAGGTACCTGAGTTGGCAGCCATGATCATATTGAATGGCGGTGCAGGCTCGAAGGGCGTTTCTATGTTTCTATGTTAACATGAATTGGTGTTGGCAGGTCTAGAGTGAAGCCTGAGATCTACAAGACTGTTGAGTAAGGTTATTGTTGGGGACGAGTTACTTAATTTTCTTGCTGTAAAGATTAAGACATTAAGCCAGGATGAGATCGTCCTTCTGGCCGCAAATACCTTTGACTGAGCGGATAGAGTCCTCGAAGAAAGTTCTCTTTGAACTCTGCCCCACTACACAGCGGAACGTTTCCCATAAAGGGGCACAGAAAGACGTTAACAACATAAAGAGTTGCCTTAAAGTATGAATGAGTGTGGGGAGAATACTCCTAGATTTGTCTCTCACTACTTGGATGAACTGCTGCCGGTGACATTTTCTAACATGGATGTCTCGAGCCTACTTGGGAGAATGGAGCAGCTGTACGCTGAGGTCTGTTCAATGAAGCATGTCATGCAGCTACAGGCTTTTTCGTGCCATCACAGTGGAAATTGATCGCTGAGTGGGTGCATTGGAGCGCACCTTGATCACTACTCCAGTGCGTGCATTGGAGCGCACCACTGACTTGTCTCGGGGCGGTGGTCCGGATGCATTGGCGGTGTTGGATGGAGCCATTGACATGGCAGATACAGCACTGGGAGCTGCACCGGTAGGAGCCTCTGGCTTAGTTGAAGAGTTTTTGCCTCTATATTTGTTTACAATCTCCTTTAGGGCATATATGCAAAAATCAGTGCCATGTTTAGCTTTAAAGCCAAACTGGTTATCTGTGGAGTTAACAAACTCATTTATTCTATCCAGCAGAACTCTTAGAATAACTTTTGACAATATGCTGGCTAAAGCTATGGGCCTGTAATTATTTAGACTGCCTACTTTACCAGCTTTGTCCTTAATAACCGGCACTAACAGGACAGACAACATTGAGTCTGGTAACAAGCCATGAATTATAAAGCCAGTAAAACAAATAGCTAGGAGAGGAGCTATCCTCATACTCGCATACTTAAGATGTTCAGCAGAGATATGATCCAAGCCACTGGCTTTGTTGTTGGACAGCTTGTTCATGGCATGATACACCTCATGTGACTTAATCACCATCGAGTCATTACTCTCAATATTGTCCACCCTATACGTAGTCACCTTGGACACAGTTGAATAAAGTGCTATAATGTTGTCGCCATTACTCCGCGATATTAGCTGTTCCGGAGATTCCATCTACAGTACATGGTAGAGATGTTTTGCAACTGCTAAGGGCTCTCACTTCCTTCCAAAAATCTGTAGCATTGTTACTTAGCAGCTTCTTAGCCATGGAATCAGCCCTCATAGCTTGCTCATTTTTACAGATGAAGCGAACAGCATACTTATACCTTGCATTAGTGAGCTTCTTGTGCTCAAACACAGGCCCCTGTCTGGGTCTACCTGCCATAGCCCATGCTTTGGTGGCTTCACGGGCTTCAGTATGATACTCAGTACATACTTATTCCAGCCAGGTCTGTGTTATGTGTCTTATTTTTATGCTTGCAGTAGGGCTTACTGCCTACATATAAGGCGCTTACTATATCATTATACATGGAGCAGATATCTCTCCTATGCTTCATATCTTTACAATTAACATTACTACATATTATTGCATCTTTAGGTAGATGAATATTGCTTAAGGATTTATCTGTACGGGCATAATAGGCTAGGATGTCTTCCTTTGTAAGCGTTGACCAGTCCATTTTTTCTGTTTTAAAGCTATTTCTATCTCTGGATACCACAGGTATGTGTTCAACATTTATTGTCATAGCAACAGGTATATGATCAGTCATTGCTGCCCCGTACAGAATGCTCATACACCCCAATGAGGCATGTGCATCAGCTGTACTAATACAGTGGTCCAGCCATGATGTGGTGTGCCAGGCCTCACTAATATAAGTATAGCTAGCTGTAGGTAAAAGCACCTTGCTTGACAATATTAAATTATTATCTTGACAGAACAGCCATATGATTGGCAAATAATGAGTTCCTATCTGAGATATCTGCATTCATATCCCCAATGACATATACACTACAATAATTATTGTTTTGAATGAAAGAATAGATGAAAGCAAGTCTATTTAAATATTCATCCTCATTCTGATGGCATTCATAGGGTGTATATACATTCAGGATAACAAATTCCTTATTGTGAGTAAAGTGTATGGCAATGCACCAGTCAACATCAAGCCGAATCACATTTACTGATGAGTCAAGCTTCTTGTTCCATAGAGTAGCCACACCACCTGGTATCCTACCTCTGACTATTCCCATGCCAAGATCAGTTGTTGGCTCCCCAGCCCCATGAAAGTTGTCATTGAGAGAATTGAGTTTGTCCAAGTCTTGCTTCACTAGGAATGTCTCTTGCATACATAGTATGTCACAGTTCTCCAGGAGGTTGTCAACAACTGAGCGGCGAGCTTTATCCCCTGCGCTCTGGCCCAAACGCAGGCCACGACAATTGTACGATAGTACTCTAATCTTCATTTAGTAAGACTAGTGAGTGCCCCTAGCACCAGCAGGTATACTCATTCCCCCCGCGGCAGGCGCGGTGCTTGATCCGATGACTCCAACCCTGCGCGGCTCGTAATAGCGCCGTACATATGCCCCTTCTGGCCAGAGCTCCGGATTGTACATTTCGCCAACCTCATTGCATTCCGCAGATACTTTAAATGAACTGTATCTACAGAACAGGTAAAGTTCTGACGTCTAGATCCGGTGAAAGCTTGGAGGCAAAAACACTCACCAGCTTAGTCTTAATCATTTTGATGTTGCCCACAGCTCCGGTACCAATAATAGGCACAGCGTTACTGGATTTCTTTATCTGCCCAGTGGACAATTTTGGCTTACCAACAGTGTTGTCCGGAGCATGTCGTCGACCCTTTTTCACAACATGACTCCACTTAGGAGAGTCTTGCAACATTAGACCACTGGGACTATTCTCCATGTTTAATGCAAGGCCCTCCGCCACAACCCTCACTGGTAAAATGTGTCAAAGAGGGGTGCCTAAATACATAGTTAGAATTTTGGCCTACTGGTATGCCCACCAGACTATGCAAATAAAATGGGGCAATAGGGTCTCAGCCCCATTTGGGGTTAGCAATGGTGTTATTTTGTCCCCAGTCCTTTTTAATCTATATATTGATGATCTGTCTAAACAATTGAAAGCCTGTAACACTGGATGCGTGATTGGTAATATTTTAGTGAACCATATTATGTATGCAGATGATCTTGTGGTCTTTAGTCCATCTAGCGCTGGTCTCCAGCAGCTCCTCACTGCATGTTCCGTGTATGGTGTGGAACATGACATTAAATATAATGCTAGTAAGAGTGCTGTTATGGTCTGTAGAACCAAAGAGGATAAAAGCCTAAAATATCCTGATTTTAAATTGGCTGACAACAATCTTAGTGTCTGTAATAAGATAAAATATCTAGGGCATATTATTACAGAACAAATGACAGATAATGAGGATATTTATAGGCAACGACGCATGCTGTATATACAGGTGAATATTCTCTTGCGTAAATTTGGTGCGTGTGCAGATGTGGTGAAGATGTCGCTATTTAGAGCATACTGCACACCCCTCTACACTGCGCACCTGTGGTCGAACTATTTAAAGACAAGTATGCAGAGACTAAAGGTGGCATATAACGATGCCATGAGAACACTGCTAAGGCAACCAAGATGGTGTAGTGCCAGTAATATGTTTGTGGCTGCAGGAGTCAGTACTTTAGAAGCTATCCTAAGACACCACATGTATAAATTCATTTGCAGGATAAATGACTCTAAAAATGTGCTTATTGTGGCCTTGACAAACATAAGGGTTAGCACTACACGATACGAATCCCAGCTGTGGAGACACTGGTATCGTTGTCTCGTTGTACGACATTGATCATCTTTTACTCTGGATTTTTAACTTAAGTATTGTGGGGTTTTTTAATATATAAATTATGATGTTTTTATGTGATTTACCATGATTTTATATATATTTATGATATTTGATATGCAATGCATTTTTAATGTAATGTTGCCCCTTGTCTGGACCTTGAGTCCGTAATAAAGTAATATATTACAATAAAGTGGAGCAAAAGAACCTCTGTTTATTAATCAACCAACAGCTGAAATTGCTTTTCAAATAAATCACAGAATACAGGACAGACTTTTTGAAGTACTTTATAATAATTCATAATTGTAAATGAAAAACTAACTATGGGGCCTACAACCTTCACTCTGCTTCTATTTCAACAGCAGCTGATTTACCTGGTGAATGTTTCCTGCTTTTTTTCTGGGGGGTTTCAGAATTGCAGCATCTGCAGTCTTTGATTTAAAAATAAATTATTAATGTCCAATAACAGGACCATAATTAACCCGTTCTTGGTCAGATCAGCCATGTCATTTCACAATTTATTCAGGAAACCCATTTCTGTCACCCATTCAGCAAACGTTACAGAGAGAAACCAAAGAAATTCCCAATGCTGGCACTTTGTTGAAAAACAGAAAATAGAAATCTTACCAATTTCATCTGCAACCTTTTGTAGCTTCTCATAAGACCTGCTTATAAGTACAATGTTCAAACCACGCTTGGCCAACTGCAACAAAGAGAACAAACAATCATTGAAAGAGATGGGAAAAGTTCTGTCAACGGGGTTCTGGTCAGTTCTGGATGGCTAAAATGGTTGCAAATTCTGTCTGAAAGTGCAATGTTGCTGTGATTCAGAGGTAAATCCATTGAAATAATTATTCACCAGATCAGGACCAGGAGCACCTTGCCAATGAGAGAGAAAAATTAAATGCAGGATAATTTTTTTAATAAAATTCTATTGAATTCCAATTCCAATTCTAATTCTAACCCGCTATCAGTCTGAAGAAGTGTTTTGTCTTGAAACATTGCCTATTTCCTTAGCTCCATAGATGCTGTTGCACCCGCTGAGTTTCTCCAGCATTTTTGTGCACCTCCGATTCTAATGGATGATCAGCCATGATCATATTGAATGGCGGTGCAGGCTCGAAGGGCTGAATGGCCTACTCCTACACCTAATTTCTATGTTTCTATGTTTCTATGTTAATTAAATTAGAACAGAGCATAATACTTCTGGAACCACAATTCAGAAATCTCCTGGAGACCGTTAATCAATGGCTGATGTAATCGATACCAACCTGATTACAAATGTATCCTGCACTCTCAGTTTTATTTTCAGATTCTCAACATCTGCTGTTTTCAATTAATCCATTATTGTCCTGATCATCCATAACGTCTCTCTGTGATATATAGAGCCAGGATTTTGCCATAAATGTCATGTGCTTTTTCATGCCTTTTTGATGATTTCACCAAGATAATGCTTTTTTCACCATCGAGTGCCTCAATCAGCCTTTTTTTGCCGTTTTGCTAAAAGGTCGTGCTCTTTTCTCTAGATGTACTGTGATTACAATGATGTTTTCTATGTTAACACATTAATATTAATGTTATTATTAACGTGTTAACATAGTATAAATTACAAGAACATTTCCACCACCGGAGTGAACCAGGTGCGCCACCATTGGTCGTTCATTTGTGCCACTGCCCGCTGGTTCAGTCTTCTCCAAAATCTATTTATTGCTTCCAATTTTGCCCACAAGCTACCACTTCTCTTGAGAAACGTGGCGAAACATTAGTGAATAACTTACAGGTTTTCAACAAAGTAACTGACGATATTCATAAAACTGACGATATTCCTGGCGATATAGTTAAAGACATACAAGGAAAATGTGAGAGAGTGATTTTAACTAGCAAAGATCTTGAAGAAATACAAGACATAGCTAAAGTTCTCAAAGATAGTTGTAATGCACAAGATATCAACATGAATATCTATATTACTAAAAGTAAGATCTTGACTGCTTTTGACTCACTGCGATTTGATTTCCGAGAGAACGCCGCCACTTACAGCCATCATTTTTGGCCACCTCGCTCAGAGCCCCCCTCCGCCGGACTGGACCAGATGATTTTTCCCATCGATGAAAAATCAGAGCTATATTAATGTTTTTTTTTTAATTGCCATTCTCTCTGCTGCCCCTGCTGGTGGGGGGGGGGGACTATAACCATGTCATTGATGTATGGCGGTTGTGGGGACACCTGATCGAAGTATATAAAATCAAAATTAAGATAAGGCAGACAGTCGGGTACTGTTTGTATGGAGTTTGCACGTTCTCCATGTGTGACCACGTGCGTTTCCGCTGTGTGCTCCGGTTTCCTCCCACATCCCAAAGATGTGCTGGTTTGTTGGTTAATTGGGCTCAGTAAATTGGCCCTGGTAGGGAGCGATGATCTATGTGGACACGGTGGGTTAAAGGGCCTGTTTCCTTGCTGTATCTCTAAAACTAAACTAAACAAAACTAAGCTAAACTAAACTAACCTAACCTAACCAAACCTAACAAAACCAAAACTAAACTAAGCTAAACAAAACACAATTAAGCTAAACTAAACTAACCTAACCAAACCAAAATTAAGCTAAGCTAAACTAAACATCTAAACTAAATTAAACTAAACTGAAGGGCATAGCATTATGATGAAATGGGCAAAGTTTGAAGCAGATATGTGGGGCAGGTTTTTGATACAGAGGATGGTGGGAGCCTGGAACGTACTACCAGGGGTGCTGGTGGAAGCAGATTTGATAGTGGCAATTAAGAGACTGTTGGATAGGCACATGGATATGTAGCGAATGGAGGGGTATGAATTCCGTGCTGGCAGATAAGAGCTTGTCGTGGTATCTTGTTCAGCACAGAGATTGTGGGTCAAAGGGCCTGTTCCTATGCTATTCGATGTTCACTGTTCCACTTCACATGGTTTATCCAGAATGCTGTGGACCATCAATCATAGCGCTGATTCTGGAAGCAAATCACTCTCAATCTAAAGGGAATGCTTATAAAAATTAGAATCTACAGAATCTTGGTGCACCTATTTCCTAAAACCCTGCCTGACCTGGCTTAATTTGACCAGTGTCCAAGCACTAACCTTTCTTTTGCAGATAAATATAACTAGAGCCCCATCAGAAATGAAACACATTGATTTACCATGCGCTTACAATTTATAGTACAAAGAATTAGTCTTGTAATTTGCACAATCTTACCTCATGTGCATACGCTTTTCCAATACCATCCGTTCCACCAGTGACGACTGAAAACAGAGATAATTAAATGGCATGCATAGACATCAACTTTATTAGCACTCTGGTAAAAGTACTTTGTTGCTAGAATTATTTATGCTTATTAGTCACTTATTTAACACGGTAAACAACAAGTTACTCTATAACTTGCTATTTACTGTGAAAAGTCTGAGAATGTTACAGTATCTAATTATAAAGTCACACGCAGACTATGCATTTATTAAATGCGATAAAACACTGGGAGGGAATGTCAAGAGTTTCATCTGGTGGTAACGGCGCATCACTATCTATTATGTGTTTCCAATTCAGTAGACTACTTATCTGTTGCTCCTTGTCAATGAAGAAAGTGGATGTTAATGGTAGTACAATTGGTTAAGGCCATGCATTACACGTCCCAGGAAGGTGAATAAAGTGAAGTGAAATGAAATGCAGCAACTAGTTTCTATACATTTGCAACGGTGAAATAATGATCAAATTCTGTTTCAAAGCGCTGAGGGATAAATAATGGCCGAGAGACTAATCCGGGTGGACTCTTGTTCAAGGTGTCATGAGAGGGGAGGTGGGCATTTTGCCACCTCTCTCCTGCACTGCCGGGATTATCCGTGCTATGCCCCCAATCCGCAAACTCCGACTCGGGTAACAGTGCTCAGTGTAGAGAAATCCTCTTCATCAGGCTGGAGGCACTCTGTGGAAGAGGAGATGCCAAACTTGCACCCGCCACCCAACCATTCCCCTTCCCGGCCGGTGCTTGAAGGAGCTTCAAGGCAGCTGGCGGAGCGGGGAGCGGGGAGCGGGGAGCCGAGCAATGCGCCTGAATGCCAAGTGTGCAACTGCCCCTCGGCGCGGATCGGACATCCCGACACGCGGGTGTCTGCCAAATCAACCGGCCAGTTCAACGACACAGATGACAATCTATTGAACAACTTGCAAAATATCTGCTTTCTGGCAACTTTTGCTATTTACCTCTCACTTTGCATCATCCTATCAACCTGAAGCCCCGAAACCTCACCTATTCATGTTCTCCAGAGTTGCTGCCTGGCCTGCCGAGTTACTCCAGCACCTTGTATCCTTTTATCCAGCTCCACAACATTGTTCTACCACATCCACTACAACTGCACGCCGTTCAATTCAATCCCCATCATTTGCGGCCAGGTTCCATTTCAAATCAAGGGATTGCACTATTTCGGGACGATGTCGCCGGGAACTCTGCCACCAAGGGACAGAACTGCTGACAATGCCAAGTGTAACTCACAGAACTAAACCTGAGGATTTCCTAATACTACAGAGAATTACAGGATCAAATGGACAAACAACAAAGCTGGAAACAAAGTTAGCTGAAAATAATTCCACTACCTAAAATAAAATGTCATCATTTACCTGCCCATTCCCCCATGGAAAGGAAGAAAGAATTCGGCACTCCATACCACTTGGTGAGAAGAAAATACCTGAGGCATTTCATTACTTTCAGAAAAAAAAGAAACATCACCAAAATGCCAAACAGAACCAAGAGCGTTTCCATCGTTGTAGTAACAGCAACACTCGTCGGCAGAATCAACCAAAGAGGTTCAAGGCGAGTTGAAACGACTCATAACGCAAATCATCTGTCCAACACGAGTTGTGTTCACAGTTCCTTAAGTCGACCCAATTGAAATCATGTTTATCCGACCCGCCTATTAAAATGAACCTATGATGCAGGTTCATTATAGGAGACACTGCGATTAGATGGCATTTCATTTGTTTACTTTCACAGAATCAGAGTCGTTACAGCATGGGATGCCACTCGCCCCATCGTCCTCTGCTGGCTCTCTCCCTGTTCCTGCTCAGACCCCCCCCCCCCCCCTCCTCCATAGCCTTACAAATGTGGCTTGCTTATATATTTATCCGATTTATTCCTGTCGGCCAGGCTGGATCCCACCCGTACCACAACTGCCGGCTGTACATCCCGGATCCCAACACACACTGTGAAAGTAAACTTTCGCAATGTCATTTAAAATTATTTTACACCTGTGACCTTTGGTCCTGGAATCCTTCACCAAAGGGATCATCCTCCCAATATCTGTTCTATTCAGATCTGTCAATGTCGAAATCATTGTTAACCAGTCACATTTAGCTGTTTAAATAGACACAACTTATTTTAATTGTTGTTTTGTGAATGGCCAACGTGCAGCATTGTGTAATTAATATATCTATGATTCGGTGAATGCATTCATCTTGAAGTATACCAACTTGTATACCCTCCACTGACACATATCAGCTTATTGTACTTAGATTCTGTCCAGGTATTTGCTACATATCATGACTTGCCTCACGCTTTCACGGAAGATAGGTCATTATTGCAAAACTGGTGATTCCTAATAAGAAAAGTTTAAGAAAGAACTGCAGATGCTGGAAAAATCGAAGGTAGGCAAAAAGTGCTGGAGAAATTCAGCAAAGGAATAGGTGACATTTCGGGTTGAGACCCTTGTTCAGACCTATGTGGGGGTGGATTGGGGGGGAGGGAAGAAGAAAAGAAGAGGCAGAAACAGTGGGCTGTGGGAGAGTTGAGAAGGGGAGGGGAAAGAGGGAGAAAGCAAGGACTACCTGAAATTGGAGATCAATGTTCATACCGCTGGGGTGTAAACTACCCAAACGAAATATGAGGTGCTGCTCCTCCAATTTGCAGCGGGCCTCACTCTGGCCATGGAGGAGGCCCAGTACAGAAAGGTCGGATTCGGAATGGGAGGGAGAGTTGAAGTGCTGAGCCACCGGGAGATCAGGTTGGTTATTGCGAACCGAGCGGAGGAGTTCGGCGAAGCGATCGCCAAGCCTACGCTTGGTCTCACTGATGTAGAGCAGCTGACACCTAGAGCAGCGGATGCAATAGTTGAGGTTGGAGGAGGTGCAGGTGAACCTGCACCTCCTAGGTCCTTGGATGGAGTTATGGGGGGAGGTAAAGCGACAAGTGTAGCATTTCCTGTGGTTGCAATGGAAAGTACCAGGGGAGAAGGTGGTTTGGATGGGAAGGGACGAATTGTCCAGGGAGTTACGGAGGGAGTGGTCTCTGTGGAAAGCCGAAAAGGGAGGAGATGGAAAGATGTGGCCAGTGGTGGGATCCCGTTGGAGGTGGCGAAAATGTCAGAGGATTATCTGTTGTATGTGATGGCTGGTAGGGTGAAAGGTGAGGACAAGGGGGATTCTGCCCTTGTTGCGAGTGGGGGGGGGGGGGGGGGGGGGGTGGAGAGTGAGAGCAAAACTACTGGTGAGAGCCTCATCTATAGTCGAATAGAGGGAAACCCCCGTTCCCTAAAGAATGAGGACATCTCTGATGCCCTGGTTTGGAACATCCTCATCCTGGGTGCAGATGCGGTGTAGACGGAGGAATTGGGAATAGGGGATGGAGTCCTTACAGGAAGCAGGGTGGGAAGAAGTGTAGTCCAGATAGTCATGTGAGTCAGTGGGTTTGTAGTAGATGTCGGTCAGTAGTCTGGTACCTGTGATGGAGATGGTGAGGTCTTGAAACGGTAGGGAGATGTCAGAAATGGTCCAAGTGTAATTTGAGTGCCGGATGGAAGTTACTGGTGAAATGGATGAAGTCAGTGAGTTGTGTGTGGGTGCAGGAGGTGACACCAAAGCAGTCGTCGATGTAGCGGAGGTAGAGTTCGGGGATAGGGCCACGGTACGCCTCGAACAAGGATTGTTTGACGTACCGAACAAAGAGGCAGGCACAGCTGGGGCCCATGTCCATGCCCATAGCTACGTCTTGGATTTGGAGGAAATGGGAGGAGACAAACAAAAAGTTGTTGATGGTAAGGACCAACTCCGCTAGGCAGAGGAGAGTATCTGTTGATGGGGATTGGTTGGTTCTGTGGTCGCGGAAGAAACGGAGAGCTTTAAGATCCTCCTGGTGAGGGATGGAGGTGTAGAGTGACTGGACATCCATGGTGAAGATGAGGGAATGGGGGCTTGAAAAACGGAAGTCATGGAGGAGATGAAGAGCGTATGAGGTGTCTTGGACCTAAGTAAGGAGGGATTTGACCAGGGGGGATAGGATGGAGTCGAAGTATGTGGAAATATGTTTGGTGGGACACGAACAAGCAGAAACAATGGGTCTGCCAGGATAATCCGGTTTGTGGATTTTGGGGAGAAGGTAAAATCGGGCCGTGGAACGATGAGATTGGAGGTTTTGGAGGGCAGGGAGCTGGAAGTGATGAAGTCAGTGTTGGCGCCAGTCTGAGGCCACGCGCCAACTCTCAGACACCTCCTCCTACTTATCCTTGGACCACAACCACACAGACGAGCACCAGGCCATTATCTCAAACACTATCACTGGCTACATCACTTCCAGCTCTTTGCCCTCTTAAGCCTCCAACTTCATCGTTCCCCAGCGACTCACGGCCCGATTTTACCTTCTCCCCAAAATCCACAAACCGTTTCTCCTCCCATTTCCTCCAAATCCAAGGTAGCTATGGGCACACACATGGGCCCCAATTATGCCTTCCTCTTTGTAAGGTACGTCGAACAATCCTTGTCTGTGGCGTATCGTGGCCCTATCCCCGAACTCTACCTCCGCTACATCGACGACGGCATTGGTGCTACCTCCTGCACCCATGCAGAACTCACTGACTTCATCCATTTCACCACTAACTTCCATCCAGCACTAACATTCACCTGGACCATTTCTGACATCTCCCTACTCTTTCTAGAGCTCACTATCTCCATCGCAGGTAACAGACTACTGACCGACCCACTATAAACCCACTGACTCCCATGGCTATCCGCTTCACCAACATCTCCGCTCAGTTCGCAATAACCAACCTGATCTCCCGGTGGCTCAGCACTTCAATTCCCCCTCCCATTCCGAATCCAAGCTTTCTCTCCTGGGCCTCCTCTATGGCCAGAGTGAGTCCCACTGCAAATTGGAGGAGCAGCGCCTCATATTTTGTTTGGGTAATTTACACCCCAGCAGTATGAACATTGACTTCCAATTTCAGGTAGTCCTTGCTTTCTCCCTCTTTCTCATCCCCTTCCAAGCCCTTCCACAGTCCACTGTCTCCGCCTCTCCCTTTCTTCTTCTTGACCCCACCCCCACATCAGTCTGAAGAATGGTCTTGACCCGAAACATCACCTATTCCTCCGCTCCATAGATGCAGCCTCACCTGCTGAGTTTCTCCAGCACTTTTGTCTACCACTAATAAGAAAGGGGTTACTATCCCCTCTTGAACAAGCCAAGCCAGCAGAGAAAGCATATCGCAGGGTGTCATTGGCAACATCCGCAACAATTTATTATTAAAATAGAACAGTCCAGCACAGGAACAAGCTCCTCCACCTCTAAACCTGTGCATATGCCTCCATTACCTGCATATCCAATTGCACGATTAAAAACATAGCCAGAAGCTAGGAGCTTTGGCAGATTTCGGGAGTATATTGCTAGCTAGAAAGAGACAGAGAGAAATCCTGGCACCAGCGAAAACCAAGAACCATCATTGACATCTGTAGAGAGCATAGCTGAAGATAACTTAATGGGATATGTAGTAGCCTTGCGAAAATATGGTGTCTGGGAATGACCATTTCGCAAAGGGACTGTAAGATGACAATGACAATATAAACAGGCAACATAATTAAAAACTCTCACCGGATGAGGAACAAAGATAAGTTTCGTCAATTTGGTGCTTGGTTGACTTCAGAGTCATGAGAGCCTTTCAATGGAGCGAGGAAGAAAAGTATAAAAGGAGGGCACTCCAAGACAGCAGTGGGAGCAACCATCACAAGGAGGAGAAACCTGAGTTCGAAGCTCAGATAAGACTACCCCCTGCCAACAGAGTGAATCTCGCCAATTCATTCATACAGCTAACATCTGTCCAAGTCATGAGTCATGTGATTTAGTGTAAGCAGTAAAATCTGGAATAGTAAGGCAAATTGAAGTTATTAGAAGTCAGCGGTTTGCAGTGTTTAAGTAACACAAGTGCTAATAAAAATTAAGTTGTGCTAAACCTTGGTTTAGAGTCTTTTGTTTGACCCGTCAGTGGATATCCGATAGAGGTAATACCACACATAGCTGTGGAGGCATGTCAGTGGGTATTGTTAAGGCAGAGATTGACGGATTCATGATTAGTAAAGGTATCAAGGGTTATGGGGAGAAGGCAGGAGAATGGAATTGAGAAAGAAAAATAGATTAGGCATGGTTGAATGATGGAGTAAACTCAATGGGTGAATGGCTTAATTCTTCTCCTATGATTTATGAACTTATAAAAGGGATCAACAAGCTTCTTAAATGCATATCTGCTTCCACCACCACCCCAGGCAGATCGTTCCAGGTAACCACCACTCTTGTGTAAAAATGTTTCCCCCTCACAATACTAAGCTCTCTACCCTGGGAAAAAGGTTCTGACTATTCTTGCCTTTCATAATTTTATGCCAACTTCAAAACAAGAACTTGCTCAAGCTGATTGGTGCGGGCAAAGGAAAGTGGCGGAAAGTGGGATGCTTTCAAAAGTGCGATGCCAGGGGTTCAGGGCATGCATGTCCATGTTAGAGTGAAGGGCAAGGCAGGTGGGATTAAAGGAAGTTTGGATGACAAGAAAAAGTGAGGCACTGGTCAGGAAAAAGAAGGAGATCTGGGTCAGGTGGGGTCAATTTATCCCTGGCGAAGTTTCGGGAACTGAGGAGCATGCTTAAGAAGGAAATCAGAGGGCAAAAAGGTGGCAGGAGATAGCTCTGGCAGGTAATATTACATTGTGTATTTTTTTATTGCCAGAGTTATCATCTGCCCTCTTTTTTCTTTCTCAATTTCAGCTCCCAGCTGCCTATACCTGTCCCATGCCTCCTTTTACTCACGTTATCTAAAATTCACATTAGTATATGTTGACGGTATAAAAATATAAACCTAGACATACAGAAAAGTCAAGATATTATGGGTTTTAGCACCCAGTCCGAGCCCTCATCCTGCTGTTGTGCCTGTTGTTCTATGCAGTGCCAGAGAATTTACTTCAAGACATAACAAAGATGTCTCTTGGGAACAATCTAACATTATCATATATTTTACTGTGTGTTGAGTCTGTTGTCTCAGATTACTCAAGATATAAACCTCTTAATGCATTTCAGACATACCAAGGGATCACCAAGTGCCATAGCTCCTCTTTCCTTTTTCAGCATCGAGTCGATATTTGCCTACCATTCCAAAATGCATCTGGAAGCTGCCAAGCACCAACTCATTTTCTTATCAGTGCAATTTTTTTTTTTCAAGTGCATTTTCACAAAATGGTTTGAAGTCAACAGCATTTAGACTTTGAACACCTGTTGTCCAGAAAGAAAGAATTAAAACTGCACAGATCCCTTCACATCAGCCTTTGGAAAATGTTCCTTGTCAGTCTGTATTCCACACAAAGTGCTGGGGTACCTCCGCGGGTCAAGCATCATCTCTGATCTGATGAGTTACTCCAGTACTTTGTGTTTTTACTCAAGATCCCAGCATCTGCAGTTCCTTGTGTCTCCACTCTTGTGTTCCAGCTGGACATCAATAATTGGTGCATGTGTTGCCCCTCCAAAAGATGCAGCCACTTAGTTGCAATGAGCATTGAACATGCGGATGACCTACATGTTAGATGGCAGTGTAGACAATCTACATACTCACATAATAATCGGAATCCCACAGGCAGCAAACTAGTGAGGTTCACAGTGCATTTGGACTGGGAGGGAAAAGCGGAATGAGTGAGGTGAAGAATGTGAGCTCAGGATGTGGACAACCTAAGCAGAGAAGGACTTGTGTGGAGCTAAAAGCATGATGCACAGAAACTGGAAAGCAGAGAGAGATGAGGGCGGATCTCATTGATACTTACTGAATTGTGAAAGGCCTGAAAAGAGTGGCTATGAAGAGGATGTTTCGACACGTGGGAGAGTCCAGGACCAGAGGGCATAGCCTCAGACGGAAAGGATGCACCTTTAACAAGGAGGTGAGGAGGAATTTCTTTAATCAAGGGTTGTGAATCTGTGGAATTTCGGCTGTAGAGGTCGTCATTGGATATTTTTAAGGCAGAGATTGATTCTTGATTAGTAACGGTATCAAGGGTTATGGGGAGAAGGCAGGAAAATGGAATTGAAAGGGAAAGTTAGACCAGCCATGATTGAATGCCATAGTAGACTGGATGGGCCAAATGGCCTAACTCTGCTCCTATGAATTATGGACATAGAATGAGAACACAAAAAGGATGAAAAAAAGCAAAAGAAAGATAATAAAAAGAGAAAAAGGTAAGAGAATAGTACATGGGAAAAGAATGAGAGGGAAGGAACATGCCTAGGGTAAAACAATGAAACATGTGAAGCGAAATGTACAGAAGTACTATACATATGAAACTGGAAAGTGCACAAGAATCGTAGGCAGAGCTAATGTACAGCAAGATTAGACAAAATGCCATTTAAAATATTCTGCCACTTACAAAGTGCCCCAGTCTTGGACACCTCATAATCTCTATCACTTTGCACCAGTCGTTATGTGCTGAAATGGGACATTGAGGTTTTGTGGTAGACCTGGGTGTGGAGCAATTGGTAAGGTAGTGGAGGGTTGGCGGAGAAGAGGGCACTGTCTTACACTCCTGGGGTAGGTGAGAGAAATCTATATTACTAAAAGTCTCATCTTGACCACATCCTGTTGCACTGTATATTGATTTTAGAAAAAGCGCTGCCATGTATGGCTGTGATTTTTGGCCATCTTACTCAGAGACCCCCCTCCACTGTGCAGGACAAGAGGATTTTTCCCATCGATTGAAACTAAAAGACATTAATATTATAAAAATGTTGATATTCTTTCTCCTGAAGGCCACGCCCTTTCCTGAGGGACTATAAATCCCGGAAGTGTTGAGTGCCTCAGTCAGTCTCTGCAAGATGGGGGAGCGAGAGGGTTACGTCTCTCAGTGTGAGCTGTGAATTACACTGAACACATGTCTACTAAACTGTGAGTGCCCTTAATGTGGTTTAAAAATGCAAAAGTTGCCTTTGGTTTGAGAATGCTGAAGTTGCCTTGCCTAATTGAAAAGTTGATTTGAGAATGCCTTGCCTGATTGAAAAGTTGGTTTGAGAATGCTAAAGTTGCTTTGCCTAATTAAAGTTGCCTTGCCAAATTAAAGTTGCCTTGCCAAATGCAACAGGTTTGTTTTGAAAATGCGCCTTTTAACTGTGCCTTATTGAAAAGTGTGCAACAGTTTTTGGAAGAAAAAACCATGAATAGACATTTTATTAGATCAGGACTGTGTTTAATGCAAAATTGCCGCTCATTCCGTGACTTCCGCTTTGTGGAGAGGTGGGGCTGAGCGTGTCTTTTCCGCTTAGTGGAGAGGTGGCGCTGAGTGCGGAAGGCCCATAATGAAGATCGTTTGAGTAATTCAAGAGAGCTTACTGCCAATGTATATGCCCTCTGGAAACCAGTCCCTTTGGCCCACAACACCAATACTAGCTCTACAGAAAGCCCCCCCCCCCACTGGCCAGCAATATTGGAATTGGTGGAGAGGTGGAATTTTGCGTTGGGTGACCAGCCCTCCCGTATGATGCAATGGGTCCCACTTAGTCTAGTTGAATCCTATAATTGACAAGCATTGCATCCACATACATGCCTGTGATATATGAGAAAAGAGAGATTTTAAAGAACTTCTTCTTTAGATTAAACTTTAAACCGCCCCACCACAACAGCCAGCAGGCCTCTTGACTTTTGACCTCAGTCACAGGCTCTGACTGTGCTGGGTCCTAGTGCTAGTCCCCCTAACCTAGGGAACCTCAGTGGCTGTTCCACTGGGTCTTCCCCTTCCCCCTCAAAACATGTGACCCCAGCTCTTCCCCACCCACACTTTGGTCCTCATAGTCCCTTCCTCCCTGACCACCCACCACCCCCCCACCAGACATCGCCTCAACCTCAGTCACCTGCCTTCCTCCGGCCCCAACCCCCATCCCTGCCGTGTGTTCACCACCCCTCCTGACCTCCCCATCTCTGATACCAAGAGATATCAGTAGAGGCCTCACCTTTTTTCCCCACCGTCCCCACCTGAATGAGTTCCGCACCCACCACGATGTGGAGCTCTTCTTCCGTCCCATCCACCTCAAAGCGTTCTTCCATGGGAAGGAGTCTTCGCACCCCCAATGATGGCCCCTTCTCCCGTGGTAATCTGGTGAGCTGATCCCTACAAGGCTGAGGCCACGCGCCAACTCTCAGACACCTCCTCCTACGTACCCTTGGACCATGACCCCACAGATGAGCACCAGGCCACTGTCTCTAGCATCATCACTGACCATCAACTCCGGCTCCCTGCCTCCAAACTCATTATTCCCCAGCCCCGCAGGGCCCGATTTTATCTTCTCCCCAAAATCCACAAACCTGACTGACCAGGCAGACCCATTGTTTCTGCCTGTTCGTGTCTTACCGAACTTATTTCCACATACCTCGACTCCATCCTATCATCCTATCCCCCTGGTTAAATCCCTCCCTACCTATGTTCAAGACACCTCACACGCTCTTCATCTATTCCAGGACTTCCGTTTTCTAGGCCCTCATTCCCTCATCTTCATCATGGACGTCCAGTCACTCTACACCTCCATCCCCCACCAGGAGGGTGTCAAAGCCCTCCGTTTATTACTCGACTGTAGAACCAACCAATCCCCATCTACTGATACTCTCCTCTGCCTAGCGGAGTTGATCCTTACCCTTAATAACGTTTTGTTTGACTCCTCCAATTTCCTCCTAATACAAGGCGTAGCTATGGGCATTCCTTGTTCGAGGCGTACCGTGCCCGAACTCTCCCTCCGCTACGCATCGACGACTGCATTGGTGCTACCTTCTGCACACACACACACGCACAACTCACTGATTTCATCCATTTCACCACCAACTTCCATCCGGCACTCAAATACACCTGGACCATTTCCGACATTTCCCTACCATTTCTTGACATAACTATCTCCATCGCAGGTGACAGACTACTGACCGACATCCACTATAAACCCACTGACTCCCATGGCTATCTAGACTACACTTCTTCCCACCCTGCTTCCTGTAAGGAGTCCATTCCCTTCTCCCTATTCCTCCATCTACACTGCATCTGCACCCAGGGTGAGGTGTTCAACACCAGGGCATCAGAGATGTCCTCATTCTTCAGAGTACGGGGGTTCCCCTCTTCTACTGTAGATGAGGCTCTCACCAGGGTCTCTTCTATACCCATGACTCTGCTCTCACTCCCCAACCCCCAACTCATAACAAGGGCAGAGTCCTTCCGCCCTACCACCCGTCATATACAACAAATAATCCTCCGACATTTTTGCCACTTCCAACGTGATCCCACCACTTGCCACATCTTCCCATCTCCTCCCCTGTCTGCTTTCCGCAGAGACCGCTCCCTCCGTAACTCCCTGGTCAATTTGTCCCTTCCCACCCGAACCACCCACTCTGCGCGCTTTCCCTTACAACTGCAGGAAATGCTACACTTGTAGCTTTACCTCTCCCCTTGACTCCATTCAAGGTCCCAAGCAGTCTTTCCAGGTGTGGGCAGATGTTCACCTGCACCTCCTCCAACCTCATCTGTTGCATCCACTCCTCTAGATGTCATTTGATCTACATCGGTGAGACCAACACCTCAGCTCGGTTCGCAATAACCAACCTGATTTCCCGTTGGCTCAGCACTTCAACTCCCCCTCCCATTCAGAATCCGACCTTTCAGTCCTGGGCCTCCTCCATGGCCAGAATGAGGACCACCGTAAATTGGAGGCGCAGCACCTCATATTTCGCTTGGGCAGTTTGCACCCCAGCGGTATGAACATTGACTTCTCTAATTTCAGGTTGTCCCTACTTTCTCCTCCCCTTCTCAGCTCTCCCTCAGCCCACTGCTCCTCTTCCTTTCTTCTTCCAGCCCCACCCTCACATCAGTCTGAAGATGGGTTTCGACCTGAAACGTTGCCTATTTCCTTCGTTTCATAGATGCTGCCTCACCCGCTGAGTTTCTCCAGCATTTTTGTCTACCTCTTGACCTTTGAAATTGTTTGCCTGAAAGAAGCAGGATCTGGCAGAACCAGTTCAGGTCTGCCAGAACTTCCACAAAGAAAAAACAAGTTTTTAACCAGTGTAGAGCGAGAAAGTGCAGTGCCAATTACCATCATGGTGAATCAGACCAACTCTGGAATCGGCATTTATGGAGAGAGGGGGCAACAGTTAAAGAAGATGTGCAGGGCAGGTTTTTTAGACGGAGAACGGTGGGTGCCTGAAAAATGCTGCTAGGGGTGGTGGTAGAGGCAGATATAATAGTTGCGTTATAAAGGCTTTTAGATAGGATCATGCCAGGGGCTGGAGAGATATAGATCATGTATTGGCAAATGAGATGAGTTTATATTGGCACTGCGTTCAGTACAGACATTGTGGGCCTGTTCCTGTGTTGCACTTTTTTGTGGTTAGCATTACACATCTTTTGTCACAGACAGCAGAGCAGCAGCCTGGCCATTTTAACAATTACACCAGCCACCTTCTCCTGTTCACACTTCTCCCACACAGGAAGGACAACTCATATTGATGCCATGCATTCAGGCACAGAAATCGCTATCAAATTATGGGGTGGACCGAGGGGACACAATTTCTTGGCGGCCACGCGCGCACGTGCACATGCACACACACGCGCGAAGCTTCGGAGGCTTCAGCTGTGTGCCCTGTGGAGACCCACTGTCAAAATAAACCAAAGCGAGAGAGGTGGCGGAGCGAGCACTTGCTGCTGCTCTGTCTGATCAGCATCGAGGGTGATATCAACATCAGATAAGGCGCTTGTGGGGAGAAAAATACTCCGTACAGACAGCACCCGGAGTCAGGATCTAAACCCGTGTCCCTGGCGCTGTGAGGCAGCAGCAACACATGGGCCGAGTGGCCACTCTCTCTATAGCAATGTTACAAAATTTTGAGATTAAAAAAATTAAGTCTGCAATTTATCCCATCAGATAAAGCATAAAAATAAGTTTAATTTGACACCTAATTCACTTTCATATCTTCAGTATTAAATAAGTTATGGCCATTTTCATACTCGGAAATTAGCATCTTGTCCCCTATTGGTTTTCCATTGACTTAACACAAAAGCTGTGATCGAGGACAGTCAAAAGCCCACAACTTTCTTAAAAATTAAGAGAATTAAGAAAATTTCAGTTTATAGATTGAAGCATTTCTGAAACAAATATGAACCAATCTTACTTGGATGACCTGAAATTAAAGCATATAATTAGGTAGTTACCTAATTGTAGCTAATTACAAAATTCAATTACTAGATCTAAACATCTATCCATTTCTTAAGAAAAGATTAACATTTTTAAATAGCCCAAGTGCCCAAATAACATTCACACAAATTCACAATATAACATGATTTTTAAATCTCATTCCCATGAATTTATAGGCCAAATGGAAGAAATTTTAATTCCCGTAAATTAATGGCCATTTAAATCACCTTGCGAGTAGGTTTTTGTGGAACACGATCGATTGGAACGTTGCGGTTTGCGGTGAATTTGACCCCATGGCGGCAGGAAAAACACTGCCGGTTCGTATGGGGCTATAATCACATTTTCGCCAATGAAATTTGGATTAAAGTCATCCCAAGTTTATATGTAAAATAAATGACTTACCTAATGTTTTGTCCCCTACGTGAGATCCGTGCAGTCGTTGGCGTTGACGGCGTTAGAAATGGCTTTTTTATTTTACTCCAGCGATTAAATTGTCCCGCAATTTTTTTTTTAAACTTCCGAGAACGAAAGTCAGAACGATTTTTCAGCATCAGGTAGTAGCCCGAGTAAATATATCTCGGACAGGCAGGAGAAAACGGCATTTTAATCCCGCCCTCCCCTCAAAGGCGCCAAAGTCGCGCACACGGCCAGTGGCAGAACTGCAGCGCCACTAAAGGTAGGTATTGTAACATACCCACTCTCTGTGTACCTACCAGCAGCCGCAGCAAACCTTCCGCCTTCCAGATAGAGAACCGCATCCCTGGCGGTGACCCGGTCCCGGTACCCTCTGCTCATCGGGCGGCGACTCCACTTTGTACCGAATCACGCCCAGGTCAAGCGGCGCGCAGGGCTGAAGGAGAGAGCGAGATACATGCGAGGCCTTGGCTGTGGGCTTGAATCGGCCCATTCATGGGGTCTTTCATAGGCCGGCGGAGGCTTCAACATCGGGAGCCTTGATCGCCTCGATGCAGCAGTTTGATTTTAAGCCGCGACGGGCGCTGAAAGGCCCCACAAATGGGCTGATTCAGCCCTTAGAAAGCGGCTGATAAAGCCCGGATGACAAAACATGGGGGGGGATTGTCCCCCACCTCTCAAAGCATGGGGGGGGGGTATGTCCCCTGTACCCCCCAGGATTTCCGCCCCTGCATGCATTACAGCTCATTTCTTATTTAAAGAAGTTCCTGATTAAATAGGATTCTTATCAACCACATCCATGGATCAAACATGTCATTTAGAGATACAGAAAATAACCAAAAATAGCAATGGGTGCAGTCATTTAATCTACAAGATCAGAGGACAAGGATTTGCTAAGCAAATAACTGGTCGGATCACACCTAGAACACTATGTTCAATTTGTGACTATATGTTACAGAGATAGTCACTTGTTATGTAAGGGTGGGCAAGCAGCCAGTTAGGTTTAGCCTGGTTTCCTCAAAGCAATCCCATTAATCCTAATTGCTTCTCTCTTTATTTCCTTGTATATCTGTCACCTATGATCCCAACTCTCTTTTGGGTCTTCAGTTTAGTTTATTGTCACGTGTACCGAGGTACAGTGAAAAGCTTTGTTGCGTGCTATCCAGTCTGCAGAAAGACAATAAATGATTACAATTTAGCCATTCACAGTGAATAGATAAACGATAAGGGAATAACATTTAGCCCAAGGTAAAGCCAGCAAAGTCCGATCGAGGATAGTCAGAGGGTCGCCAATGAGGTAGATAGTAGTTCAGCACTAATCTCTTGTTGCGGTAGGATAATTCAGTTACCTGATAACAGCCCTCACCAGTGCTCTCTAATGCCCTAATGACTTATATTTCCTTTATCAACCCATTGCTGGACAAGTGACCAACGTGGCTTGCCTTCTATCTTTGTAACTGAAGAAAGAAAGAATTCTCACCGATAAAGCATCAGTCACAATCTCAGGATATTCCAAAAGATTTTAAAGCCAATGACATACATTGCAGTTCATTACATTTGTATTGTAAGAAAACATCAGCTGATTTGTGCACTTCAAGATTCCAGAAAGAGCAGTGGATTAACGATCCGATCATTTGCTTTGACAGTGTTCTCCGAAGAACACCCATTGACTCGGAAACTTGAGATAACGCCCTTGCTTTTCTTTGAATAGTAATTGAAATTCTGAAACCGTACATGAAACTATGTAATCGTATTTTAAATGAGGACAGTTAAACATTCCTCCAAAAGATGGCACTTCTGACACTGCTGCACCTCCCAGTACAGTACTGAAAGAGTCAACCTTAATTAATGCTCACAATTCGGAAGCAGAGTTTGTACCGAAAACATTGTGCATTTGCAGAGTAGAAAACAAATACAATCATTTTCAAGTCAAAGTGTACAACTTAAAAAATTTGGGAACGTCTGGTTGCAAAACAGGTATTTTTGCTCGAGCTTTTCTCCTTTAGGCTTTTAGACTTTGGAGAAATAGTGCGGAAATAGATCCTCCGTCCATGCCGACCAGCGATTACCCAGTACACTAGCACTATCCTACACGCTAGTGACAGTTTACAATTTTACTAAAGCCAATCAACCTGCAAACCTGTACATCTTTGGAGTGTGGGAGGAAACCAGAGCACCCGGAGAAAACCCACGCGGTCACAGGGAGAACATACAAACTCCGTAAAGACAGCATCCGTAGTCAGGATCGAAACCGGGTTTTCTGCCGCTGTAAGGGCAGCTACTGTGCTTTCTTGTGCCGTCCTCAGGTAAACCATTTCAGGGACCCCCATTCCTCCCGCAACCCCGGCCTTTGTGCTAATTCACCACGTTTCTATGAATTCAATTCATCCTCCTCAGGCTCAAACATCTGGACTTCTCGCACTCAGTACTTCAGGCACCCATCCACTGGCTCCACTTGCAACCCTGAGCCACCCACCACCAGCTCCTTTTACCTGGAAATGACCCTGATTCTGGACTTCCACAATGTGCATTCAAAATTATTGTAAACACCTGCTGCCCTTTACCATTGCTAAAGTTTACTGCATCAGGGCCCTGATCAAAGTGGACATTGGTACACCAAACAACAACCCCTGTAACCACAGAGATGGATTTCTAAGCCTGTTCTATCCTAAATGCTGGAAACCTTCAAAAGGTCATGTGATAGGAGCTGAATTTGGTCATTCGGCCCATCAAGTCAACTGCGCCATTCCATCATGGCTGATCTATCTTTCCCTCTTAACCCCATTCTCCTGCCTTCTCCCCATAACCACTCACACCTGTACTACACACTTGTGCTTCCCTAATTACGACTGTATGACTGTATGGAAAACCCAATTCCTCATATGTTGCAAAATATACTTGGCTAATAAATGCCGATTATGATTATGATCAGTGATGTGTGAGGACAAAGGTCTAGCTGGAGGCTCTGAAACGCAAGTGAACAATGGTTTTGTTAAGCAGGAGCCAGTCTCCAACATTTTTTCTGTTGCCATGATGAGGAGAGCCAAGCCCACATCTGGTTTAGTTTTAAACTTGGATTTAAAACTGATAACTGATAACACTTTGAAATCTGAAAAAATAAACTTTCTTTAAATGTAGCAATTTGGAACACAATTAAAAGGCAATTATTAATTCAAACGTTATATCATGTCAAGATTACTTAATGGTGTCAAATGCTTTGAAACATTTTGATATTGTTTCACCAATAAACTCAGTCATTCAAATGAAAGAGTAATTAAACTCAGTCGTAGAATTTCTGTTTGAAATGGCGCCATACTGTGGTGACATTTTGTAAGTAGCACAACGGGGTCAGGATCAAATATAACAGATTTGCAATATTATAGTGACAGCACAAACCAGTCTAGCTACCGGGCCTCCATTGCGCCCAGAAATGTGGTTGATGGTGCGGGCTGACAAATAAGACTGAAGTGCAGGGGCTACAACCCTTCACCTCTGTACTATTCTCAACCATCAGATATTTTAACACGACAAAACACTAACAAAACAATGAGCTGTAGACTGTTCGGTTGCTCTAAGAACTTTGGGCTTTTTTTTGCACTAGTATTTGGGTTATTGATGTCTTGATATTTTTATTTGTTTATTATATTATCTGCTAGTAGATGTATTTGCAGGCCTGTGTTGTTGCATGTAAGAATTTCATTGTTCTGTTGTCAGTACATATGGCATTTAAACAGTCTTGATGCTTGACTCTCTTAAGTAGGACAAAGGTAAGCTTGTGATGCAGGGTAGAGTGGTGTGAGAGATGTGGGTGCCTGTAGAAATTTGCAGCATGTCCAGTGCCTCCAGGTCTGGTTTAACCTGTGCTCATTGTGGATGCCATGTTTTCTTCCAGGAAACAGGCAGGGAGAGTGCAGGTCGTGCTTTTCTTCCTCTGAGGACAACTTGTTGCTCTCGCAATTTAAGTGTCCTTCCCCTGAGTGAAATATGATGAACCTTCTACAAAATATCGAGAAAGTATTACTCAAGGTGAACATGCACACAGTCCATGTTGTTATATTAACAACTCAATTTAATCTCTCCTCCAAGTTTTTCCTTTTAATCTTTATTTTGGCTAAACATAAATCATCTCAGCTGAATTTACTTAAACTTATCTCACCATGGTTTGACCAAGGACATTTCCTCTTTTACGCAAATGCAGTGTCAATAAATGAAAACTATCTTGAGAGAATGAAGAACCCAAGATTGTTCTCATGGGCTCAGAGAAATTTAAGGGAGTATCTTAATAAAACACAAAGGGATTTTGTTGGAGTAAATAAGCGGAATTGGTTGGCGAGCCTTCTACTACATTAACATTGGCTAAAAAAAGGCTGCCTAAAAAGATGAATTAAAAGTATGTTGGAGTATTAATAGAATATCAGTAGTCTACAAACTCTGCCACTATGACACCAAAAAGGTATCAAATGTGCTAAATTAATGGAGTTTTACTGTGTCATGCCCAGTTCTGGGAAAGCTTCTAATTGTTTTAAAATTATATTTTGCACTTATGTTTTAATTGTACCATGTTCTTTCTTGTAGAAATGTTTAGTTTAGATTAGTGATACAGCATGGAAACAAGACTTTCAACCCTTTGGGTCCATGCCAACCATCGAGCAGACCTTCACATGTGTTCCATGTTGTCCCACTTTCACCCACTCCCTATGCACTAAGGGCAATCTACAAAGGTCACAACCTGCAAAACCACACGTCTTTGGGATGTGAGACGAAATTGGAATTCACGAGGAAGCCCACATGGTTACAGGGAGAAGGTGTAAACGTCACACAGTGAGCACCCAAGGTGAGGGTCAAATTCACGTTTCTGGCACTGTGAGGCAGCAGGTCCATCAGCGGTTCCACTGTGCTGTTGCTAATGTTATCTATAATTTATGCTTTTGTATGTTTACCTGTCTATGATGCTGTGCAAGCAAGCTTTTCATTGTACCTGCTCCTCACCATACCTATGCATATGACAATAAATTTGAATTGACTGGACTTGACATCCCTTATACTCCTCAAGGGACTTGCTTGAACTCAGCTGCCTAAATCTGACATATGTCTTCTTCTTTTTCCTTCTTGAGCAGTTGAACTTGAACGCCCAGGAACGAAGAACATTGCAATAAGTGGGGAACACCGCCCAGTCCATCATGGGTACTGACCTCCCCACCATCGAAGGAATCTACTGGAGTCGCTGCCTCAAAAAGGCAGCCAAAATTATCAGAGCTGCACACCACCCTGGCCGTGCTCTCATTTCACTCCTGCCATTGGGAAGAAGGTATAGGTGCCTGAAAACTGTAACGTCCAGGTTCATCAATATTAGGGATTAGTTTCCTTATCATGCCAACCTTACCCTTCACATTAACTGGAGGGATCTGGCCCTGAACTCTTCCTATTGTCGGAATGCTACACATGAATGACAATAATTCTATTCATTTAACAATAATTGCGGAAACAAAATAGGATTGGTCCACACCCTGAAGAATTATATTCGGCTGAGGTTAAATTAGACAGGAATTGGCAAAGTTTGATTGGAAATGGCTATTAAGCAGCTAGCAATAACAGGAGAGGAACAGTCAAACAAGATACTGCACTACAGACTCAAAGCATGCAACATTTTAATAACATAAATGTGAAGTTGGTCATTTACACCTGTTTTCAAGGTTAACTATAGAGATCCAGCATTCTGTAATTTTCTGCTCAAAAGCATGTCCCCATCACCAAGAAAACAAGTCATGTAGGTGTTCAAGTTGTTGACTTCCTAAGTCAGTGTAACCAGACATGTTTAGCCTAGCGCAGAAGGGAAACTTCACTGGAGTAAAGTTTGAATCCCACATAATGAAGTGCTGTTCATGGCAAAATGGCGGAACAGCTCAGTTCCTTGCGCAATTCCCACTCTATCTCACTGTTAAAAGCTTCCCACTTGCTAAATGTCTCGTTGCCTTTTAATAGCCTTTTCCAATCAAACTGCAAATAGGCTCTAAACAATATAGACTTGGGGGCAATATTTTTGACTTTGCACTATTATTTTCTATTTATTTGTTTGTCCTTTTTTATACATACTGAACTTTGTGTTGTTGTTTACAGAGTACTATATTTACATATCTGTCGTACTGCTGCAGTAAGAATGTCATTGTTCCATTTCGGGACATGACAATAAAGCACTCTTGATGTTACTTCAGAACACTGTCTTTAATAAATTCTGCCCCAAATAATTCCATAGCACTTTGGAAGACCCAGATAATATTAGGGAAGTTAATATCTCCTACTATTACACTGACAGGACACTTTAGTTTAATCCTATCAAAGTGTTCAAACAGTTTGTATTTTTTAATTCCACCCATATAGTCTTACAGACATTCCCTCCAGGAAATCCTCTTTAATATCTGCCACGATGTTCTGCCTAATCAATGTCACAACTCCTCCTCCCCACTTTCTTCCACCTCTATCATGCTGAAGGTACCAGACCTCAACATAAAATGATAAACGAGCCAAAGTGACATGAGGAAACATTTATTTACACAGTGAATGTTTAGATTCTGGAATGCACTCTCAGGTGTAGTGGTCATTCAAGTGTAACATTCGAAGGGGATCTGGATTTAATTATCTAAGAGGAAAGAATTTGAACGACTTTGAGTAGAGTGTTGAAAGTGATATTTTTTATTTAAAGTGAGTCAATATTCTTTTTTGTAAAATATTTTTATTAGAAGTAATTACATATTAAGAAGAAATAATATAAAATCAAAGAAAAAGAAAATATTATCGTCACATACATTCTTAATATTTTTAAATTTACAGTCAATCTTATTTATACTTCTATATTTTTTTTATTTTATAACAGTAGGAAATAGAGATAGGTAATAAAGAGAAAGAGAAATAAAAAAGAGATAAATAAAATGAGTGATTAAACAAGATATTCTTCATTGGAGATATATTCGTGGTCTATTGTATATAATTCTTCATCTATTCCTTCATTCAGGCTTCAGTCATGGCCTCGAACCAGACCACCTTAACCCTTTAAATATTCAACAAATGGAGACCATACTCCTCTGAATTGATCTAACCTGTCCATTAGGACAAGTCTTAATCGTTCCAGGTGAAGTGTCTCCGACATTTCTGTAATCCACATTTTGATTGTAGGGGATATGGGACCTTTCCAAAATCTTAGTATTAATTTTTTACCAATTATTAAACTATAACCAATAAAAATTATTTGTTGTGTTGTTAGTATCTGATTCGTTTCTAATATTCCCAATATAATTAATTTTGAGTCTGGAATTAAATTTGCATTAACTACAATTGAGATTATCTTAAAAATTTCTGTCCAAAAATTGGTAATTTTTATACATTTTGTGAATGAAATGCGTTAGATTAGCTTCTAATTGTTGACATTTATCACATATAGCGGAAACATTTGAGAAAATTCTATTTAATTTGGATTTTGAGAAATGTAATCTATGTATAACTTTAAATTGTATCAAGGAGTGTCTGACATTTAATGAGCAGTGGTGTATATGTTGTAAACTTTCACTCCATACTTCTCTACTAATTACTTGACCTAATTCGTTTTCCCATGCTTGTCTATATTTATCCGTATTTGGTACATCATTTTCCAGTAAAATATTATAAATATATGATATTAATTTTTCTGTATTCGGATGTTTATTTAGACATTCATCTAAAATGTATGTCTTTCTATTCCTAAAATCTAGTGTATTTGATTTAACATAATCTCCAATTTGTAGATATCTAAAATATTCTTTGGAGTGTAACCCATAATTTTGTTGTAATTCCTGAAATGAGAGAAATAAACTTTCCTTGTAGAGATCACCAATCTTATTTATTCCATAGTTATTCCATTTAAAAAAACCTTTATCCATCAATGAAGGTTTAAAAGTAATATTGTTTACAATTGGAAGAGCTAGTGGTGTATTCTGTGATTTTAATGTTTTTTTTTAATTTGTTTCCAAAGACGTATACCACTTTCTATTATTGGGTTTCCTCTATAAATTTTCTTATGTATTGTAGTGTTAGCAAATAAAATCGAGCTAATTTCGAAAGGTAAACAGTCTTCCTTTTCCATTTTTAACCAGTTTGGTTGTTTATCTAGTTCTTCCAACCAGAAATTCATATTTTTTATATTAACAGCCCAATAATAAAACATATAATTAGGCAATGCAAAACCTCCATTCATTTTTGATTTACATAAATGCTTTTTAATTATTCTATGGTTCTTATAATCCCAAATAAAATTGGTAACTATAGAGTCCACTTTCTTAACAAAAAATTTAGGAAGATATATTGGGATCATTTGAAACAAGTATAATAATTGTGGAAGAAAAATCATTTTTATCGCATTAATCTTACCTAGCATTGAAATAGGTAATGTTCTCCAATATTGGATATTCTTAAGTAGTTTATTCAATAAGGGTGGGAAATTAGATTTAAATAAAGAATCATATCTTTTTGTTACATAAATTCCAAGATATTTAATTTTTTCATTTGCAATCTTAAAAGGGTATTGTTGTAATATATGCAACTTATTTCCCATTATTGGCATAAGTTCACTTTTATTCCAATTAATTCTATATCCTGAAAACGATCCAAATTGAGTTATTAAATCTAACAAGTTAGGAATACTAATTTCCGGTTTTGTGATATAAAGTAATAAATCATCTGTGTATAAAGAGATTTTATTTGCAGTTTCTTTAGTTTCATACCCATATATTTCAGGATGCAATCTCAGATTTTGCTAGTGGTTCTATTGCAAGTGCAAACAGTAGTGGAGATAAAGGGCAACCTTGTCTGCAGCATCGGAATAAGTTAAATGTAGTTGTTAACATTTGATTTATTAATATTCTGGCTGTTGGCTTGGTATATAGTAATTTAACCCATGTTATAAACTTCTCCCCCAACTGAAAAAATTCCATAACCGAAAATAAATAAGACCATTCACTCTGATCAAAAGCTTTCTCTGCGTCCAACGAAATAATTTATAAATCCTTATTAATGTTTCTTTTTGAATATATAATATTAAATAATCTTCTCAGGTTGTTTGAGGAATATTGTTTTGGTATAAATCCTGTTTGATCTGAATGAATTAGTTTATTAATCACTGTGTTTAGTCTTTGTGCTAGTATTTTGGTTAATATTTTTTTATCAGTATTTAAAAGAGATATAGCTCTATATGACCCTGGATCATCAAGATTTTTATCTAATTTAGGTATAAGGATTATAATAGATTCATTTAATGTTTCTGGTAATTTCTGTTGTGCATAAATGTGTTCATATAGTGTCTTCAAACGTAGAGCTATCATATCATAAAATATTTTATAAAATTCTGCTCCAATACCATCTGGTCCTGGAATTTTACCATTTTTTAATGATCTAATAGCTCTTCAATTTCTTTAGTAGTTATTTCAACATTTAATAATTCTCTATCTTCTAAATCCAGTCCTTTTAGATTACAATTTTTTTAAAATGTTTCTACTCCTATCCGATTTTGTTTTGTTTTAGCTGAATACAAATTTTTATAATATTGCAAAAATCTCTCATTTATATCTTTAGTTTGTACTAGTAATTCCCCTTTATCTGATTTAATCCTATAAATTAAATTTTCTCCTTCCAATTTTATTAATAGACGAGCCAATAGTTTATGTGGTTTGTCACCAAATTCAAATTGTATTTGTTTAGTATATTGGTATAGTTTTACAACTTGGTCTGACTGTATTTTATTTAATTTATATTTCAATGCAAAGATTTTATTATGTTTTATCATGGTTGGATTAACAGCGTTCTCTGTATCTAACTGTTTAATTTAAACTTTGACTTCATTTATCCCCCCTGGTACAGTTCGACATACCAGACCTTACACCTGAACTTCGAATAGACGAATTTCAAGACCCTTGATTTTCTCTCACATATATATCTCCTTTGCATTCATTTATAATTCCACTCAAATGTAAAATAATAATAACCAGAAATAGTATTAAAAAAGGGATAGATTAAGAGATTAGTAGAGTGCACAAAGAAAGAAAAAACTACATCTAGTATTAGTGTAATTAGTGTTAGCCATACTAACATGACTAGCAATCTAAAGACTTCCATAGTGAATGTTAAATATTTATCCATCTCCATGATTCACTAAAATTATTATTCCATAAAAAAATATATTATTTAAACTGGGGGTACTAAACTATGATGTGTACAAAGTTCATAGTCAAGTATATAGTAATATATATACTTAATGCCTATTAGAAACTATAATAATAAGGATATATAATAATAATAAATACAAAATAAAGAAAAAGAACCCAAATTATGGAAAAAATAAAAAGTAAAAAAGAAATAAAAATTACCAGGGGGGATAAATGAAGTCAAAGTTTATATTTTGTATATTTATATTTACTATTTACTTAATTCTAAGTTAGTCGGCTATAATTAATTATTAATTATTAATCAATAATTAGCAGTTATTAACTCTAATTAATAATGATACCAGTGTATTAAATTTAATATATGTTTATATATGTTAATATATGTTAATTATTAAACTAGTAGTGTTAGTATTCTAATTATTAGTATCCATGGAATAGTCTTCAATCCATATCTCCTCGAGTTTCTCATCGCCTCCTTCTCCGTCTTATTTAGATGAAACAAGTCCATAATCTGTTGCAATCTTCAACCAATCTTGAAAGTACGGTTTAATTGTTCGTTTAATTCATCTTTGAAGATTACATTCAGTCTTCTTCTCGCTCCTTAATCCTTTGGGCAAATCTCAATGCATCCTCTGGATTTTTAAAATAATGTTCTTCCTGATTGTAGGTGACTCTCAGTGTGGCTGGGTATCTCAGACTGTACTTCAGATTCTTCACTTCCCTCAAAATTCTTTTGGTCTCTTTAAACGCATTTCGTTTCTTGGAGACCTCTGCTGGATAGTCTCTGTAGATGCTGATCGAATCTTCTTCATATTTAAGATTTCTACTTTTTACAACTGTATTCATCATATCTTCCAAAACATAATCATACTGGACTTTTACTATCATTTGTCTTGGAGGAGCATCTTGCTTTGTATAACGTCTCATTACTCTGTGTGCTCGGGCTAGCAAAGGCTTTTCTTCCAGAGATAAAACCTTTTGTAGTAAGTTTGCAGTAAACTCTCGGGTATCTTGATTCTTTTCTCTCCCTTCTCGAATACCCACGATCCTTAGGTTCTGCCTTCTCTGGCGTCCTTCCAGCTCAGTACACTTATCAGTAACTTTGCCCAGTAAGTCAGATAATCGTTGACTTTCTTTGACGAGTGTTTTCGTAGTCTGAGTATTTGTTTCGACTAGTTCTTCGAGGTCTTTTATGGAGGTTGATTGTAGCTTAATTTCTTCCAGCACAGGTTCCATTTCCATTTCCACCTTTATTTCCACCTTTTTTTCCATTTTTTCATTCAACTCTTCCATTATACTTGCAAATTTTTCCGTCACTACTTCTGCAATTTCCTTTCACAGCATATCTGATAAATCCGTGGTCGAAAGATTGATTTCAGACTTTAACTCCTTCATCTCCATCTTGATTTTCTTCATTTCTTCCATAAAATTCATTTTTTCCAATTCCATCTTTAATTCAAACTTCATTTTTTTTTTAATTCTGTCATTTCTTGCACAAAAATTTTTTTAAGTTTTTCCAATTCCAATTTTTTTTCGATTTTTTAGACACATCTTCTAGGGACTGTGTCATATCTGAGGCCGAGGCTTCAGTCGGGCCTTGTTCTTGTTCAGCCATTCTTTTTTGATACCGGAGTCTGGATTTCTCCGGTGGGCAGCGCTGTGTTGCCATTACGGGTCGCACGTCTGATGACGTCACTCACGGCAGCTGGTGTAGAAGCAGCAGATGCAGAATCAGCAGCAACAGCAGGTAGGTTTTCTCCCCGTTTTCTCCCCGGTTTTTTTCGTTTTTTCACGGAGGTGGCTGGCGTTGCCTTCTAGTCCTCCATAGCACCACCGAAAGCCGTGAGTCAATATTTTGCATTTAAATCTGTAATATATTTCCTTTCAGAATTTTGCTGGAAAAGGTCTGAATTGTTTTAAGTCAAGTCAAGTCAAGAGTGTTTTATTGTCATATGTCCCGGATGGGACAATGAAATCCTTACTTGCTGCAGCACAACAGAATATGTGAATATGTAAACATAATACATAACAGGGGAAGAGAAAAAAAAAAGAAAAAGTTCAATAAATAACAAATATAGTGCAATAATAACATAGTCTTTTGCAGTTCAGAGCTCAGAGCTTATTCGTTGTTGTGTTTAATTATCTGATGGCTGTAGGGAAGAAGTTGTTCCTAACCTGGATTTTACAGTTTTCAGGCTGCTGTACCTTCTTCCTGATAGCAATGGTGTGGCCGGGATGGTGTGGGTCTTTGATGATTTTGGCTGCCTTTTTGAGGCAGCGACTATGATAGATATACGAAAGGGCTAATCACAAATGCCTATATCTTATATAGAAGTGATAATATCGCACTAAAAGTTATGAGAAACCAAAATAATTTAAAGACTTTCCTTTCTATAAACCACCAATCATGTAGGAAGGGAGTGAAAAGATTATATAAGTATACTAAAATTGAAGAAGGGTCTTGACCCGAAACATCACCTATTCCTTTTCTCCAGAGATGCTGCCTGACCCGTTGAGTTACTCCAGGTTTTTGTGTCTATCTTCGGTTTAAACCAGCATCTGCAGTTTTTTACAACACATAAATATTAATTTATTATTTGTCATCAATAACATTTATTAATCCAGTCTTTAGAATAAAATTCTGAAAAATATAATTCCATTAATATTTCAGTATTAAAATATGATAGTTAACCGTTTGTCTATTTATAACATGAATAACCTCAATTTCAAAATGTTGGCATTGGACTAGATAAGGTCAAATTCCCCCAGCTTGAGAGCTACAGATCATAAGATTATATCTGCAACACTTCTGATCTGAACATAAAACAGTATTGGACAGGAACAGGTCCTTTGACCCATAAAATCAGTGCTATACATGATCTCTTCCTTCGGGGGATGTGACTTTTTCTTGTCGTGTCCTCCGTCTCCGTCTCCGTCTGCGCTGAGGCCTAATGGCGGAGCTCGGGGCTGTGGCGGTGTTCCGGCAGCGACCCGACTTTGGAGCTGTGGCAGCGCTTCGGCGTTCCGGCGGAAACAGCGGCCCGACTTGGAGCTGTGGCGGCATTCCGGCAGCCCGATTTCGGAGGCCCGGCCGCGGGCCCAGTGGACGACATTATTGGGAGCTCGCAGGTCACAGGTTGCCCTCAATGGGAAAAACGTATCCACGTTAACTCTGTCTATCCCTTTCATCATTTTAAATACCTCAATCAAGTCCCCCCTTAACCTTCTGCGCTCCAAAGAATAAAGACCTAACTTGTTCAACCTTTCTCTGTAACATTGTTGCTGGAACCCTGGCAACATTCTAGTAAATCTCCTCTGTACTCTCTCTATTTTGTTGACATCCTTCCTATAACTAGGCGACCAAAATTGTACACCATACTCCAGAATTGGTCTTACCAATGCCTTGTACAATTTTAACATTACTTCCCTACTCCTATATTCAATACTCTGATTTATAAAGGCCAGCACACCAAAGGCTTTCTTTACCACCCTATCTACATGCGATTCCACCTTCAGGGAACTATGCACAGTTATTCCTAGATCCCTCTGTTCCACAGCATTCCTCAATTCCCTACCATTTACCATGTACGTCCTATTTTGATTTGTCCTGCCAAGATGTAGCACTTCACATTTAACAGCATTAAACTCCATCTGCCATCTTTCAGTCCACTTTTCCAAATGGCCCAAATCTCTCTGTAGACTTTGAAAATTACTTCATTATCCACAACACCACCTATCTTAGTATCATCTGCATACTTACTTATCCAATTTTCCACCCCATCATCCAGATCATTGATGTACATGACAAACAACAGTGGACCCAAAACAGATCCCTGAGGCACCCCACTGGTCACCGGCTTCCAACCTGACAAACAGCCATCCACCATTACTCTCTGACATCTCCCTTTCAGCCACTGTTGAATCCATCTTGCTACTCCGCCATTAACACCCAAAGATTGAACCTTCTTAACCAACCTTCCATGGGGAACCTTGTCAAAGGCCTTACTGAAATCCATATAGACAACATCCACTGCTTTACCCTCATCAATTTCCCTAGTTACTGCTTCAAAAAATTCAAGAAGGTTTGTCAAACATGACCTTCCAGGCACAAATCCATGTTGACTGTTCCTGATCAGACCCTGTTTATCCAGATGCTTATATATATTATCTCTAAGTATCCTTTCCATTAATTTGCCCACCACTGACGTCAAACTAATAGGTCTATAATTGCTAGGTTTATTCTTTGAACCCTTTTTAAACAATGGAACAACATGCGCAGTACGCCAATCCTCCGGCACTATTCCCGTTTCTAATGACATTTGAAATATTTCTGTCATAGCTCCTGCTATTTCTACACTAACTTCCCTCAATGTCCTAGGGAATATCCTGTCAGGACCTGGAGACTTATCCACTTTTATATTTTTCAAAAGTGTCAGTACTTCCTCCTCTTTGAATCTCATAGTTTCCGTAGCTACTCTACTTTTTCCCCTTAACTCACAGAGTTCAATATCCTTCTCCTTGGTGAATACCGAAGAAAAGAAATTGTTCAATATCTCCCCCATCTCTTTTGGCTCTGCAGATAGCTGTCCATTCTGGTTCTCTAATGGTCCGATTTTATCCCTCGTTATCCTTTTGCCATTAATATAGCTGTAGAAACCCTTTGGGTTTACTTTCACCTTTCTTGCCAAAGCAACCTCATATCTTCTTTTAGCCTTCCTAATTTCTTTCTTAAGATTCTTTTTACATTCTTTATACTCCTCTAGCACCTCATTTACTCCATGCCTCCTATAATTATTGTAGATATCTCTCTTTTTTCGAAACAAGTGTCCAATTTCCCTTGAAAACCATGGCTCTTTCCAATTTTTACTATTTCCTTTCAACCTAACAGGGACATAAAGATTCTGTCCTCTTACAATTTCCCCTTTAAATGTCCTCCATTTCTCTTCTACATCCTTCCCATGAAACAAAGTGTCCCAATTCACTCCTTTAAAATCCTTACGCATTCCCTCAAAGTTAGCCTTTCTCCAATCCAAACTGCCTTTCTGAAAAGGCCCTATTTTTTCCTTATTCTGTTCCAGTCAACAAGCCCACAATAAACTACCTGGCATCTCATCAGCTCAAAGACCTGGCTATGGAGGAGACCTCCAACAGATATCATACTCCTGCCAACTGCGCGTCCCTTAATGTGCCGGCCGTCAACCACTCCATCTGGGGTCCTATTGGAGCGGATGTAAGAGCCCAGGAAGTCAAGCTCCAAATTTTTTTTTAATTATTTGCCTCAGGCATAATGGCCTTTGCGAGGTCCGTAGATGGGGGGCTGCTGATGGAGACACAGCAGGACGCTGTGGGGCTTCTATGTAATGCCCACTTCAAAATAAATTGTCTGCGTAAAAACGCAATACGGCCGGCACTCAATCCTAAATTTGCTGTGCTGTGCAAGGCCAGCAACGTCCAGCCAGCTAATTTTACTTCGGAGTCACGTGAGTGACTACGTGAAGAAGCCCCGCCTGGCGCTGGAACGGCATTACGTCGACGCTGACGGCAGAAGCAAGAGCTGCAGAGGCTAGCTCCTCGACAGCGGTAGGTACGGAACCGGCAGGTAAGTGCACTTGAAAAACTTTTAGGGTCTGGAAAACTCCGTGCCTGGTGTATTGAACCAGGTTTTAAAATGAATTTAAAAACAAAAAATAAATAAAAGTTAAAATAGAACAAAAATACTCTGTATAAAACAACGGAGTTTTAAAAAAGAACGTCCCGGGGGAATACCCAGCGATCAGGACGGAAGATTAATTACGGAGCCGGTTCCGATACTGGTGACCGTTAAAATTACGTTAGAAAGATTTTTTAGTCGCTCCACAAACTTTTGGCAGGGGAAATTTTATAAAGTCAGAAAGGCCATAATTTTAAAAAAAAATAATAATAATTAATAAAAGGCCTTCAGACTAAAAAAGTTTTATGGCTTGGAAAAATAATGGAAAAAAGATTCCAAAAAATAAAAATAAAGTAAATAAAGAATTCAAGCCAAAAAGGGTTAAATGGCCCAAAAACATTCCCTAACCTACCCTAAAGGGGTTTCATATATTAATATATATGATGATATATGGTGGGAATATCTACCTCAGATATATTTGAAGGTAGTCTCCTTGGATCTTATAGAAACTTACAAAATTCTTAAGGGGTTGGACAGGCTAGATGCAGGAAGATTGTTCCCGATGTTGGGGAAGTCCAGGACAAGGGGTCACAGCTTAAGGATAAGGGAAATCCTTTAAGACCGAGATGAGAAAGACTTTTTTCACACAGAGAGTGGTGAGTCTCTGGAACTCTCTGCCACAGAGGGTAGTTGAGGCCAGTTCATTGGCTATATTTAAGAGTGAGTTGGATGTGGCCCTTGTGGCTAAGGGGATCAGAGGGTATGGAGAGAAGGCAGGTACGGGATACTGAGTTGGATGATCAGCCATGATCATATTGAATGGCGGTGCAGGCTCGAAGGGCTGAATGGCCTACTCCTGCACCTAATTTCTATGTTTCTATGTTTCTATGTTGAGGAAAAACTCAGGAGTAACAAGGGCAGTAAAATGGAAAACTGACCCTAAAAATGCACTGATAGTGGTGGCTGGTCATGAAGTACCCACCACAGCACCAGTAAAATATATATATATATATACAGGTGTAAGTACAACACCTGAATAAGAAGTGAGGCCATGGAAAATAACCATGGAAACCAAAATTAATTGGTCTCTCACTAAAGCTGTTGTGATTAAAACAGCAGAATAATAATAAAACTTTTTATGTTTTATTTATGTACACTTCAGCACAATATATATATATAGAAGTGTACTGGGTTTGATACCAGAATGTATGAGTGAGGCCATGAAATGTAAATATGGAGAAAAAAAAAAAATTAATTGGCCTCACCAAAGCTGTTATGGTGAAACAGCAGAATATGATAAAACTTTTAAGTTTATAAAGATATCAACGGTGAATCCGGTTATGATATCCATGTCTCAATTAGATGAGATATATTGAAATACGATTTTAAAAGTATTTCAAACTGGTGCATGGCATTTCCATTCAATAGAAAACAAATAAAATATTGTGCAAATACCGATACATTTAAAATAAAATAAATTGCCATCAGTTTGTGGAGCTCAATGGGAAGAAATATATAATATTAATTTACCAAATCTGCACTCTAGATTTGCAGATCATTACAAATCAGGTTATGTTAAACTCCTGATTATTATGGAATAAAACCTGCCTTATGATAAATCAAAAATATTGATTACAAAAGAACAGACTACTGATCTTTAAGCTTTGGGGAGAAAACTATGATCCAATGAAAGATTTGATAATGGATCAAAACAAAGGCAGAAGTATGGTATAATCCAACATAGCCTTATCCAAACCCATATAATTGGGAAAAGAAGGCTTGAAGTACGTTGAAGAGGTGCAAACAACTTGTTACAAAATACGTTCATGTAATCTCCAGTTGTGGGGGATTACAGGAGCATCATGATCATTAATTTAATATAACTAAGAAAGGATTGGTTCACCTGTATAAGAAAACCTTAAAAATTGATTTTAGGTTTGCACCCAAAAGTAACTCCAATAAAGAAGGGGTACGTACATATATATATATATTATAAAATTACCTCAGTGTAAAGATTTGATGGTATAAACCATACAAAACATCATTTTATATACACTTTCACAGTGTAAGAACATTTTATTAAAATGGAAACATCTTGAACATTGAAATACAGTTGTTATTAACAAATTGTTAATCAATATTACAGGTGCTTGAAATTAATTAAAATGGGTCAAGCTGTGCAAGTTAAAACATTGTCTAAAGGATTAAAACCTGTTCAAGGCTGTTAAACAGAATACTGGAAGAACAATTGTGCTGATAAAAAGATCAGCACTTGCACTAATGAGGACATGGTCATGGGTTATCTTGATCACATTTAAATTGGAAGGTTATAAAGAGTCAGCTGCAAATTAGTGCTGCAATTACAAACCTGTTGGAAGGCAAGGACCTGACCCATCACATAAAGCGTATGCTTAGGCATTAATAAAATCTGTCCAAAATTGTAATACATAAGTCGGGAGATCAATAGTCCTGAATTGCCTTAGGCAACGGACTCTAAATTCTATCAATGATTCAAAAAAGTTAACACTAAAAGTAATAATGCTAATGACTTTAGTATCAACATAAGAGTGCAAACATTGCAAATATTACGTAATAATTGCATGTGGATACAGATTACATTATCATATATGTTTATGAATTTACCAAACAAAGCACACCAAGAAGAGCTGAAACCAAGGTAAACCTATAAGCATATCCTGTCGGCCTTAAGTTGTGTGTGTGTGTGTGTGAACATTGATGAAATATGTTGAAGTAGGTAAGAGTCTCTGTGGTGATGAGACAGCACTACTTATTACACACAAATAACCACATTAGGTTTCAGTAAAACCTGATGGTTGTAGAGGAATGTATTCTAGATGGTTAGAAATTGAATAACACTCAGTGGAACTAGACACTGAAATGTGGAAAATCACTCTGTTAATGAGGTAGATATATTCACAGGAATGGCACAGGATGAGCCGCTCGAGCAAAGATGCAAGGCCGCAGGAGGGTGTAAATTAAATGTTAAAGTAAAAGGAACCAGTCATGATGTCGGGTTTGGACACGGAGTGTTGGGTTCTCTATAATTGTTGCTTTGTTCATACCATCAAAATATACATATCAATTGATATTTTGTGATAAACTTGCCTTTCAATGGAAAGGGCATTACTTTTATTCTTTATAATGTGAAATAATTTATCACATAACTTTTGGCAATGTTTGGGGAAAAATGTGTTATTCGCTTGTTACTGTGTTGAATGAGCCGGACTGTCGTATGGAATAAATTCTACGACATGAAAAACACAGAAGCTTCAAACTCTTCACGTAGTCACTCACGTGACTCCGAAGTAAAATAGTAAGATTAAACAAGAACTTACCAGTTCGAAGTTTGATCGTTATTTTATGAGGAGTAACAATGAGGGATTACGTGCCCTCCACTCCCGACCCTCATAAAATAAATGATCATCTGGTAGTTCTAAATCTATGTTGAGCCTTACTATCTTACTCCGGCTATTATGTTCTGTGTTTTTCATGCCGCTGCTTTGAAGTATGCCGTTCCAGCGCCAGGCGGGGCTTCTTCACGTAATCCCTCATCGTTACTCCTCATAAAATAACGATCAAACTTCGAACTGGTAAGTTCTCGTTTAATCTTACTATTATCTATTTCGGGCAGACCTGCCGAAGCAGGTCCGCGAGCTGGATGATGAGGCCAAGACCATATGCCTCATGAGCCGAGCCCAAACTATACCCAGGGGCTCATCACACCAGGCACACCCCTATGCTTCCTTTAACACCAGGCAAAACCAGCCTAGGGGCTCCGGGACAGGAGGAAGACTCGAGCTGGAAGCATTGAGGTCTTTTTTAGGGGTCGGCCCCAGCCGGCCCACGGCTCGGATGCGCGGGGGGCACCCGCCATCAGCCCCCCTTCCCAAGCCAGGAGGGCGGAAGCCAGGACCTCACCGCCAGTATCGTCTAAGGTAGGAGAACCTAGTTCCTTGTGGAACGCCTTACACATCATGTTGGGGGGAGATTGCGACATTTCTTGAATTAATGGAATTGGATCACAGCAGACCCGTTCATACTGCACAGTATACAAGGTTTCAAAATTGAGTTCCTTCTTGATTCATCACCACCCACACAAAATTTACCAAACAGCACATATGTGTTCTCACAACAGGAAAGATTCAAGCTGAAATTCAGGCTTTGCTTACAAAAGGGGTGATTCAGAGGTCGCAACAGGAATCACACCAATTTGTATCCAACATATTCACCAAGCGGAAAAGGGTTGGAGGATGTTGTACCATCTTAGACTTGACGGAACTCAATACCTATGTGCAGTATAAACATTTTAAATTGGATAATTTTGGCACAGCCATCCAACTGGTTTCCAAAGGATGTTATATGGCATGCATTGATCTAAAGGATGCATACTAATCAGTATCCATTCACAGGGAGCACAGGAGATATTTGAAATTTAACTGGATGGGGCAACTGTGGCAATTCAAAGCATTGCCTAATGGGCTGACTTCAGCTGACTATTTACAAAATTACTAAAACCCAGTTCTGGGGCTACTACAAGCTCAGAATCTCATGGTTATGGCTTATTTGGATGACATTTTAATAATTGGGGACACCAAGGAATCAGCTGAATCATTTGTTTCAGCAACCAAACTCATGTTTGAGAGATTGGGGTTTCTAATCCATCCAGTTAAGTCAAAATTGACTCCAACCAGGGTAATTGATTACCTGGGGTTTACAATTAACTCAATTCAAATGTCAGTGACACTGCCAAGTGGCAAGCAATCAGAGTTAATGGAAGCCTGCAATAAGCTAATTGTTAAACAGCAGCCAACAATCAGACCAAGCAGCAAGTGTAATTGGCAAGCTTGTGGCAGCTTTTCCAGCTGTATGCTTCGGACCTTTGCATTATCAAAATTTACAATGTGCAAAGGAACAGGCACTCAAATCCCACGCATGCCAATTCGGAAGACCCATGCAATTGCCATCAGAGGCCATTGCTGAATTACACTGGTGGACAACGAATATACATCACTGCTCTAAAAAAATTCTAATTGATACACCATCGGTAATCTTACAAACCGATGCAAGTGGCCTGGGCTGGGGAGCAACAGATACCATCTCCAGCTGTGGAGGTAGATGGAATGTGCAGGAGTCCTTAATTCTTCAGCAACATGGTATTAACTACTTAGAGTTGTTGGGAGCACTCTATGGACTAAAGGCTTATTGCAGCAATATGCATCATGTGCATGTTCAACTACGGATTGACAATACCACGGCGGTGGCGTATGTCAATCACATGGGTGGAATAAAGTCTGTATCTTGTGACAAATTAGCAAACCTTCTTTGGCATTGGTGTATTGCAAGGAACATTTGGGACACAGCAATCTACCTACCATGTAGATACAACATGGTGGCGGACACTAGATCACGGAAATTCAATGATAACACAGAATGGATGTTGAATCATGACGTGTTTAACGACATTGTTGCCCGATATGGCATGCCGGACTTTGACGTGTTTGCATCCAGATTGAATCACCAGTTACCCAAATATGTGTCATGGGAGCCAGACCCAGGGGCAGTGGCAGTAGATGCAGTCACACTGCATTGGGGAGGAATGTTCTTGTACGCTATTCCTCCATTTTGCCTCATCAGCCGATGCTTGGTAAAAATAAAGCAAGACAATGCCACAGGCATGTTGGTAGTGCCTGACAGGCCTACGCAATCCTGGTTCCCACTAGTCCTGGGAATTATGACACAGCCTCTCATGGCTGTCCCCAAAAGCAGGGATCTGCTGGTACACCCAGTAACGGGGGGCAACCACCCGCTACATGACCGAATCAATTTATTGATTTGCAGATTCTGAGGAGACCATACCTGGGACTCGGACTGGCTGACCGGACAGTGGATGTCATAACAGCAGCCTAGAGGGACAGTACACAAAGGCAGTACGTCTCTCACATCAAGAAGTGGGAGATGTACTGTCATGTCTCCAACATATCATATGATACAGTGTGCATCACGGATGTTCTGGAGTTCCTATCTACTTTATACTATGACCATAAATTAGGCTACAGTGCCATCAACAGTGCCAGGAGTACACTATATTTAGTGCTTGGAACGGAGCACCATCTGATAGGAAAACACCTCTTAATTACCAGGTTCATGAAGGGAATATACAACTCAATACCACCCATGCCACGGTATATGGACATTTGGGATGTGAGCGTGGTGCCAACACTGCTTCGCCAGTGGGCACCAGTCACCTCCTTAGCCAAGCTCACCCTCAAGGTGGTCATGCTGATGGTGCTGGTAACGGCGCAACGAGTCCAAACATTGCACAAGCTACGACTGGACAACATGACCACCAATGTTAACACCATAACCTTCATCATCAATTACTTAATCAAACCGAGCAGGCCGAGGGTACCAAGCTTGAGTTCCTGGCATACCCCGAGGATCCATGATTATGTGTAGTATCACACTTGCACCAGTACATAAAAGTCACGAGGAGCCTCAGAGGCTCTGAGTTAGCTGTCCTGATCAGCCACAAAAAACCACACCACAGGGTATCAGCACAAACCATCTCCAGATGGTCAAAGGAGGTACTGGCGGATGCAGGAGTGAATACTGACATTTACAAATCTCACTCCACCAGGGCTGCATCAACGTCGGCAGCGAGGGCTATGGACGTTCCCCTCAACAACATCCTAGCGGCTGCAGGATGGGCCAATGAACGGATGTTCCACAGGTTTTATAATAAACCAATTGCCGGACCGGGGATGTTTGCATGTACCACTTTAGATTCTGTTTTATAGTTTCCCCCCAGGTTGGGCGGCGTCATTATTATTTTGTTTTTCACATTAAAGCATCAGTATTGTTACCTAACTATATTATGTCTGAATGCATTAATTTTTTCTCACTCATCCATGGTCAATCCATTCAGTTTGTGATGCCTGGACTCGAACCGGCGTGAAATCACAGAGCTTTGAAATCTTCACATAGTCACTCACGTGACTCCGAAGTAAAATAGTAAGATTAAACGAGAACTTACCAGTTTGAAGATCTTGGTTTTATGAGGACTTACAATGAGCGATTACGTGCCCAACGCTCCAAACCCTCATATTATCAGGTCATCTGGTAGTTCTAGTTCTCCAAATCTTACCATCTACAGGTCAACCTCTCTTATCTGTGATTTCACACCGCTGCTTTGAAGATTGACCCGCAAGCGGACTGACGGCCTTCATGTAATTGCTCATCGTAACTCCTCATAAAATCTAGATCAAACTTCAAACTGGTAAGTTCTCATTCAATCTTACTATTTCCCTTCGAACATCATGTTAACTTTGTCCAATGCCAGTTATTTTACAAGTGTTCCTTTATTTTGTCCAGCATTTGCCCCACCACTGATGTTTGGCTATCCGGTCTGTGGGTTCTCTACTTTAAAAAAATATAGAATTACATTTGCCATACATAGAAACATAGAAACATAGAAATTAGGTGCTAGAGTAGGCCATTCGGCCCTTCGAGCCTGCACCGCCATTCAATATGATCATGGCTGATCATCCAACTCAGTATCCTGTACCTGCCTTCTCTCCATACCCCCTGATCCCTTCAGCCACAAGGGCCACATCCAACTCCCTCTTAAATATGGCCAACAAACTGGCCTCAACTACCTTCTGTGGCAGAGAATTCCACAGATTCACCACTCTCTGTGTGAAAAACGATTTTCTCATCTCGGTCCTAAAAGACTTCCCCCTTATCCTTAAACTTGACCCCTTGTCCTGGAATTCCCCAACATCGGGAACAATCTTCCTGCATCTAGCCTGTCCAACCCCTTAAGAATTTTCTAAGTGTCTATGAGATCACCCCTCAATCTTCTAAATTCCAGCTTGTACAAGCCAAGTCTATCCAGTCTTTCTTCATATGGAAGTCGTGTCATCCCAGGAATCAGTCTGGTGAACCTTCTCTGTACTCCCTCTATGGCAAGAATGTCTTTCCTCAGATTAGGAGACCAAAACTGTACGCAATACTCCAGGTGTGGCCTCACCAAGACCCTGTGCAACTGCAGTAGAACCTCCCTGCTCTTGTACTCAAATCCTTTTGCTATGCATGCCAACATACCATTCGCTTTCTTCACAGCCTGCTGCACCTGCATGCCTACTTTCAATGACTGGTGTACCATGACACCCAGGTCTCGCTGCATCTCCCCTTTTCCTAATCGGTCGCCATTCAAATAATAGTTTACCTTCCTGTTTTTGCCACCAAAGTGGATAACCTCACATTTATCCACATTATACTGCATCTGCCATGTATTTGCCCACTCACCCATATAATATAACCATATAACCATATAACAATTACAGCACGGAAACAGGCCCTCTCGGCCCTTCCAGTCCGTGCCGACCATTTGTTTTCCCCTAGTCCCATCTACCTGCACTCAGACCATACCCCTCCATTCCCTTCACGTCCATATACCTATCCACTTTACTCTTAACTGTTAAAATCGATCCTGCCTCCACCACTTCTGCTGGAAGCTCATTCCACACAGTAAAGAAGTTCCCCCTCACGTTACCCCGAAACCTCTGTCCCTTAATTCTCATGTCATGCCCTCTTGTTTGAATCTTCCCTACCCTCAATGGGAAAAACGTATCCACGTCAACTCTGTCTATCCCTTTCATCATTTTAAAGACCTCAATCAAGTCCCCCCTTAACCTTCTGCACTCCAAAGAATAAAGACCTAACTTGTTCAACCTTTCTCTGTAACATAGTTGCTGGAACCCTGGCAACATTCTAGTAATTCTCCTCTGTACTCGCTCTATTTTGTTGACATCCTTCCTATAACTAGGCGACCAAAATCGTACACCATACTCCAGAATTGGTCTTACCAATGCCTTGTACAATTTTAACATTACTTCCCTACTCCTATATTCAATGCTCTGATTTATAAAGGCCAGCACACCAAAGGCTTTCTTTACCACCCTATCTACATGCGATTCCACCTTCAGGGAACTATGCACAGTTATTCCTAGATCCCTCTGTTCCACAGCATTCCTCAATTCCCTACCATTTACCATGTACGTCCTATTTTGATTTGTCCTGCCAAGATGTAGCACTTCACACTTATCAGCATTAAACTCCATCTGCCATCTTTCAGCCCACTTTTCCAAATGGCCCAAATCTCTCTGTAGACTTTGAAAATCTACTTCATTATCCACAACACCACCTATCTTAGTATCATCTGCATACTTACTTATCCAATTTTCCACCCCATCATCCAGATCATTGATGTACATGACAAACAACAGTGGACCCAACACAGATCCCTGAGGCACCCCACTGGTCACCGGCTTCCAACCTGACAAACAGCCATCCACCATTACTCTCTGACATCTCCCATTCAGCCACTGTTGAATCCATCTTGCTACTCCACCATTAACACCCAAAGATTGAACCTTCTTAACCAACCTTCCATGGGGAACCTTGTCAAAGGCCGTACTGAAATCCATATAGACAACATCCACTGCTTTACCCTCATCAATTTCCCTAGTTACCGCTTCAAAAAATTCAAGAAGGTTTGTCAAACATGACCTTCCAGGCACAAATCCATGTTGACTGTTCCTGATCAGACCCTGTTTATCCAGATGCTTATATATATTATCTCTAAGTATCCTTTCCATTAATTTGCCCACCACTGACATCAAACAAATAGGTCTATAATTGCTAGGTTTATTCTTTGAACCCTTTTTAAACAATGGAACAACATGTGCAGTACGCCAATCCTCCGGCACTATTCCCGTTTCTAATGACATTTGAAATATTTCTGTCATAGCTCCTGCTATTTCTACACTAACTTCCCTCAATGCCCTAGGGAATATCCTGTCAGGACCTGGAGACTTATCCACTTTTATATTTTTCAAAAGTGTCAGTACTTCCTCCTCTTTGAATCTCATAGTTTCCATAGCTACTCTAATTTTTCCACTTAACTCACAGAGTTCAATATCCTTCTCCTTGGTGAATACCGAAGAAAAGAAATTGTTCAATATCTCCCCCATCTCTTTTGGCTCTGCAGATAGCTGTCCATTCTGGTTCTCTAATGGTCCAATTTTATCCCTCGTTATCCTTTTGCTATTAATATAGCCGTAGAAACCCTTTGGGTTTACTTTCACCTTTCTTGCCAAAGCAACCTCATATCTTCTTTTAGCCTTCCTAATTTATTTCTTAAGATTCTTTTTACATTCTTTATACTCCTCTAGCACCTCATTTACTCCATGCCTCCTATAAATATTGTAGATATCTCTCTTTTTTCAAAACAAGTGTCCAATTTCCCTTGAAAACCATGGCTCTTTCCAATTTTTACTATTTCCTTTCAACCTAACAGGGACATAAAGATTCTGTACTCTTACAATTTCCCCTTTAAATGTCCTCCATTTCTCTTCTACATCCTTCCCATGAAACAAAGTGTCCCAATTCACTCCTTTAAAATCCTTACGCATTCCCTCAAAGTTAGCCTTTCTCCAATCAAAAATCTCCACCCTAGGTCCAGTTCTGACTCTCTCCATAAATATATTGAAACTAATGGTATTGTGATCACTGGTCCCGAAGTTCTCACCAACGCATACCTCCGTCACCTGACCTGCCTCATTTCCTAACAGGAGGTCCAGCACTGCCCCTTCTCTGGTCGATACCTCTATGTACTGCTGCAAAAAACTATCCTGCACACATTTTACAAACTCCAAACCATCCAGCCCATTTACAGAATGTGTTTCCCAGTCTATTTTTGGAAAATTGAAATCTCCCACAATCACTACCTTGTGCTTACTACTAATATCTGCTATCTCCTTACATATTTGCTCTTCCAATTCACGCTCCCCATTTGGCGGTCTATAGTACACCCCTAAAAGTGTTGCTACACCGTTCCCACTTCTCAGTTCCACCCAAATAGCCTCCCTAGACGAGCCCTCTAATCTATCCTGCCAAAGCACTGCTGTAATATCTTCTCTGACAAGCTATGCAACACCTCCCCCTCTGGTCCCTCCAATTCTATCACACCTGAAGCAACGATATCCTGGAATATTTAGTTTCCAATCACAGACCTCCTGCAACCATGTTTCACTGATTGCCACAACATCATATTTCCAGGTGTCAATCCAGGCTCTAAGTTCGTCCACCTTACTTACAATGCTCCTAGCATTAAAATATACACATTTTAGCAACCCACCATCCCTTATTCTCTGTCTATTATCTTTTTCATCTTTCTCGCCTACATTTTGGATCCGAGTGCTTCCCTTCTCTGCCTCTTGCCCCACACCCTGACCCCTAGCCCCCTCTACCCGAGTCCCTCCCCCCAGCCTTTCTAGTTTAAAGTCTCCCCAGTAGCCTTTGCAAATCTCCCTGCCAGGATATTGGTCCCCCTCGGGCTCAAGTGCAACCCGTCCTTTGTGTACAGATCATGCCTTCCCCAAAAGAGGTCCCAGTGATCAAGAAACTTGAATCCCTGCCCACTGCACCAGTCCCTCAGCCACGCATTTATCCTCCACCTCATTTCATTCCTACTATCACTGTCACGCGGCACAGGCAGTAATCCTGAAATTGTTACCCTTTTGGTCCTTCTCCTTAACTTTCCCCCCAACTCCCTAAATTCTCCCTTCAGGACCTCGTCACTTTTTCTGCCTATGTCATTGGTACCTATGTGTACCACAACATCAGGCTCCTCTCCCTCCCTTATCAGAATCTTTTGGACACATTCTGACACATGCGAGACCCTGGCACCAGGGAGGCAAACTACCATCCGGGTCTCCCGACTGCGTCCACAGAATCGCCTATCCGACCCCCTAACTATAGAGTCCCCTAATACAATTGCCCTCCTCTTTTTGTTACCCTTCTGAGCATCAGGGCCGGTCTCTGTGCCGGAGGCCCGGCCGCTGTTGCTGCCCCCAGCTAGGCTGTCCCCTCCAATCGTACTCAAACCCGAGTACCTATTTTCCAGGTGTACGGTCACAGGGGTACTCTCTAGCCCCTGCCTCTGCCCCTTGCCCTTCCTAACTGTGACCCACTTGTCTGCCTCCTGTGGTTTGGGAGTGACTACCTCCCTGTAGCTCCTCTCTATGACCTCCTCACTCTCCCTGACCAGACGGAGGTCATCGAGCTGCTGCTCCAGGTTCCTAACACAGTCCTTTAGGAGCCCCATCTCAACACACCTGGCGCAGATGTGGATGTCTGGAGGGCTATCAGATTCCCTGCCCTCCCACATCTGACATCCAGAACAGTACACTGCCCTGGCCTTCATACTGCCCCCCTTACACAGGATACAATATAAAGTACACAACAAACTGCTGGGATCTGACTGCCAATCAGCTGCTTACCCTGGTCCACTTCCCACCGATCAGCGGCTTCCTCAAAAAAAAAACCCACTTCTCCAAATGGAATGTTATGGATTTCGGCAAGCTCCTGTGGGCCTCTGAAAAAACAAGCCCCGCGCTGGATTTTAAACCTTACCGGTCGGGTGTCGCTCCTCCCCCTCCTCCTCTTCCAACGGCTCCTGTGGGCCTCTGAAAAAACAAGCCCGCGCTGGATTTTAAACCTTACCGGTCGGGTGTCGCTCCTCCCCCTCCTCCTCTTCCAACGGCTCCTGTGGGCCTCTGAAAAAACAAGCCCCGCGCTGGATTTTAAACCTTACCGGTCGGGTGTCGCTCCTCCCCCTCCTCCTCTTCCAACGGCTCCTGTGGGCCTCTGAAAAAACAAGCCCCGCGCTGGATTTTAAACCTTACCGGTCGGGTGTCGCTCCTCCCCCTCCTTCACTTCCAACGGCTCCTGTGGACCTCTGAAAAAACAAGCCCCGCGCTTGATTTTAAACCTTACCGGTCGGGTGTCGCTCCTCCCCCTCCTCCTCTTCCAACGGCTCCTGTGGGCCTCTCTATCCAAGTCATCCTGCAGCCTCCTAGCATCCTCCTCACAGCTAACACTGCCCCCCAGCTTCGTGTCATCCGCAAACTTCGAGATGTTGCATTTAATTCCCTCGTCCAAATCATTAATGTATATTGTAAATAGCTGGGGTCCCAGCACTGAGCCTTGCGGCACCCCACTAGTCACTGTCTGCCATTCTGAAAAGGATCCATTCACTCCTACTCTTTGCTTCCTGTCTGCCAGCCAGTTCTCTATCCACATCAATACTGAACCACCAATACCGTGTGCTTTAAGTTTGTATACCAATCTCTTGTGTGGGACCTTGTCGAAAGCCTTCTGAAAGTCTGTCGAAAGTCTTCTGAAAATACACTCCAATCTGCAGCAACTCTGTGCAGCATCTGTCTGTCTGTCTGTCTGTCTGTCTGTCTGTCTGTCTGTCTGTCTGTCTGTCTGTCTGTCTGTCCATTCATCTATCCATCAATCTTCTATATTACTAAAAGTCTGATCTTGACCACTGCCTGTTGTTCTGTATATTGATTTTAGAAAAACGCTGCCACTTACGGCTGTGATTTTTGGCCATCTTACGCAGAGTCCCCTTCCGCTGCGCAGGACAAGAGGATTTTTCCCATAGATGAAAAATAAAAGAGTTATTAGTGTTTTAAAAATGTTGAGATTCTCTCTACTCTCTATAGAAGGCCAAGCCCCTTCCGGAGGGACTATAAACCTTGGAAGCGTTGAGTGCGTCAGTCAGTCTCTGCAAAATGGGGGAGCGAGAGGGTCACGTCTCTCAGTGTGAGCTATGAATAACACTGAACAAATATCTGCAAAATTATGAGAGGTTTTACTGACCTGTCACTGCCCTTAATATGGTTTGAAAATATAGTTTGGAAATGCAAAAGCTGCATTGCCTTTGGTTTGGAAATGCGAAAGCTGTGTTGCCTTTGGTTTGGAAATGCTAAAGCTGTGTTGCCTTTGGTTTGGAAATGCTAAAGCTGTGTTGCCTTTGGTTTGGAAATGCTAAAGCTTTGTTGTCTTTGTTTTGGAAATGCTAAAGCTGTGTTGCCTTTGGTTTGGAAATGCTAAAGCTGTGTTGCCTTTGGTTTGGAAATGCTAAAGCTGTGTTGCCTAATTAAAGTTGCCTTGCCTGATTAAAGTTGCCTTGCCTTCTATATAATTAAAAGTCTAATCTTCCTGTTTGCGCTTTATATTGATTTTAGAAAAAATGCTACCACATACAGCTGTGATTTTTGGCCATCTTACTCAGAGTCCCCCTCTGCTCATCAGGTGCTGAGGAATATTCCCATCGATTAAAAATAAAAGAGTTATTAGTGTTTTAAAAATGTTGAGATTCTCTCTCCTGTCAATCACGCCATGAAGGAATCACCCTCCCCCACACACCCCTCCCCCCACAACTCCCCCCGTCCACACACCCTCGCCCACACACCCCCATGCCCACAACCCCCCCCCCCCCCCCCCCCCCACTACAGGAGAGGAAGTAGGGATTGGGGAATAGAGGGAGAGGAGGGCAGTGGAGGAGGTGAGGAGAGATAGTAGGGGGATAGGGGGAGGTGAGTAGTAGGGGATAGAGGGATAGTATGGGGGGTAGGGAGGGGAGAGGAGTTATGGAGGGAGGGAGGGACTGGGTATGGGGAAGGAGAGGTGAGGGGGGGATTGAGAGAGGGAGGACTAGAGGGAAGATGAAGAGGAGGAGGAGGGATTGCTGGGGATGAGGGGAAATGAGCCGCGCCTGTGCAGTTGGAGGCTAAAGGTGAGTGGTGGAATATTGCATTGGGGGAACGGTTTACGATGGTGGACCAGGCCTCCAGTGTGACAGGGACCCAATGGGTCCCACTTAGTCTAGTATCTATATACTTTTAAAACTGTGTGTGTGTGTGTGTGTGTGTGTGTGTGTGTGTGTGTGTGTGTGTGTGTGTGTGTGTGTGTGTGTGTGTGTGTGTGTGTGTGTGTGTGTGTGTGTGTGTGTGTGTGTGTGTGTGTTTATTTGATTGTGGCTGATTTTTGGCCTTTCATTCATTGGTCCGCCAAAACCACATGCAAAGACTCAGAGATTGTTTCCATTTCTCTAGCGATTTTACTTTTACATTCGCAAATCCACTCATTACATTTAGACATTTCAGTACCCCTCTCCCCCTCCCTCCACACTCTTCCTCCTCTATCCCCTACCCCATCTCCCTCCTACCCTCCCCTACCCTCCACCCCATCCTCTCCCCACCCTCCCTTCCCCCACCTCTTCCCCTCCCTTCCCCCCCCTTTCACCCTCTCTCTTCCCTCCCATCTCTCTCACACCTCCCCCCACCCTCCCTCTGCTCTCCCCTCTGTCTCTTGCCCTTCTGTCTCTGCCCCTTTCTCTTTGTCTCTCCCCATTCTCTCTCTGCTCTCACTCTCTACCCTACCCCCCCCCCTCTCTAGACGCGCCTGCGAGTTGGGGGCAATGCGTCAGTGGATAGGGCGGTTATGAGGTAAAAGGAGCAAATTAATAATATTAATATATCAAGGGGGGTAGTTAGTGTGTGTGACGCCACATGCCTCCCCCGTAAACACACGTTGGGGGAACAGACCAATGGGTCTGCACTTGGTCTAGTATATTACTAAACCTCTCATCTTGTTTGTTAGTGAGTCTGTCTGTCTGTCTGTCTGTGAGTCATGCCCTGAATTATGCCAAAATGGTACATGGTAGCGCTACAATTTTTGGACCCCCTTACTCACAATTGTTGTGGTGTGTTTTTAATCAAGTTTCATTCAGATTGATGTTATATTTTACAAGTTATTCACATTTTTAACTTTACAAAATCCAGTTTGAGAAAAATGTGTTCCATCTGCACACTGGCAGTTACAGCTATGATGTCACAATGGGATCCAAATCGTGCCCTCACCGCAACAATGTTGCAATCACAGAACACGGAGTCCTGCCAGCAAATGTTTTAAGTTTAAATACAGGGAGGGTGAAGACAGGGGTGGTTGTGGGGGGGGGGGGGGGGGGGGGGATGGAGTACTGGGGGAAGGAGGGGAAGTGCAATTGAATTATTTTTTAAAGTCCTGGCAGCAAGTGCAATTGGGAGGCTGAAGAGGAGGGGGAGAGGGTGCTGGGGGATAAGGGGAAATGAGCCGCCTCTGCGAAGTTGGGGGCTATTGGTGAGTGGTGGAATATTGCGTTTGGGGAATGGGTGAGTGGTGGAATATTGCGTTGGGGGAACAGGTTGTGTTGGGGGACCAGGCCTCCCGTGTGACAGGGATCCAACGAGTCCCATTTGGTTTAGTATATATTACTAAAACTCGCATCTTGTTTGTTTGTGAGTGTGCATGCGTGTATGTCTGTGATTCAAGACCTGAACTACACCAAAACGGTACACGATAGTGCTACAGATTTTGGACCACCTTATGGGCCTGTCGCACTTAAGCGATTTTTCAGGCTCATAGCGGGGGGAGCGGTGTCCGAGTGAAATTCACACGGTGCAAAGCCAAGGTGATGCAGACACACACATTCTCGCCACAATCCGTGGCGGATTCATTCTAGTCGCCACTAATTTGTCTAACTTGTTGAAAAATTTGCGACAACCATAATGAGTCCGCCACTAGTTCACAGAATGCGGGAACTCCTCACGACCATGAACTCCACTCCCCGCAACCACCCGCGAACATGTGGCGACAATGTGGTGACTGCAGTCTCCTAAAAAGTAGCCTAAGTGGGACAGGCCCATTACTCAATTGTATTGTATTGTGTTGTATTGTATATCTTTATTATCATTTTTCTGAGTATTTACATACCCAGAGGAAAACGACAAAGCGTTTCTCAACCAGTGTCCATTCAGTGCGTGGTAAAAAATAAATAGAAATAAAGAATAAAAGTACATATATCACGAGTTCCGATCGGCGGTGGCACGACAATGGCTCTGCTTCAGTGTGTCCAGGTTGGTGGTTGGTGCGCGATACTTTGGCAGGGGGCAAAGCCTGTTTATCAGTCTAATTGCCTGCAGGAAGAAGCTGAGGAGCATCCTTGGTTTTGCAGCTGATGCTCCTGTACCTCTTCCCAGATGGCAGGATGGAGAATATGGGATGCGATGGGTGGTAGGGGTCTTTGATGATGGAGATGGCTCTGCTAATACATCTCTTCCTGTATATGTCCAGCAATAAAGGGAGTGGAGCACCAATAATCCTGCTGGCAGTCTTCATAATCCTGTCCAGTTGGTGCCGTTCGTACGCCTTGCAGCTCCCGAACCAGGAAGTGATGCCGTAGGTTAATGTGCTCTCGATTGTCCCCCTATAAAAAGTTCGTAGGTGTGCAGTGGGGAGACCTGCATTCCGTAGTCTTCGGAGAGGGTGTAGTCGCTGCTGGGCTCTCTTGACCAGTGCTGTGGTGTTGGTCGTGGACGTCAGGTCATCTGACAGGTGGAGTCCTAGGAACTTCACACTGCTGACCCTTTCCACATCAGCTCCATCGATGTGCAGAGGTGTATGGCGTTGTTTTCCCGCCCTCCTGAAGTCAACCATCATCTCCTTCGTTTTTCCCACGTTGAGAATGAGGTTGTGGGATTTGCACCATCCTGTGAGCAGCTCCACCTCCATCCTGTACGCCGACTCATCATTGTCACTGATGAGACCCACCACTGTTGTGGCGTCAGCGAACTTGTTGATGAAGTTGTTGTTGAGTCTAGCAGTACAGTCATGTGAAAGCAGACTAAACAGCAGGGGGCTTAGGACACAGCCTTGGGGCGTGCCAGTGCTCACGGCTATGGTTTTTGATGTCCTACTGCCCACCCTGACTGTCTGCTGCCGTTGTGATAGAAAGTTCAGGACCCAGTTACATGTGCCAGCATCAACCCACAATAACTCCAACTTATCCACCAGCTGCTGCGGAATGATTGTGTTAAAAGCAGAGCTGAAGTTTATGAAGAGGATCCTGGCATAAGTATTTTTCCGATCAAGGTGTGGCAGTACGAGGTTCAGTGTTGCTGAGACTGCATCCTCTGTGGATCGGTTGGCTCTGTAGGCGAACTGCAGTAGGTCTAGGTCGGCAGGTAGGCTATTTTTGATATGCTGCATAACCAGTCGCTCAAAACACTTCATTACTATGGGTGTTAGAGCCACTGGTCGAAAGTCATTATGGCAGGCTGGGTTTGGTTTCTTCGGGACAGGAACGATGGTGGCACTCTTAGGATAGTTGGGCACTACTGCCTGGCTGAGCGAGGTGTTAAAAATATCTGTGAAGACATCTTTCAGTTGCTCGGCGCAATCTCTTAGCACGCACCCAGGAATGTTGTCCGGCCCTGTGGCTTTGCGTGGGTTGATGCTGGCAAAGGCCTTTTTTACTCTGGCTGCGGACAGTCTGAGCGACTGGTCACTGGGAGATGGCAGTAGTGCACGTGTCTGGGTGCTGTTTTTAACCTCAAATCGTGCGTAGAACTTGTTCAGTTCATCTGGTAGAGAGGGGTCGTTTTGGCATATCCGCAGTGGGGGGGGGCTTGTAGTCAGTGATGGTATGAAATCCCTGCCACAAGCGACGTGTGTCTTTGTCATTTGTGAAGTGACTATTAAGTTTTTGGCCATACAGCCTCTTCACGTCCCTGATCCCCTGGGATAGGTTACTCCTTGCCAGTTTGTATGCTGCGTTGTCTCCAGATTTAAATGCAGCATTCCGCATTCTCAGTAGGGAACACACTTCCCCAGTTAGCCAGGGTTTCTGATTGGCACGCCTCCTGACGGTTTTTACCACCATTACTTCCTCGATGCATTTATTGATGTATCCGATGACGAAATCTGTGTATTCTTGGAGGTTGATGCCACTTTCATCTGTTGCTGCCTCTCTGAAGATGGCCCACTGTGTGGTTTCGAAACAGTCCTGTAGTGTCTCGGTAGCTCCCTGTGGCCATGTTCTGACTTCTTTGACCGTTGGCCTGTCCTGTTTCACCCTGGGTCTGTATGCAGGTGTGAGCATAACCGCTAGGTGGTCAGAGTTGCCGATATGGGGGAGGGGGGCTGCTTTATATGCATCTTTAATGTTGGTGTACACCAGATCTAGTTTGTTCTTTCCCCTGGTTGCAATGTTCACATGCTGGTAGAATTTAGGCAGGACAGAAGTAAGACTTGCCCGGTTGAAATCCCCAGCTGCCATGAAGAAAGCATTTGTTCCCTCTGCTGCTCACTGATGATGTTGTAGAGCTGTGTCATAGCATCCTTCACGTCCGCGCTCGGTGGTACATAGACGGCCATTATGAAGACTGCCGTTAGCTCACAGGGTAAGTAGAAGGGTCGGCATTTCACAGTCATTAGCTCCACATGGGGTGAGCAGTAAGTGGAAAACACCACAGTATCCTGGCACCATGATCTGTTCACATACACAGCCAGTCCCCCTCCTCTTGCCTTACCAGCTAACAAAGCTACTCTATCAGCTCTGTATAGCATAAGTCCCTCCAACTGGATCGTGGCGTCTCTGATGTTCTGATTCAGCCAGGTCTCCGTTAGGGCGTAGACACAGCAGTTCTTCACGCTTCGTTGGGAAGCTCTCCATGCTCTGATGTAGTCCATCTTGTTGTCGAGGGAGCGTACATTTGCCAAATGACTGTAGACACTGCCGGTTTGTGAGGGTCCGCGTTTAGCCTAGCGTAGGCTCCTCCGCGCTTCCCCCGCTTTGCCTCCTGCTACACCGCTTGCGATGTTTCCCCATCAGCGTTGTTCCAGGTGCGGGTGCAGCCGTGGTTCTCCATGGGCCTCCGTGGGCCCGTCACCTCCCCACCAGCGTTGTTCCCGGTGCGGGTGCACCGCCCCACCAGCGTTGCTCCCGGTGCGGGTGCAACTGCAGTTCTCCGTGGGCCTGCGCGACGCAGAAGTTTCAGCTCCACCAGGACACTCCGTAAGGCAGTGTTACACCACCACGAAGCCTTCTTTCCGATTTCTTAAAGAACCTGCCGCTCGTACTTATGAACGCAAGCACACGCCTCCGACACACACTCTTCATACACACCACTCGCTCCAAAAATCCTCGAAATCGCCAATTTTTCACTGGGAGAGGCCGCTGCAAACTCAGGTCGCGCCGCCATCTTGGATCAAGCTTGTACTCACCATTGCCCTGTGGTATCATGGATCAGGTTTTGTTCAGATTGATGTTATATTTTGCAAGTTATTCACATTTTTAACTTTACAAAACCCCACTTTGGAAAAGATCAGTTAGCAGTGATGTGATCAGAATGGGATCTCATTTACATAAACTGCCCCTCAGCAGTGTTCCACTGTCAGTTAGCAGCGTATGGCATCACAATGGGATGCGATTTACGTCAAGTGTTCCACCCAGTGCCACGAGAGATTTGTTACATTGTTCTAAGGAGAGGAAAGGAGTGGGGGAGGGGAGGAGAAATGTTATTTAAACATTGTTTAGTGGGGGAGTGCGATAGGGGAGAGGTGAGGAGTGGGGGAGCAGCAAGACAAGGAGGGTAGGGAGGGGAGAGGGTTTATGGAGGGAGGGAGTGGATTCAGGATCAGTTCCTGTGGATTAGAGGGTAGCTAATGTTATTCCACTTTTTAAGAAAGAGAGAAAAAAAGGGAATTATAGACCAGTTAGCCTGACATCGGTGGTGGGGAAGATACTGGAGTCAATTATAAAAGATGAAATAGCGGCACATTTGGATAACAGCAGCACAATCGGTCCAAGTCAGCATGGATTTACGAAGGGCAAATCATGCTTGATCAATTTTCTAGAATTTTCTTGAGGATGTAACTTGGAAAATGGACGAGGGAGAGCCAGAGGATATAGTGTACTGGACTTTCCAAAAGTGGGCAAAATTAGAGTACAGGGTGCTGACATGGATAGAAAATTGGTTGGCAGACAGGAAACAAAGAGTAGGGATTAACGGGTCCCTTTCAGAATGGCAGGCAGTCTAGTGAGTCTAGCCAGAGTACCGCAAGGCTCAGTGGTGGGACCGCAGCTATTTACAATATATATTAAATGATTTAGATGAAGAGGGTTAAAAGTAACATTAGCAAATTTGCAGATGACAAAGCTGCGTGGCTGTATGAACGATTTGAGGAAGCAGAGTGTCTTGGACAGGTTGGGTGAATGGGAAGATGCATGGCAGGTGCAGTTTAATGTGTATAAATGTGAGGTTATCCACTTTGGTGGCAAAAGCAGGAAGGCAGATTATTATCTAAATTGTGTCAATTTGGGGAAAGGGGAAGTACAACGGGATGTGGGGGTCCTTGTTCATCAGTCACTGAAAGTAAGCTTGCAGGTACAGCAGGCAGTGAAGAAAGAGAATGACATGACTTTCATAACAAGAGGAGTTGAGTATAGGAGCAAAGAAGTCCTTCTGCAGTTGTACAGGGCGCTAGTGAGACTACTATTGAGTATTGTGTGCAGTTTTGGTCTCCAAATATGAGGAAGGACATTCTAGCTATTGAGTGGGTACAGCGTAGGTTCACAAGGTTAATTCCCGGGATGGCCGGACTATCATATGCTGAGAGAATGGATTGGCTGGGCTTGTACACTCTAGAATTCAGAAGAGTGAGAGGGGATGTTATTGAAACATATAAGATTATTGAGGGTTTGGACAAGCTAGAGGTGGGATACATGTTCCCGATGTTGGGGGAGTCCAGAACCAGGGGCCAGTTTAAGAATAAGGGGTAAGCCATTTAGAACGGAGATGAGGAAATACTTTTTCACACAGAGTTGTGAATATGTGGAATTCTCTGCCTCAGAGGGCGGTGGAGGCCGGTTCTCTGGATGCTTTCAAGAAAGAGTTAGATAGAGCTCTTAAAGATAGCGGAGTCAAGGGATATGGGGAGAAGGCAGGATCGGGGTACTGATTGTAGATGATCAGCCATGATCACATTGAATGGCAGTGCTGGCTCGAAGGGCCAAATGGCCTACTCCTGCACCTATTGTCTATTGACTGAGGTTAGAGGAAGGAGAGGGAGGGAGAGGGGAAAGTAGAGGGAGGGTGAAGAGGAGGGGAGGAATTGCTGGGGCTTGAGGGGAAATGAGCTGCGCCTGTGCAGTTGGAGGCTGTAGGTGAAAGGTGGAAAATTGCGTTGGGGGAACGGGGCCCAACGGGTCCCACTTGGTCTGGTTAATCTATAAAATTATGGAAGTTGACAATCAATGCATCCACGACTTCTAGGCCAACATCCTTGTAATGCAAGTTTAACATGAATAGTTTCCAAAGGGACACAAATTAAGTGACATTTCCTTTTAATATCAAATGAAATAAACAACACTTTTTTTTAAAGCACTACTGATATTTATTTAGAGTACTGATTAAAACTTCAGCAGATTTATCAGGATACTTAATGAAAAAAGCCAGAATCAATTTAAGTTGGTGACAAATCTCAGACTGAAATAGCTTGGTTTGTTGATCAGTCACAACACAAGGGGGGGGGGGGGGGGGGGGAATACAAAGACTGGAAGAGGGAAAAGTGGCTTTTGCACTTACACTGAAGAAATCAAATAGCAGGAGTGCATAAAATAGCCTTCTGAGGCTAACTCAAAATGCAAAACTTTTCATATTTCATTTTACAGCAAACAGAAAAGAAATGGAAACAAAGTACCTGTGGGAACACAACTCAAGTGCAAAAAAGTACATGCAAAACAGATGTAATTTCAAACATAAAATGAACCACCTCTTCTCTCCAACCCCCCCCCCCCCCCCCCCACCACGCCATCTGTCTTCCAACATTCCCTTTTACATGACAATTTGAAAAAGAAAAATCAACTGGGATTTACTAATGTAGAGTTAATAAGTGCAATGAAGAAAGCTCATTTTTAAAGGAGTACGGGCCTCACCATCAACATTAAACCATTTCCCCAAATCTTTTGCATAATGAAATTATTATCATGCAACATTTAGTCTTCAGAACCACTGGGTGGTGCTATGCAAAGCAAAATATCACAGCTCCAATCAGTAGAACTGAAAATGTATATTGTCAAAAGATAGATTACCTAGGGAATTCTCAAGAAGATAGCATAAGCCAAAGTACACAAAGGAAAGGGGGAAGGTTCCAGCCTACTACTCCTTGCAGAGGCTTCAAACACCTGGACGCAGGACATTTTCCAACCTCCTCAAACAGAGGCTAGGTAGTCCACAACACAAAATACATTATTTTGGAGCAATAGAAGGGAAGTGTTAATCAACTTTAATCGTAATACAATTTGCTCCAATGCAATATTAATGTACAAACAATGCACAGCAATCTTTAGATTTGCAAGACGACAAATAACCTTGCAAGTCAGTGATGCTAACACAACTTGACTACAAGTTTTATTCTGGTACACACATATGTTTAAATTAGAAATGCTTACAGATCTATTAAATTTCACAAATCTTTTTAACAAAAAAAAATTTGAGGAATTAAAAACACCACAGGTTTCTGTGTGAAATCCATTCTACCTCTGGTTCCTTTCACAGATTGGAGTTGTATGAACCTACAATACCACCCAGAACTGTACAAAAGTGGAATATTATTAGTTTCTCCCTTAATTCTTAAGCACTTTGGGCCCAGCTGCACTACATGGTAGGTGTGGCATGGTCAAGCCATGGTCAAGCAGCAATTCATACCTCTGACCACGGCTGTGAGGTTTGTTTGAACAGTTAGCAATCATCTAACAAACCACAGCATTTGTAGCTGTATCATATTTAGTTTCCAACAAAGCAGGTTTATACATCTCCAAGTGTGGTCCAGCTTCTACATAAAATACTTTGAAAAGGACATCAGCTACATCCAATACCAATGTAAAATAAATAAATTTCAATTACACACAACAACAAAAATCTAATTAGCCGATGAAGGAAGTCTTGAATAGAATCTGATTGGCATAATTGGCTTAGAAATCCCAAATGTCTGGACACTGAGGCTAGACTGCTTTTTCCTTTGAAAATGACAGTTTCTTCAGTCGCAGTTGCTTTAGCCAATGCTGCAACCAAGTTGGTGGAAAATAAATGCAACTATGACAGCTGTTAATCTATATCTGCATGTCAAGCTTTTCAACTTAGTAAAAATGTAAAATTTCATGCAGTAACTAAATATTTTACTGGCATATGAAGCACAAGGCAGAACATATTGGATAATGGTAAAAACAAATTGAAGCTGTCCGGAGGACATATTGTTTTATTTTTACACTTTAATAACTGCAAGCTACAAAACTGCAAAGACTATAATAAAACTACTGACACAGCAATACAATTTAGTGTTGCCAACAGGAAAGTCAACAAAACTTCTTCCATCACCAAAATCACCTGGTATGAACTTCACTAACAACTTAAATTAATGAGTGCCACATTTCTCTTTTAGAGCCCTAAGCCTGCATTTTACAAATCAAATTAGGGTAAGCAATTTGCTTTTGTTTAGAAAGTAACCTCATCATTTCCAGTACTTGTTAAACAGTTTTATACGTCACACTGCATCTAGTTAAATACAACAAATCCTGCTAATTTTGTCAAATATTTGATTCAGATCTCACAGGACTGCTTAGATTCATTTGGACGGAATACTTTGCATTTATAACAAACGGTGCAATTTGTCTTGTTTCACAGAGGTATTCGGTCCTTTTAGTGCTCTAAAAAAACAGGCACAGCACTCTGCTCTCACATCCACGTCAGCTCCTCATCTTCAGCAGCTATACAAGTGCCAATGTTTATATGTGACCAACTCAGACTAGAAGTTACAAATTTTCTAACACCATTGAGAGGGCAAAATTTGTTTTCCAATGTTTGCTGCAACCAAGAGCAATAATCCTCCCCCCTACCCCGGCAAATTTAAAGTAATCTGCAATTCCCACATCAGGCTATTATAAAAAAAGGTCTTAGTGGTACTATAATGCTCCATCCTATAACATGAAGAAACTTGGTTTACATCATGTGTCTTTTAGACAAGATATGGTAATTTTATATGAAGGATTCAAAACTGTTATTGTACCCGTGGTTTAATGAGAATATATCTTAAGTGGTTCCCATTTAGTCACTTTTCCTACATATCTATTGCTAGTGAATGATTTATTCCCAATAAGTCAAGGTTTTCTAATGGTGGGAAAAATAAAATCACTGACTACCCTTCCAAATGCAGTAGTGGTTCTCAAATTGAAGAGCTTGTTGAATACATCAGTGCATTTTAAAGGTTTGCTGGGGGTAAAGAGGTATTCATGGAACTGAACAGGATTTTGTCTGACTCAAGAAACCAAATGCACAGAGCGTTGGAAACCTAATTACAACCAATTACAATAGAAAAAGGACTCACAACAAGTCAGCTGCTCTCCGAGAAAGGTCGTGCCACACTTCTATCTGAAAAGTTGGCCATTATGTACCTCTTTCAACTGCTAATTAAAATCCTCTTCTTTAAAACTACATGGTGTTAAGTATATGTTGAAGTCTATTGGAAGTTAGTTTGCAAGGCAAATCTCAGAATGGCACTGCACATCTTGCATGCCATCAAACAGGGCAAATTTTGTACTACAAATGCAAGTTACAGTGGCTTGCAAAAGTATTTGTACCCCTTGAACTTTTTCACAATTTGTCACATTAAAACCACAAAAGTAAATGTATTTTATTGGGATTTTATATGATAGACCAACACAAAGTGGTGCATAATTGTGAAGTGGAAGGAAAATGATACATGGTTTTCTATTTTTTTTACAAATAAAAAACTGAAAATTGCAGCGTGCAAAAGTATTCAGCCCCCTTTACTTTGATACCCCTAAATAAAATCCAGTGCAACCAATTGCCTTCAGAAGTCACCTAATTAGTAAATAAAGTCCACTTGTGTGTAATCTAATCTCAGTATAAATACAGCTGTTCTGTGAAGGCCTCAGAGGTTTGTTAGAGAACATTAGTGAACAAACAATGTTCCTTGGGCATCATGAAGCCCAAGGAACACACCAGACAGGTCAGGGATAAAGTTGTGGAGAAGTTTAAAGCAGGGATAAAAACATATCCCAAGCTTTGAACATCTCACGGAGCACTGTTCAATCCATCATCCGAAAATGGAAAGACTATGGCACAACTGCAAACCTACCAAGACATGGTTGTCCACCTAAACTGACAGGCCGGGCAAGGAGGGCATTGATCAGAGAAGCAGCCAAGAGACCCATGGTAACTCTGGAGGAGCTGCAGAGATCCACAGCTCCGGTGGGAGAATCTGTCCACAAGAGAACTATTAGTTGTGCACTCCACAAATCAGGCCATTATGGAAGAGTGGCAAGAAGAAAGCCATTGTTGAAACAAGGCCATAAGAAGTCCCATTTGCAGTTTGCCACAAGCCATGTGGGGGACACAGCAAACATGTGGAGGAAGGTGCTCTGGTCTGATGAGACCAAAATTGAAGTTTTTGGCATAAATGTAAAATCTATGTGTGGCGGAAAACTAACACTGCACATCACCCTGAACACACCATCCCCACTGTGAAACATGGTGGTGGCAGCATCATGCTGTGGGGATGCTTTTCTTCAGCAGGGACAGGGAAGCTGGTCAGAGTTCATGGGAAGTTGGATGGAGCCAAATACAGGGCAATCTTGGAAGAAAACCTGTTAGAGTCTGCAAAAGACTTGAGACTGAGGCGGAGGTTCACCTTCCAGCAGGACAGCAACCCTAAACATACAGCCAGAGCTACAATGGAATGGTTGAGATCAAAGCATATTCATGTGTTATAATGGCCCAGTCAAAGTCCAGACCTAAATCCAATTGAGAATCTCTGGCAAGACTTGAAAATTGCTGTTCACAGACGCTCTCCATCCAATCTGACTGATCTTGAGCTATTTTGCAAAGAAGAATGGGCAAAAATGTCAGTCTCTAGATGTGCAAAGCTGGTAGAGACATACCCCAAAAGACTTGCAGCTGTAATTGCAGCGAAAGGTGGTTCTACAAAGTATTGACTCAGGGGGGCATGCCACACTTTTCAGTTTTTTATTTGTAATAAAATTTGGAAACTATGTATCATTTTCCTTCCACTTCATAATAATGCACCACTTTGTGTTGGTCTATCACATAAAATCCCAATAAAATACATTTACATTTGTGGTTGTAACGTGACAAAATGTGGAAAAGTTCAAGGGGTATGAATACTTTTGCAAGCCACTGTATATATTCCTGCAGTATCTAGAATGTGGCACTTGCAGGATCTCTGCCCCGCCTTACGTTATCTGATCCTTCAAAGCTTATCAACGTTCACCAAACTAAAACTTTACATAAATTTCTTCCAGACAAAAAGTGCATAACACTTGTGCTCCTTTAAGCAAGGGCAACAACATTCATCATCATCATCTTAAATTCTACATGATAGCAGCCTATTAATAAGCAAAATATAAGGTGCATTCCTTCTGTCTCGTGGATTAATACGACACTAGTCCACAGACAGTTCCCCTTCATGAGATACATGCATTGCATCGTATCCGTCGTTACGTTCATGCTTTAGTTAAGTTGGCCAGCTCGATGAGAGCCAGGGCGCCGTGCAGCCGCTCCCTTTGCTCTTGCATGCGGAGACGCGCTGCAGCGCGGGGGCCATTCTTCTCTTCGTCCTCATCTTCGTCAGACTGGATGAACTCCATGGGATCCTGCTGTTCCTGGTCGGCCTTCTGGCCCGTGTTCTTAATAGAAGGCACGCGCTGCTCTCGTGTCTCCCAGTATCTGTTGATAAAACAGAATTGAGGGATTCACGTCTCATGTAAGAACACCTGCAGGCCACGCTGCCTCTCATTCCCATTATTAAAAGAAAGCTGACGAGAGCTTTAGTGTGCCAAGACCATTAGGAATCCAAAATATTCAATGAGATTGCAGATCACTCTTGAATGCTCCAGTTCAAAATTCCTCACCCAACAAGCTTAATATCCCACAGGTGAATCTAGTGAATATTCATTGCAGTGCTTCCAACTATGTCCCTGCTTAATAAAAAGGAACAATACACAATATTTCAGTATCCTGCACAAGATCTCACTACTTTTACACTGCAGTCCTTTTGCAATAAAAGGCCAACATTACATTTGATTCCCAAATTACTTGCTTGCCAATTTCCTGTTTCCATACAAGAATGCCCAAATTTCTCCTAACTGTCTAAATATAATCTATACAACGTTATAAGCTGCCCTCCTTACAGCCTACTTGTCCCCCCTCCTTACATTGCCAAATACCTTGCACTCAGTCCCTTTATCCAAGTCATTATTAAAGTGACATATTAAAGTGACATATACAAAGGTTGGAGTGAAAAGCTATCCTCACTTGTTAAGTTTTGCCCCATCCCCACCTCGTTTCCTGCTTTCTCGCCCTACTCCAATCAGTATGAAGAGTCCCGACCAGAAATGTCATGTGTTCATTGTGTCCACAGATGTTTTCCAGGCCTATTGTGTTCCTCGAGCATTGTTTGGCTCGAGATTCCAGCATCTGCAACCTCTTGCCTTCATTAATAAATTAAGCAGCAAGGAAGGTTCCTGCAGATTCGGCAACCCCCATCTCCAAACCAGGTGCTGCTCTAATTGTTCCAACCTACTCTTCCCCATGTCCACTAAGCCTTTGAACAATGTTGAAGCCTTGTAATGTGCAATACCCCTTTATAGCAGTTTACAATATGTGGGTTTTTTTTTTTTAAGTCAAATGTACGGATGGTCCTTAATCTACCCCGTCTAATAAATGTGATCACAATTTCTCTTCAAGATATTCATCATTAATCAACATGACAATAAACTCTCTTGAATCTTGAATATGTTGCATCAGATACAGAAATAAACAGAACCACTGCTTGTCACACAGACTATGCCTATTCTCGTGGGTGTCAGCAAAACCTATAAAGCTGCAAATTAATCTCAATCTAGTTTAGTTTAGGGACACAGCATGGAAACAGGCCACACAGAACAGTCCACACCGATCATTAATCACCCGTTCACACTAGTTCTATGTTATCCCATTCACTTATCCACTCCCTCCTGTACACCAAGGGTAATTTACAGAAGCCAATTAACCTACATGTGTTTGGGATGGGGGAGGTGACCAGAATACCGAGAGGAAACCCACGTAGTCACAGGGAGAACATGCAAGCTCCACAAAGGCATCACCCACGGTCAGGATCGAACCTGTGCCTCTGGCACTGTGAAGCAACAACTCTACCACTGCTCCACTGTGCTGCCCCAATTCTCCAGATCCAGAACATATATAATAAATGAAACAAGGACTAGTTTTGATGTTGCTAGAGCAAAATGGGGGGGGGGGGGAACCCAAATATTAAAAATAATACATTTTAGTAACAGGTATAAAGTATCTAATTCGGAGAGGGACAGTTGTTTTGCATATTCTTTCTTTCTTCCTTCCCTTCCTCTCCGCTGAGTGGCGCCCAAAAAGCAATCTGGACGAGGACCTATGCATTACTTCACAGATATTTTTCCGAGTCAGAGACTTAATCTGTGGAATGTCTGTTATTGAATTAAAATAACAATATATCCCAGAGCACAGAACTCCTGACCATACTCACTTTGTCAGCCACTCTGCAACAGCATCGTTGTCCGCAGCCTGTGCCTTGGACGCTCCGTTAGATGCTTCATCTCTCCGTAAACGTGCATAAGGATGCTTGGAACAATGACGGTTGGCATGTGTGAACCTACTTCCGCAGCCTGCACAGAAACCGGGAGATGGAGCAACAATTCTCTCAACAACAAACATTACGCACCCTCCCACAGACCGATACAGACAAATTACACAAAGTACTGGAGTAACTCAGCAACACGAGACGTCTCTGTTCTTGAGTCCTTCTTTGGTCTTCGGGTTTGAAAGGTCCAGACCCAAAACGTCACTTATTCGTGACCTCCAGAGATGCAGCCTGTCCTGCTGAGTTAGTCCAGAACTTTGCCCTTTTCTTTTTGAAAAACTGCATTTCTTTGTGTCTATAGAATTATACCCCACCCTCAAATAAAGCAAGGAAATTGCACCATTTTTAAACAATACATAGCAGATGCAGCTCTCGACTGGGGAGCTGATCTGCAGTTCCAGCAGCACCAAATTAGGAAGTCGGATTTGTGCCAATTTCTTTCTGGCCTGCAACACCCTGCTTTGTATCTGTACTCAGATCATGCAAAAGTGCTGAAGGACTACGATTTAATGCCAAACATAATTTGGCATTTGTTCTTTTTACACAGACAGAACGACAACATGGAAAACTCCAGGAGAGAGAAAAATTGGCCCCAGGTCATATGCAACTCTGCATAGCATACTGCGATCAGCGCGGGATACAATGCATAATATATTGCATATATAATGCTACCAGAGACAACTTCCCGAGCACATGACAGAACGAACAAGTGGATTTTTAGAGCCGTTCTGCCCAAAGTAACTAGCAAATGTCTATCGTATTGTCTCCATTTTTATAATAACTCCTACATAATCCACTCATCAAATCAATTTATCTGCCTGAATTTAGAGACACAATTGGTTATTGTGCAGCGCACAAATTTAGAACCAGGGCAGCTGACGTTGAAGCACATTGAAGTACAAAAGGAGATTGACAGCTTACCAGTTTCGGAGCAAACAAACGGCTTTTCCCCTGTGTGAAGGCGCTGGTGGGTTTTTAGCTGCCCACTCTGAACAAATGCTTTCCCACAGTTTGGATAGTCACATAAATAAGGTCTTTCACCTGCAGGAAACCCACAGTAGTATGGTGCATTAAAAATTTATAAACCTTTCTCAGTTACGCAAGTTTGGAGGACAGCAGAAAGATGAGAATGTTAATTCCAAAGTGCTCTTTTATATCTTGCTGGAGGAACTCACATTCCTTCTCTCCAAAGATGCTGCCTGTCCTGCCGAGTTACTCCAGCATTTTGTGTTTATCAACAGATCATAAGTGATAGGAGAAGAATTAGGCCAATTGGCTCATCAAGTCTACTCTGCCATTCAATCATGGTTAATCTCCCTCCTAACCCCATTCTCCTGCCTTCTCGCCAAAACCCCTGACACCCATACTGATCAAGATCAGGCAGCAGCTGTGAAACGTTGCCCATTTCCTTTGCTCCATAGATGGTGCTGCACCCGCTGAGTTTCTGCAGCATTTTTCTCTACCTCCAATTATCTCATTGTTTATTTAACATGGACCTATATTGTAAACTGAATTTGCACAATGTCACATAAGGTCATATTAGAGCAGTTGCCAAAAACATTAATGCGGTTGAATACGATACCATGGTGCTTTTGTGGGGGGGGGGGGGGGGGGGGGGGGGGGGGGGGGTTTTAGAGAAATTATTGATAAAAACACAGTAAAACAAATGCCTATTTTCTATAGTAACCCACGTGTATCACTCAACGTACATTTGCAACAATTCTTTCATTTCATCGAATAATCATCCCAAAGCTATGCATAAATAAACTAATGGAATATATGCTATGGTAGACAAAAGTGTCGGAGAAACTCAGCGGGTGAGGCAGCAGCTATGGAGGGAAGGAACTAGGCAACATTTCGGGTCAAAACCCTTCTTCAGACTGATGCGAGGGTGGGGGTAGGGAAGAAGAACGGAAGAGGAGGAGCCAGTGGGCTGAGGGGGAGCTGAGAAGGGGAGGAGAATGGGACTATCTGAAATTGGACTGTTCAGACTGTCTGTTCCCATTCCCCATCCCCCCCCACTCGTAACAAAGGTAGAGTCCCCCTTGTCCTCACCTTCCATTCTACCAGCCGTCACGTATAACGTGATCCCACCATTGGCCACATCTTCCCATCTCCTCCCCTGTCTGCTTTCCGCAGAAACTGTTCCCTCCCTAACTCCCTGGTCAATTCGTCCCATCCGACCTGAACCACCCCCTTGCTGGGCACTTTCCCTTGCAACCGCAGGAAATGCTACAACTTGTTGTGGGGGTGGGGGGGGGAGGCCCGGTGATGGGGCTGCCGCGAGCGTCCGGCTGGCGGCAAGAAACGTCGCCGTGTCGCTGATCGCGCGGGCCGGCGCCGCCCGGGCTCTGGGCCGGGCGTGGCTGCGCGCTGCCGGGCTGGCAAACCGGGGGCACATGGCGCCGGCGTTCACCACGGGAGGAACACCGGCGCGGCGGTGTTCCGTAACAACATGTTTGGCTGCCGGAACACCGTAATATGGTTATTTCGCCGGGACAAAATACGGCGAATCCGGGACACTTGGCACCTCTGCCTATTTCCTTCGCTCCATAGATGCAGCCTCACCCACTAAGTTTCTCCAGCATCTGCAGTTCCTTCTTAAACGGAATATATACTATATCCAGTCATTAATAAATATCATGGAACACGAATTCTCGAACTTGAAAAACGTATGGGAGAATTTGCACGAAGCCAGATTTTCATAAATTGGGTCTTTTATAACCCAGGAAGCCTCTGCAGCACGTCATCCTACCTATTCCTAATACATACGCTAGTGATGGTTACCAGGACTGAAGTAGCTAAATAGGTCCTAGTCAGGTATTGCCTCTGAGACTGAGGGGTTAGATTTCAGCCAACATCGATCTCACCCTAATCTGACGTCAATTAGGCTTCAGTTTCAGGCTGCCATTTGGTTTTAGCTGCTTGGGTAGCCAAGACCTATACAGTAAATTGTGCTAACATTTAACCTTGAAAGAACAAAGCAGTAAGATTTTCCCTGCAGAGCCATCGGATGAATGCTGACCAAAACTCTGAACAATTTCCTTCTCACAGGACATCCATGCAGCTGGTGTTCCCAAAGCAGCTTTTCTTTATCTGGAATTTACCTTACCACAAACCGTTCTAAAGCTATTTTAAACAGCTTTGAGCGCATTTCAAACTTTACATTCCCTCCTACTCATCCATCCCTGCATTCCACCAAGCTTCCTCAATTTTATTGTTGCAAGATCTTAATGTACATATTTGCACACCAACTACTGATTACTTACAGCGTGGGTCTGCAGTAATTCATGTCCCCAAACAATGCAATATATCTTACCGGTGTGTGTTCTCTTGTGAGCTTGCAAGGACTTCTCGCGAGGAAACACTCGGTTGCAGGTATTGCAGCGGATTCTGCTGGAGGAGTGCTCACCCTCATTTATCAGATCACGAATTAGCTCCGCTCTTGGGCGGCCACGTCTTGTTCCATCCTGCAACAAGGCACCCAATCCACATTAAAAATGTATTGGTTACTTTCTGATGTTGCAAAAACATGTGATGCAATAATTAAGGTTGCAAATCTACAATCCCTTTAAGATAACAAAAAAACCTTTTGAAAACCTTCTGGAATCCCAAAACCAAACTGGGAAGTCCACACAGATATGACCTCGTGCTCCAACAGGATCCAAGGCAATTGCCAAGTTTGCGCAGTTCCGCAGAAGATGGCAAGGTTGATCATTGAAGCAAACAGGTGCAAGGATATAACTGGGCTTAACCAGCATTATGGAAAAACTGACAACTTCTAAATGCTTGCTCATCCTACGATTCCAAATTGTGCGTTCAGAATCAAATGTGAATAATCAGAGTTCCAAGTAGCAAGCCCATCTACTAATAGCAATGTCTATACACTGGATCCCCAATTCACATTCTGAAGCAAAATCTGGCCAGCCCCTTTTAAGGTGTTCCTTAGCAGTTCTGTAACTGAGGTTTTGGACATCTCATTTTTCCATTGTCTCAGCACCATATTTTCCATTTGTGAAAATGCTCCAGTGAAGTATCTAGGATTGCTTTAATGCCATGGAATTGTACAGCGTGGAAACAAACCTTTTGGCCCAATCAATCCACTTCGACCAGTGGGCCCCTTTCCATATTAACCCCATCACCCAATGCAGTCCATAGCCCTCTATTCCCCAAAGATTTAAGTGTTCAACTTGATCCTTCCTCAATGCTGTCATGGGTCCCACTTCAACCACACTCTCAAACAGTGTATTCCAGATACACCCCATTCTCTGGGTGAACAAAGACCCCTGAAAATTCCCTTCACCTTACCATAAATCTCTGTTCTTCTTCTTCTTCTTTCGTGTAGGCGTGCACAGCCTAAAGTTGTTGGACAACTTGTTCTATTTGATCTTCCGTTTGTGCACGTCGAGTTGATTGCATTAGTCGAAACAGGGCGGACCACGTGAAGGTTGCAATCTCCCACCCCAATCTCTGCTCCTCAGTTTTATCTACCCGAGGTATGGTAAAAGATTTCTATGATTTACCCTTTCGATGAATGTCAATTTTATACACCTCAATTTCAGCCCCTCATAACCCAACTTCGCCAGATTCTCTGCAGAACTGAACTGCTCCATCCCACAAATTATCCTGGTGAATCTCCTCTGCACCCTCTCCTGAGCCATCACATCCTTTCTTTATGTTACTGAGCAAAACTATTTACAATACTGAAGTTGGAGCATAGTCCTCCTACCCCTGTATTCAATGTGCTGACTAATGACAGCTAGTATCCCACAATCTTTCCCAGCTGAGTACCTACTTTGTCATCCTCCTCAAAGGTCTATGAACTTCTAAACGGTCCCTCAATACGCCAAGACCCTACCATTCACAGTGTATGTCCCAGCCTCATTAGTACTCCCAAAATGCACCACCCCACATTTGTCTATATTTAACTCCACCTACCATTTTTCAGCCCACTTCTATATCTGTATCTATCTACAGCCCAGGACTAGTTCCCACACTATCAACAACCCCACCGATCTTTGTACTATCTGCAAATTTACTAACCATGCCTACCGTATCAACACCCAAGTGAATCACAAGTTTAAAATGATAAGAGTCCCACACCGATCCATGTTGGACAGCAAAATCTATAGGCATCCAACTCCAAAAACAACTGTTTATCATCACTGTGTTCTATTTTGAATCCAGTTTGCCAAATTGCCCTGGAACCTTTGGGCCCCAACCTTTTAAACCATTCTACTAAGTGGGACCTTGTCCAAAGCTTTAATGATATTCACGTGAATCACACATACTGCATTAAATTATTTGAGGAGGTAACAAAGTAACCACTCAAATTGGTCAGACAAGATCTGCCTGTCTGATGAATCTAGATTGCCCATCGCTAATTTATTCCCACCTTTCCAAATGATCTTTTATACTCTTCCTCAGAATTTTTCCAGCATCTTCCCTACCCCTGATGTTAGACTCACAAGGCTATAATTACCAGGGTTCTCCCTTTGTCAAAAAGGCAGTCACGGTGGCACAGCAGTGAAGTTGCTGCCTCACAGCAAAATGCAGCGCCAGAGACCCGGGTTCGATCCCGACTATGGGTGCTGTCTGTATGGAGTTTGTACGTTCTCCCCGTGATCTGCATGGGTTTTCTCCGAGATCTTCTGTTTCCTCCCACACTCCAAAGACGTACAGGTTTGTAGGTTAATTAGCTTGATTAATTGGCTTGATAAAAATGTTAAATTGTCCAAGGTGGCGATATGCAGAGTACTGCCCTGCCGACTACAAAATTCAGAAGGTTCAGAAGGAATATCATATTTTCTGTACCCAAGTCATATGGTACCTCAATTGCATCCAAATTTTTTTAAAAATTCACATGTAGGGCCATGTAGCACAACCAAAGCACACTGATCCCGGTGATTTACTCACCTTCAATTGAACCAAGGCATCAAATGGCTCTTTATTTATGGAGACCTGTACCAGACTATTATCCATCCCTTCACAACTTTCTCCAATTACAGTGTCCTCTGTGAATACCGATGCTAACTATTCAAGACCTCATCTATACCTAGTGGCTCCATGCACATATTGCCCCTGTTGTCCGCAACAGGCCCCACTTTATCGGTTTCGTTTTTCTTTTAACCTTAAAGTGATTATAGAATGCTTCAAATTTAGTCAGAGGGTGGTGAATCTGTGGAATTCTTTGCCACAGAAGGCTGTGGAGGCCAAGTCTGTGGATATTTACATGGCAGAGATAGATAGATTCTTGATTAGTACAGGTGTCAGAGGTTATGGGGGAGAAGGCAGGAGAATGGGGTTAGGAGGTAAAGATAGATTTGCCATGATTGAATGGTGGAGTGCATTTGATGGGCTGAATGGCCTAATTCTATTCCTTTTCCTTATGACTTTATAATCTGTTTCTTGTCTGCCTGTGAATAACCATATAACATTTGATTTTTTTTTTTAATCCCACTTTGCCTTCCGCATTCCTTACACATCTTATACTTCTGGCATATCTCCCGTCACTAACAAGAAACAAAGTGCCTCCATAACTCAGGGGGCCAGGCAATGTCTGTGGAGGGGATGGAATTTTGTTTATGCCCAAGATTCCAGCATCTACACCTGTTTTGTGTCTATCTTGTCGTTATCTTTACCCATCACATGCTTCCGTTTTTCTCTTTATCCAACCCGCAATAATAATTTGCACGTCTTTTCTCCTTTCTCCCCCCCCCCCCCCCCCCCCCCCCCCTCCCCCCCCCCCACCCCCCCCCCCCCCCCCCCCCCCCCCCGCACAGAAAAATACCTTCCAGCCCATCGTGTCTATATTAATCCAGCTAATTCCATTTGCCTGCATGTGGTCTATATTTCTCCATTCCCTCTGTCCATGCATCTATTTTTATTGCCTCATGTTGTTATAATATCAGCTTTGCCATTTCTCCCGTCTTCAATTTCCAGGCACCAACCATTGTATGGAACATTTTGCCTCACAAATTTGCCTGTCATCTAGTCTTTTACATTTCCACAATCCAAAATCTATCCTATGTATGCCTCTCATTACTTTAGATGCTTTTATCAATCATATGCTGGGTGCAAATTTTCATCCAAAGTATTTGCATACATTTCAAACAGAGGTCCCAGCACTGATCCTAAGAGAACACCAATGGACACAAACCTTCAGTCAGAAATACATCAGAAATACTTCACTATTACCATCTGTTTTCTATGCCCAATTTAAGCACCCTCCCTCTTAAAAATAACAAATGCACAATTGCGATGCTTCGCGATGCGAGGTTATCCTTTTTGGTGGCAAGAACAAAGAGACTGATTTATATCTTAATTAAGTCAGATTAGGAAAACAGGAAGTGCAACGAGACCTGGGTGTCCTTGTACACCAGTCACTGAAAGTAAATATGCAGGTACAGCAGGCAGTGAAGAAAGTTTTTTTTAAATAATTATTTTTATTAGAAGTAGTGTACAAAAGTATAAACCACGGCATATGACATAATACATTTATTGTACAGCTTCAATTTTAATTTTAGCTAAAGATGAGAAAGAAGAAGAGAGAAAAAGCAAGAGAGAGAAAGGGAATTTGCAAGAGTAGAACCCCGAGACTACCAAATTGGTGTAGCCGAAGAGTGAATAAGTAAAAGAAATAAGAAAAAAATAAAAAGACAAAAACAGAAAGAAAAACAAAAGTGATGATATACCTGCTTCGTATCTCTCACCACCCATCACCCAACCCGTAATTCGATTTAATTCCAAAATTGTGTTGCACCATACTATCCTTGTAATGAATCAATGAATGGTGTCCATGTCTTCGAAAATTGCTCGGCAGTGAAGCTAATGACATGTTGGCCTTCATAACGAGAGGATTTGAGTATAGGAGTAAAGAGGTCCTTCTACAGTTGTACAGGGCCCTGGTAAGACCACATCTGGAGTATTATGTGCCATTTTAGTCTCCTAATTTGAGGAAGGACATCCTTGCTATTGAGGCAGTGCAGCGAAGGATCACAAGGTTAATCCCCGGGATAGCGGGACTGTCATATGAGGAAAGATTGGAAAGTCTGGACTTGTATCACTGGAATTCAGAAGGATGAGAGGGAATCTTATGGAAACATAAAATTATAAAAGGACAGGACAAGCTAGATGCAGGAAAAATGTTCTCAATGTTGGGAGAGTCCAGAACCAGGGGCCACAGTCTAAGAATAAAGGGGAGGTCATTTAAAACTGAGGATAAAAACACTTTTTCGCCCAGAGAGTTGTGAATTCCCTGCCACAGAAGGCAGTAGAGGCCAATTCATTGGATGAATTTAAAAGAGTGTTAGATAGAGCTCTAGGGGCTAGCAGAATCAAGGGATATGAGGAGAAGGCAGGCACGGGTTACGGATTGTGGATGATCAGCCATGATCATAATAAATGGTGGTGCAGGCTCGAAAGGCCAAATGCTTCCTGCACCTATTTCCTATGAAGACACAAGACCCAAAACATTGTATGTCAATATCCTTCCACAGATATTGCTTGACACACCAAGTTTCTACAGCAGTTTTTTTTTAAATTTGCTCTTGAGTCCAATCTACCAACTCTCCATGGATCCCATGTGCCTTAACAACTGGCTACATTCCCCAAGATAAGGTCCGGTAATGCTCCTTCCCTCTATGGCCTATCTACATACTGTGTCCAACAACTAACATGTGGTAAATTCACTCGACTGGTCAGCTGTGCCCTGAAAAACTGCAGACCTTTTGAATTGGATTGAAAAATATCAAACTTTGCAGATACTTTCCATAATCTGTGAAGCAATGCAGCTCACGGAGGCTCGGTTTACTGATTCCTCCACCCCCAATAAGTGGAATCCTCACTTGACAAAGCTGCAGATACCACCGACGTTATGATGTGAACAACTCAAGTCAACTCAAGCCCGAGTACGAGGACATCATCCTCCTAACTGCTCCAGATTCGTTTAAACTGCGGATCTGTCCTTACGATACGTGGGATTTCAACAACATCCCAGGAGGGGCAAGGGCCCAACACACGCATAATATATAATTTGAAAGCACATTTAAAAATAATAATTACGTCAAAAGTGAAGAAGATCGTTGCGACTAAAACATTGCTTGTGGTACACTAACCAACTCACGGCGCCTTGGAAACTCGACTGCAAGGTTAAGTAAGCACAGTAAAGGCAAGATGTGTGAGTTTGAACGTTCAAACGAGATCGTGTCTCTTTAAATAAGCCGGCGGGAGGAAGCTGCGTCTTTCTGGCGCGCTGGAGCATTGACAAGCTTTCCAGGAAGTGATTTCATTCATTTCATTTCTGCACCCTCCCTCTTAAAAATAACAAATGCACCATCGCGATGCATTAACCGACAAGCTAGTCGGCTAGAAACGGCGGCTGGAAGGGGCATTTTCCGACGATAAAGTAATGAGCATCAACGAGCCGAGGCGTGCTCCGGCCACCGATCTGCTGCTGACGCCTCCCCCGCTCTGTTTACATCCCAGCCGGAGCCGCAGACAGTTAGCGGTGAACAAATGCGCGCCAATCTGAGCTGGGCAACTCCACAACAACATCAGCAGCAGCCGCTCACCGTTAAATAAACAGTTTAAAGATGTTTTGCAAAAATAGAGCATGCAAAAAGAAGAAACCCATAAGCTTGAACCTCTCTGAAAATGTGTCTGGACCCGAAACGTCACCCGTTCCTTGCTCTTTGTCCCGCTCCAACATTTTATGTCCATCTTCAGCCGAAACCAACAATCGGCGAATGGGGAACTAAAAGCTAGGCAACTAACCAAAAACACAAAGTAATGTGCAATCCAACAGGTGAACAAATCAATGCTAATCTCCACAGAGTCTGCATCTGACTGACCTGCGAGAGATGATCCAGTTCCCGGTCGAAAGCCTCCACTGCAACAGCGGCGGGTCTGCGTTGGAGATCCCTGTTGTCGGTGCAGGAGGCGCCGGGGCTGAGGGTGACATTGTGTGCGTTCTCGCCCCACTTCCAGGGATACACCATGAAATCACTGAAGCCGGGGCTGGTGGGCGTCACATCCACGTGTTTGGGTTTAATCGGGGTGGTTTTAATGACAGAAACGCGCTTCGGAGAACCGCAGAGAACCTGGTTTTCCGCCATCGCGGCGACGGTGCGCGGAGACGGCCGGAAAAATAGTGAAAATAAATAAATAAACTGGCGGTGACGGAGTGGCGGCTCCAACACAAACTCCCGCGTTTGAGCATTTCCCGCCCTTTCTGCATAAACCAACCGAACGCCGCGCCGGAACTCTCCGCGTCACAATGAGTGACTGACAGCTCCATTCATGGCGCGGAGCTCCCGGCCTCGGCCAATCAGACGTTGGCGCGCTTCGCTTATTGGCTGGGCTCGGGCTTCAGCCGCCAGCGTCTCCCTGCAAATGGACCGCTCACTTGCTGCTTGGCCGCTGCAAGCTCACGGGCACTTGCTGTTGTTGTCATCTGTTTGTTTTTAATCGTTAAAGAGACAGCAAGTGAATTGCTGGGTTTTTTTTTCTTCCCTTTTTCCTTCCGTCCACAATATTTAATATGTAAAAATACATGTGATTCTGTTTGTAGGTTGTTTGTTTGTTTTTGCACGAACTCCGCGAGCATTGCCACTTTTCATTTCACTGCACATCTCGTATGTGTATGTGACGAATAAACTTGACTTGACTACTGACAAATGCTACTTAATGAAATTCAACATTGAACATCAGCCTATATATTCCGAGTAAACATAGCAGAAGAAAACGAGTATTTATATGATCCATGTGCACAAAGTGAAAGTTGCACCAGAAGATCATTTACTGGTATTCCTACTAATTATGATTTTAAACATATATATATATATATATAATATATATATTGGTCCAAATCTGAGTGGGAAAGTAAGGAAAGTTAACAAATCATTTGTTATCTTCAGCCAACAAATGCAATGGGATCAAGGTAAAGAAGCCAATGCAGATACAGGTAACCTGAAATAAAAACAGAATAAGTCTGAAGAAAGGTCTCGACCGGAAGGACACCTACCCTTCTCTCCAGAGATGCTGTATGACCCGCTGAGTTACTTCAGCTTTTTGCGTCTTTTTTTTGATAAAAAACAGAATAATCTTGGTGCCTGGCATAAGAATGGTTTTTGGAACACAACCAAGTATAATGCTAATGAATGTATGTATAGCCGCAGAGAATGTTGGAAGAGTTTTTGCAGTGTTATTGTCATAGACAATAGGTGCAGGAGTAGGCCATTCGGCCCTTCGAGCCAGCACTGCCATTCACTGTGATCATGGCTGATCATCCATAATCAGTACCCCGTTCCTTCTTTCTCCCCATATCCCTTGACTCCGTCCGCTATCTTTAAGAGCTCTATCTAACACGTGTTTGTATATTTTTAAATTGTGAGTAAATTTTCTTTTTGGGGAGAAAAACCCACAGCAATGAAAGCAATGCAGGTAATTGCAATCGTTACCACATATTCTCTCCAAGCGGAACGTACATTACAGCTTTCCTGACAATAGTTACAAGGATTTTCCATATTTGCATATTATGTTCATTAAACTGTGCTATAGAAATAAAACATTAGTGTTGTAGCGTTTCCTTTCAATAGTGTTGTAATTATTAATATACTACAATGTAAATCTGTCTCTGGCTCAAATGATAATAACAATAAACTACCTTGAATTGCATTTAGATGTTATCTTCAAGATTTTATTTAACTGTTTTAAAGCATCTTGTTTTCATTTGCATCACTGTATTCAAACTTCCTTCCATTCTCCAATTACGCCACTGTTCTCAACTGGCACATTCAACAATTTGGGTTCAGGTTACAGTTGGGAATTTTCTGTGTTTCCTTTTATGTTGAATGCACAAAGGAACTTTAATTAGAATGTATCTATGTTTTCATTAATAATATTACATGGCACATATTCAACCTGTATCTAATGTGCTTATTAAAGTTTAAATTTACAAAAAGGAACACAACAAATAGAGATACGGAAATGTTATTTCAATTACACCTGATATGTATTCAGGTGTGTACCATGATATGTATTCTCTCTTTCCAACCCAATAAAAAGATTATTAAGGCTGAGAAATGTTTGTTTGGATAAAATAAATAATTTGCTGCTCTTATATAGACCTTAGATAGTTTTACAAAGATTTCTAGGTTTTGTTGCAACTGTATAGAGTCACGCAGCATGGAAACAGGCCCAACTTGCCCATGTCGACTGAGGTGGCCCATCTGCACTAGTCCCACTTGCCGATGTTTCGCTCATATACCTCTACACCTTTCCTACCCGTTTACCTGTCCAAATACTCCCTGGTTAACTCGTCCCTTCCCACTAACTACTCCCTCCCCAGGTACCTTCCCCTGCAACCGCAGAAGATATCAACATCTTCGCTATACATCCTCCCTCGACTATGTCCAGGGACCCCGACAGTCCTTTCAGGTTAGGCAGAGATTCACTTGCACCTCCTCCAACCTCATCCACTGTATCCGTTGTTCAAGATGTGGACTCTTATACATCGGCAAGACCAAACACAGACTGGGCGATCGTTTCGCGGAACACCTTCACTCAACCTAAAACAACCTGATCTCCCGGTTGCTCGACACTTTAATTCTCCTTCCTATTCCTACACAGACCTTTCTGTCCCAGGTCTCCTCCATTGTCACAGTGAGGCTAAATGCAAATTGGATGAACAGCATCTCATATTTCACTTGGGCAGCTTACAGCCCTGTGGTATGAATATTGATTCCTCTCACTTCAGGTAGCCCTGGCATTCCCTCTCTCTATCCCTCACCCACCCAAGTTACACTAGCTTCTCATTTTCACCCTACAAACTGCTATCGTATTGTCCACTATCAGTAAGCTCATTACCAACACCTTTAGCAGTTCGCCAGGTGCATACATAGGGATTTCCACAATACATCTTCTGACCTGCGGTCCCCGCAGCCTTGCCTCCATACTGAACAATGGATTAATATTTCCAGGAAATGGGATGATTGCCCTTGGTGTGGTGATGAAACCTCTTTTGCAGCAATTTTTTATTGATCACTTGATTATTGTGTTGTGTTGTGTGAAAACAAAACGTTCATATTTTTGAATATATTAACCCCATTGCAATACTGCTCTCTCACAGTAAGATGTGAAATATGCAAGCTTTTTAAAGATCTACCTCTTTGTGTTGTTGGAGTTGGTGAACAAACCTGATTTAAAATTCATATTATCTATAGAAACAACTTCGTGTCGAGGCAGTAGAGTGAAGTGTCATGCCTACTACCTACTGCGGGAATTCACTTTGACTATCCTGACAACAGTCTACATACCATCACAGGCTGATGCTAAGCTTGCACTTGAGGAACTACACATCGTCACAAACAGCCATGAGATTAAGGACTCCAGGGCCTTGTTCATAATAGCTTCAGTCTGGTCAACCTCAAGAGCATGCTGTTAAAATAGTATCAGCACATCTCATAGAAACATAGAAACATAGAAATTAGGTGCAGGAGTAGGCCATTCAGCCCTTCGAGCCTGCACCGCCATTCAATATGATCATGGCTGATCATCCAACTCAGTATCCCGTACCTGCCTTCTCTCCATACCCTCTGATCCCCTTAGCCACAAGGGCCACATCCAACTCACTCTTAAATATAGCCAATGAACTGGCCTCAACTACCCTCTGTGGCAGAGAGTTCCAGAGACTCACCACTCTCTGTGTGAAAAAAGTCTTTCTCATCTCGGTCTTAAAGGATTTCCCCCTTATCCTTAAGCTGTGACCCCTTGTCCTGGACTTCCCCAACATCGGGAACATTTTCCTGCATCTAGCCTGTCCAACCCCTTAAGAATTTTGTAAGTTTCTATAAGATCCCCTCTTAATCTCCTAAATTCCAGAGAGTATAAACCGAGTCTATCCAGTCTTTCTTCATAAGACAGTCCTGACATCCCAGGAATCAGTCTGGTGAACCTTCTCTGCACTCCCTCTATGGCAATAATGTCCTCCTCAGATTTGGAGACCAAAACTGCAAGCAATACTCCAGGTGTGGTCTCACCAAGACCCTGTACAACTGAAGTAGAACCTCCCTGCTCCTGTACTCAAATCCTTTTGCTATGAAAGCTAACATACCATTCGCTTTTTTCACTGCCTGCTGCACCTGCATGCCTACTTTCAATGACTGGTGTACCATGACACCCAGGTCTCGCTGCATCTCCCCTTTTCCTAATCGGCCCACCATTTAAATAATAGTCTGCTTTCCTGTTTTTTGCCACCAAAGTGGATAACCTCACATTTATCCACATTATACTGCATCTGCCAAACATTTTCCCACTCACCCAGCCAATCTAAGTCACCTTGCAGTCTCCTAGCATCCTCCTCACAGCGAACACTGCCCCCCAGCTTAGTGTCATCCGCAAACTTGGAGATATTGCCTTCAATTCCCTCATCAGATCATTAATATATATTGTAATAGCTGGGGTCCCAGCACTGAGCCCTGCGGTACCCCACTAGTTACTGCCTGCCATTGTGAAAAGGACCCGTTTACTCCTACTCTTTGCTTCCTGTTTGCCAGCCAGTTCTCTATCCACATCAATACTGAACCCCTAATACCGTATGCTTTAAGTTTGTATACTAATCTCTTATGTGGGACCTTGTCGAAAGCCTTCTGGAAGTCCAGATATACCACATCCACTGGTTCTCCCTTATCCACGCTACTAGTTACATCCTCGAAAAATTCCACAAGATCGTCGACATGATTTACCTTTTGTAAATCCATGCTGACTTTGTCCAATGATTTCACCACTTTCCAAATGTGCTGCTATCCCATCTTTAATAACTGACTCTAGCAGTTTCCCCACTACCGATGTTAGACTAAACTGGTCTGTAATTCCCCGTTTTCTCTCTCCCACCCTTCTTAAAAAGAGGGGTTACATTTGCTACCCGCCAATCCTCAGGAACTACTCCAGAATCTAAAGAGTTTTGAAAGATTATCACTAATGCATCCACTATTTCCTGAGCTACTTCCTTAAGTACTCTGGGATGCAGCCTATCTGGCCCTGGGGATTTATCGCCTTTAATCTATTCAATTTACCCAACACCACTTCCCGACTGACCTGGATTTCACTCAATTCCTCTTTGACCCACAGTCCCCTGCTATTTCAGGCAGATTATTTATGTCTTCCTTAGTGAAGACGAACCAAAGTAGTTATTCAATTGGTCCGCCATATCCTTGTTCCCCATGATCAACTCACCTGTTTCTGACTGCAAGGGACCTACATTTGTTTTAACTAACCTCTTTCTCTTCACATATCTATAAAAACTTTTGCAGTCAGTTTTTTATGTTCCCTGCCAGTTTTCTTTCATAATCTATTTTTCCTTTCCTAATTAAGCCCTTTGTCCTCCTCTGCTGGTCTCTGAATTTCTCCCAGTCCTCTGGTATGCTGCTTTTTCTGGCTACTTTGTACGCATCATCCTTTGCTTTGATACTATCCCTGATTTCCCTTGTTATCCACGGATGCACTACCTTCCCCGATTTATTCTTTTGCCAAACTGGGATGAACAATTTTTTGTAGTTCATCCATGCAGTCTTTTAAATGTCTTCCATTGTATATCCACCGTCAACCCTTTTTGAATTAATTGCCAGTCAATCTTGGCCAATTCACGTCTCATACCCTCAAAGTTACCTTTCTTTAAGTGCAGAACCATTGTTTCTGAATTAACAATGTCACTCTCCATCCTAATGAAGAACTCAACCATATTATGGTCACTCTTGCCCAAGGGGGCACGTACAACAAGACGCTAATTACCCCTTCCTCATTACTCAAAACCCAGTCTAAAATAGCCTGCTCTCTCGTTGGTTCCTCTACATGTTGATTTAGATAACTATCCCGCATACATTCCAAAAAATCCTCTTCTCAGCACCCCTGCCAATTTGATTAACCCAATCTATATGTAGATTGAAGTCACCCATTATAACTGTTTTTGCCTTTGTCGCACGCATTTTCTAATTTCCTGTTTGATACCATCCCCAACTTCTCTGCTACTGTTAGGTGGCCTGTACACAACACCCACCAGCGTTTTCTGCCCCTTAGTGTTTTGTAGCTCTACCCATACCGATTCCACATCCTCCAAGCTAATTGTCCTTCCTTTCCATTGCTTTAATCTCCTCTCTAACCAGCAACGCTACCCCACCTCCTTTTCCTTTCTCTCTATCCCTCCTGAATATTGAATATCCCTGGATGTTCAGCTCCCAGCCTACGTCACCCTGGAGCCATGTCTCCGTGATCCCAACTATATCATAATCATTAATATCTATCTGCACGTTCAACTCGTCCACCTTATTACGAATACTCCTTGCATTGAGACACAAAGCCTTCAGGCTTGTCTTTACAACGCATTTACCCCTTATACAATTTTGCTGAAAAGTGGCCCTTTTTGATTTTTGCCCTGGTTTTGTCTGCCTGCCACTTTTACCTTTCACCTTGCTACCTAATGCTTCTACCCTCATTTTACACCCTCCTGCCTCTCTCCTGCCCAAACACCCTCGACCACTGCTACACAACCGTCAAAAACGCATGTTGTATTCCCATACTGCATTTTGGTGAATCTGGTCACCTGCCTGTGCTTCTACTCCCTGCTTACATTAAGAAACTGAAGCTGAGAGATACAATCCATAAAGTCTTGCAGTACTGATCTGAGGAAACAGCAGGATCCTTCACAACAGATTTGAGGTCAGTGGACTGGTCCATATTCAAGGACACTGTGGCTAAGCTAGATGAATATGCCAGTACTCTCACAGACTTCTTCAGCAAGTGAGTAGCGGACTGTGTCCCAAAGAATATGATATGTGTGTTCTCCAACTGGAAATCATGGGTGAATTATGACCACTTCCAGATGAAGTCCACGTCTGCAGTGTTCAAATCTAACAGCCCCAGGAGGTACAGGAAATCTATCTGTGACCTTTCCAAAGCCATTAAGAATGTCAAGAGGGAATTTCAGACCAGGCTGAAGCCCCAAGGCAATGACACGAATACCCGTGGATTGTGGGAAACATAGAAACATAGAAATTAGGTGCAGGAGCAGGCCATTCGGCCCTTCAAGCCTGCACCGCCATTCAATATGATCATGGCTGATCATCCAACTCAGTATCCTGTACCTGCCTTCTCTCCATACCCCCTGATCCCTTCAGCCACAAGGGCCACATCCAACTCCCTCTTAAATATGGCCAACGAACTGGCCTCAACTACCTTCTAAGGCTTACACACTATAACTGGATACAAAGTGAAGGTGAGTTGTATCAATGCCAACGATGGGTCCATATACGATCAGCTTAATGTACTCTATGACTGCTTTGAACAGAAGGTTGTTGGAGGAACATCACCTGCCCTGCCAGTCTCAGGTGAGCCTGTACCTATGGTTACAGAGGCAGACGTAACATCGGTCTTCCTGAAAGTGAATTCACGGAAAGCAACCTGCACAGTTAGTATCCCTATGTGAATCACCTGGCAGAGGTGTTCACAGACATATTTAACATCTCACTACTCCATTCTGAGGTCCCTTATTGCTTCAAGACCACTATCATCCAAGTGCCAATGAAACATAAGGTAGCATGCCTTAATGACTGCTGTCCAATGGCTCTGATATCCACTATTATGACGTGTTTCAAGAGACTGGTGATGGCGCATATTAGCTCCATTCTTCCAGCTAGCTTTATTCCGCTGCAGTTTGCTTACCATCGCAACAGGTTCACAGTGACCCTAAACTCATCTCTGGAACACCAAAACAACAAGGGCTCCTATATAAGACTCCTGTTTATAAAACTATAGTTCTGTCTTCAACACCATAATCCCATTCAAACTAATTTCTAAATTCCTGGACCCAGTAATCAACTCCCACCTCTGCCACCAAATCCTTGACTTTCTGACCCACAGACCACAAACAGTGAGGTGACAATACCTCCTTCACAATTACTCTCAACACTGTTGTCCCGCAAGAATCATATGACAACTAAACATTCTTGACCCTTGAGAATTGTCCCGCCCCAGTCATTCCTTCTCCCCGTCAGGCAGCAGAAACAGAAGCTTGAAAGCACACACCATCAGACCCAGGAACAGCTTCTTTCCCTCTGCTATGAGTAGAGCCAGGATTTTGCCATAAATGCCATGTGCCTAATCATGCCTTTTTTGATGATTTCACCAGGATCACTTTTTCACGATCGAGTGCCTAAATCAGCCCTTTTGCCGCCCGTTTTACTAAAAGGTTGTGCTATTTTCTCTTGTTGTACCGTGATTACAATGACTTTTTCTATGTAAACATGTTAATATTAATGTTATTATTAATGTGTTATCATAGTATAATTTACAAGAAAACTTCCACCACCGGTGCACAACCAGGGCGCCACCGACGGTCGTTCATTCATTCGTGCCCTGGCCGCTGGTTCACTTTTCTCCACGATCTATTTAAGAAAGAACTGCAGATGTTGGAAAAATCGAAGGTAGACAAAAAATGCTGGAGAAACTCAGCTGGTGAGACAGCATATATGGAGAGAAGGAATAGGTTGAGACCCCTCTTCAGACTGATGTGGGGGGTGGTGAGAAAAAAAATGGAAGAAGCGGAGACAGTAGGACTACAAAGAGAGCTGGGAAGGGAAAGACGGGAGAAGACAAGGGCTATGTAAAATTAGAGAAGTCAATGTTGATACTGCTGGGATGTAGCCTACCCAAGCGAAATACCCAAGCTTGTCTCTGCACTGCATTTACTGTTGGCTCCAGTCGCAAATCTGAGTTTTCGAGTGATCTGTGCAAGGCATTCATTGATGCTGGAATTCCACTGTGGAAATTGGAGGAAAAAAATTATCTCAGAGGTTTTTTAAAGAAATAGACAAAATATGGATCTCAATAGGCGAGACAACCGATGCTGTGGGGAGATATGTTGCCAATGTGCTCATTGGTACACTGGAGGCAGGTCAACCATCAAAGGAGTATTTGTTGACATTAGAAGTATTGGATAAGTCAAGCATAGAAACATAGAAACATAGAAAATAGGTGCAGGAGGAGGCCATTCGGCCCTTCGAGCCAGCACTACCAATCATTGTGATCATGGCTGATCGTCCGCTATCAAGAACCCATGCTTCTCCCCATATCCCTTGACTCCACTAGCCCCTAGAGCTCTATCCAACTCGCTCTTAAATACTTCCAGTGATTTGGCCTCCACTGCCCTCTGTGGCAGGGAATTCCATAAATTCACAACTTTCTGGGTAAAAAAGTTTTTTCTCAGCTCAGTCTTAAATGACCTGCCCTTTATTCTAAGACTGTGGCCCCTGGTTCTGGACTCACATTGGGAACACTTTTTCCTGCATCTAGCTTGTCCAGTCCTTTTATAATTTTATATGTTTCTATAAGATCCCCCTCATCCTTCTAAACTCCAGTGAATACATGCCTAGTCTTTTCAATCTTTCCACATATGACAGTCCCGCCATCCCAGGGATCAATCTCGTGAACCTATGCTGCACTGCCTCAATCACAAGCATGTCCTTCATCAAATTAGGAGACCCAAAACTGTACACAATACTCCAGATGTGGTCTTACCAGAGCCCTATACAACTGCAGAAGAACCTATTTACTCCTGTACTGAAATCCTCTTGTTATGAAGGCCAACATTCCATTAGCTTTCTTCACTGCCTGCTGTACCTGCACGCCAACTTTCAGTGACTGTTGTACAAGGACACCCAGGTCTCGCTGCACCTCCCCCTTACCTAAACTAACCCCATTGAGATAATAATCTGCCCCCTTGTTTTTGCAACCTAAGTGGATAACCTCACATTTATCTATATTATACTGCATCTGCCACGCATCTGCCCACTCACTCAACCTGTCCAGGTCCCCCTGCAACCTCCTAACATCCTCTTCACAGTTCACACTGCCACCCAGCTTTGTATCATCCGCAAACTTGCTAGTGTTGCTCCTAATTCCCTCTTCCAAATCATTTATATATATGGTAAACAGTTGCGGCCCCAACACTGAGCCTTGCGGCACTCCACTCGCCACTCCCTGCCATTCTGAAAAAGACCCGTTCACTCCTACTCTTTGTTCCCGGTCTGCCAACCAATTTTCTATCCATGTCAACACCCTACCCCCAATACCATGTGCTCTAATTTTAGTCACCAGTCTCCCGTGCGGGACCTTATCAAAGGCTTTCTGAAAGTCTAGATGCACTACATCCACTGGCACCCCTTCATCCATTTTACTTGTCACATGCTCAAAAAATTCCAGAAGATTAGTCAAGCATGATTTCCTTTTCATAAATCCATGTTGACTTGGACTAATCCTCTTACTGCTATCCAAATGCTCCATTATTACCTCTTTAATAATTGACTCCAGCATATTTCCCACCACCGAAGTCAGGCTAACTGGTCTGTCATTCCCTGTTTTCTCTCTCGCTCCTTTCTTGAAAAGTGGGATAACATTAGCTATCCTCCAATCCACAGGAACTGATCCTGAATCTATTGAACATTGGAAAATGATCACCAATGCATCCACTATTTCTAGAGCCACCTCCCTGAGGACCCTGGGATGCAGACCATCAGCCCCAGGGGATTTATCATCCTTCAGTCCTATTAGCCTACCCAATACTATTTCTTCGCCTAATAAAAATTTCTTTCAGTTCCTCTACCCCCTTACATCCTCTTTCCTACAGTACATTTGGGAGATTGTTTGTGTCTTCCTTAGTGAAGACAGATCCGAAGTACCTATTCAACTCTTCTGCCATTTCCTTGTTGCCCATAATAATTTCACCCATGTCTGCCTTCAAGGGACCCACATTTGACTTTGCTACTCTTTTTCCCTTAACATATCTAAAGAAGTTTTTACTGTTCTTCTTTATATTCCTGGCCAGCTTTCCTTCATACTTCATCTTTTCAGCCCATATTGCCCGTTTTGTTTACTTCTGTTGTCCTATGAAAGTTTCCCAATCCTCTGGCTTCCGGCTACTCTTTGCTGTGTTATACATCTTTTCTTTTAGTTTTATTCTATCCCTAACTTCTCTTGTCAATATCGGTTGCCTCCTACTCCCCTTTGAGTCTTTCTTCCTTTTTGGAATGAAATGACGCAAAATGCCACCTGTCTATTTCCTTCACAGATGCTGCCTGATCTGTAAGTTCCACCAGCACTTAGTGTTTTGGTCATGATTCAAGCATCTGCAATTCTGTGCTTCTGAATATCTTGTACTACACCATTGCCCAAGCAATGTCCATAGATATTCATCATATTATGTCTTTTTCCCCTAATTACCAAGGCATTATACATAATATCCCAATTGCAACAAAATAGTTTAAAAAACATAGATTTTAATCATAGTGATGTCAAGATAAATTACTATTCTGTTGACATTTTATTTCATACTGATGTACTTCGAATCATATAGCATGGAACCAGGGTCTTCATGCCCATTGAGTTGCTTCTGACTATAAAGCACCCATTTATCCTAATCACATTTTGTTCTCCCACTTTTCCATCAACTCCTAGATTCTACCACTCATCGGTAAATTTAGAGTGACCAATTCACCTACCAACCTGCACGCCTTTGAAATGTGGGAAGAAACTGGAGCTCTAGGAAGAATCTCACGCAGTGAACATACAGAAAGCATGCTAACTCCACACAGACAGCACCAGAGGTTAGGACTGAACCAAGGTCAAAAGAGCTGTGAAGCAGCAGCTCCACTAGTTGTGCTATCTTACTGTAAAGGAATTATTTACATTTCCTCTAGCAACATGTGAATAGGTTGTGTTACATGTTGTTCTGGTAAAAAAACTTTCCAAGATTATTTTAAACAGGAAAATACTTGGGAAGATTATTTCTATTTGGTGAATAAAATGTATATTTTTGCTTTATATTCTGTCATAGAGATACACGGTTTCTGCAATGGACTGTTGGTTGGATTGGGACAATTGATTGATCCCCATTCACTTCCACCTCTTTCTCACGTACTTGCTATCCCTTGGTAACAACCTCTCCAAACATAAGATTGGCTTCTTCATTTACATTCATAGCAGACCTTTTAGTATGTCCGTACTTCATTGCCTCTGTGATATCAGATTGCTTCAATGACATTTGGTTTTGGATAAGCCATAATTTCCTTCAATCAAGCATGTCTAAAACTCAGAATTTATTCATCTCCCAGGAATGACTCAGGCTGTATATGAAACCCCACAACTTAGGTTTGATTCAACTTTAGGATGAAGTTTTACAATTATTACAAGATTATCATATTTCAAAATTACAATGTTTTCCTCTACTTCTATCTAAAGGGCAACACCTATTACTATTATTATTCATGTCTTTGTCATGTCCTGACCTGAATTATCAAATGTCTTCTAAAACAAACTGTTATTTACACTAAATATCTATTTATTTACCTATTGCAGTATTGAACTATGTAATAACACTTCTGTGCAATTTTTTTCTTGGATTGTTGATTTTAAACAAGTACTTTTCTTCCCTTTTAGATAGCTGCAAATACATTTTAAACGAACAGGGAGGTTATCCTAAATTTCTGGCCAATAGTTTTTCTTCAACCAACACAACTAAAAAAGAAATCTAAGGTCCGGTGAAGAAATGACCTATTATAATTGCTTGCATACAACAGTAATATAACTTCTAATGAAAGCGAAGTAGGTAGATATTCAAGAACAAAATGATGTAAAAGATGAACAGCATACATTTTGCTTTTTTCCAGGGTTTCTGTGAATAATCATTGCAGCCCCAACATGATGAGCATAAACTAGGCATTATGGTATGTATTGATGATTTATCGACGGAGACCACAAGGATAGTGGAAATAAATAATTTGCAATTCTACAGTGCCTTTCATGATGCCAGGACACTTCTAAACACTGATATACCTTGGAAATATTATCATGGTCATGCAATTTTCTACATTGCATTGTTGCAAACACAGCAAACAACTTAAGAACAGCAAAGCCTCACAATGAGAATCATGTTTATTTAAGGTAAGTTGATTGGCCACAATCCTCGGGCGAGCACACTTCTTCAAATGCTGATGTGAAATCCTTTACATCCAGTTGAAGGGGCAGATATCTCATCTGAAAGATGGCACTTTAGTCAGTGCAGAAAGACCTCATTACTGCCTTGCTTTGTGTTCCAAACCCTAGAATTGGACTTTGATTCCTATTCAGTGCTATTACTGACACTTGGGTGGCATCACAAATATCTCATTATATCTGAGTTAAAGGCATGTTCATGCATTTATTATGAATTTTGTTATGAAGACGGTCATTCATTTCTGGGGCTGTTGCTGGATTATCCCCATGATTAACAGTACAATTATTCATTTGTGAGTTTATAGACCATGTGCCTATTATAGCTAAAAAAAGCCAAGTAACATTATAGACACAAAAAGCTGGAGAAACTCAGCGGGATAGGCAGCATCTTTGGAGAAAAGGAATGGGTGACATTTTGGGACTTCTTCAGACTAGTTAGGGATAAGGGAAATGAGAGATATACTGCAGATGGTGATGTGGAGAGATAAAGAACAATCAATTAAAGATATGCAAAAAAAGTAACGATGATAAAGAAATCAGGCCATTGTAAGCTGTTGTTAGGTGAAAATGATAAGTTAGTGCGACTTGGGTGGGGGAGGGATAGAGAGAGAGGGAATGCCGGAGCTCCCTGAAGTGAGAGAAATCAATTATTTATACCACTGGGCTGTAAGCTGCCCAAGCGAAACAAGAGATGCTGTTCCTCCAATTTGCATTTAGCTTCTCTCTGACAATGGAGGAGACCGAGGACAGAAAGGTCTGTGTGTAGGAATGGGAAGGATAATTAAAGCTTCCAGCAACTGGGAGATCAGGTTGGTTCACGCGGGCTGAGCGAAGGTGTTCCGTGAAATAATCGCCCAGTCTGCGTTTGGTCTCGCCGATGTAATAGAGTCCACATCTTGAACAACGGATACAGTGGATGAGGTTGGAGGAGGTGCAAGTGAACTTCTGCCTAACCTGAAAAGACTGTTGGGGTCCCTGGACAGAGTTGAGGGAGGAGGTATAGCGACAGGTGTTGCAACATTATGACAATTTGTTGTTGCAGAATAAATATTTGATATTTTCAAATGAAATTTTGTAATCAGTCACGCGATTCCTTTCTTCAGCCTTAGTTTATTTCATGCTCTTTTATTCTGTTTTTCCAAGCTAAACAATTCTTCTTCATTTTTTTTAAATTCCAGTTCCCTACATTCCCAACAGTTCCCCCTCACACATTTTTAATACTTTATTTCCACTTTCACCTGTGTCTCTTCATTTGTTATTCATTTTCCAGCAGAAGGCAATATTCAGGTATCATTCTGGGTTAATTACTACCACTCTAATCCCAGTGTCTGAGGACGAAAGGCATTCAAGGCAGGATTGAGGGAGATAATGCTTTCAGAAATGCAACCTTCAGAGCGTAAAACTAAAAGTATTATGAAAGTAAGAATATAACATCAGATTTAAAACCATCACTGCTGGAATCTGTTCAGCTCCTTTAGCTTGTTCCATCATTCACTTTGATCATGGCTGATCTAAAATTTAGGTCAATCTACAGTACCTGAATTGGTTCTATATCCTTCCAAAATCTATTGATCTCCAGGAGGAGACAGAATTCCAAAATGTTACTGCAAATTGTGTGGAAAATAATTTCTGTATTTCCCTAAACTGTTGGATAGCTCAAAAAATTCACGCCACTTCACTTCACTCATGATTTTTCCGACTATTAGTTGCCCCACACCCATGCTCTAAATGTTAGTATTTTAAATAAATCAGATCGCCCATTCCATTCAGCACTGGAGGAATACAAGCCAAGTGAATTTGAAAAAAGCAGCAACTGTAAAACATTACAGCAACTGTAAAACATATACTGGTCAAATTACTATTCATGCCACACATGATCCTAACCTCCCGGCTGTGGCACCATTGGAAATGTATTATTATATACATATGAAGACAAACAATCATAAATAGAATCAAATACACAGGACAAGATGGTAAGAAGTCCCTTGTGCCAGTAAATGATTTCAGAAAACATTCTCTTCAGATGATCCAGACAAAAGTGACCATAAACCATTTGTGATATTCACTCATAGTATATAACATGATTTGAGTCCCTTGATATTGGTTATTATAACACCAAAAACAATAAAATGAAGATAATTTCCAAATCATGATAATAATTGTCACCAGTAAAAAAATGTCTATTGTTGAATGTCTATTATTGAGTGTTCCTTAATAATATTCTTATTTGGCCATTAAACCAATTTGGCCAGGTGAAATTCTGCTCTGTACCTAATCACCCTATTACTCTGTTTCACAATAAATTCACCCTTTGTGCAGCCCGCCATGAGACGTTTGAAAGACCTGAACCTTTAATGTATCCACACCTGCTGGCATGTGGCTGTGTGTGAATTAGGCTGGGTTAGAATCCGTTTAAAATACGACATCAATTCCAGATTCACCAGGTCTTAGTGGGACAGCCTGAAAATAAAATTATGAATGCCTTTTCATATGGAAACAGCACATGCAGAGTTTGCATAGTTTAGTGTTATCTATTTCGGAGTCTACCCGTTGTGTTGCCTAGTGTGAAGGTATTTTAATAAAACAGAAATAAAATTAATGATTGATTGTGTCGGGAATGAAGAGAGGGATAGATAGAGAGGGGGAGAGGGAAAGGGGGGCAGTGGTGGTTTGAGGCGATACCAGGCAGGGTTGACAGCGGCCCTCCCTCCCGCCCAGGGGAGGGGAGGGGGCGAGTGGAGGCGCCATATTGGCGAGCGGGACGTGCAGTGCCGGGAGGAGGGAGGAGCTCCGGCAGCAAACAGCCGGTCGGCGGCTGCCCGGGCGCAGTTTGATCCTTGAATATAGCGGCGGATCTTGCAGGGCAGCGGCGGGTCGGGTCGGGTCGGAGCCGGCCGCTCGGCTATGAAAGGAGTGCCTCAAGCCTGCGCCGCCGCCGCCATGCAGGAGACATTCGGCTGCGCCGTCACCAATCGCTTCAACCACCTGCTGGACGATGAGTCCGACCCGTTCGACATCCTGCGGGAAGCCGAGGAGAAGAAGCAGCGCAAGAAGAAGGAAGACGGCGGCGGCGGCGGCGGCGGCGGCCGGAGGAGCAGAGCCGGAGCTGCAGCCGGCGGCGGTGGTGGTGGTGGTGGTGGTGGCGGTGGAGGTGGAGCCGCCATCTCGACGCCTTCCTCCAGCGGCCCGGCCTCGGCTCCTGGTGTCGGGGCCTCTGCCAGCGCCGCCAAAGCGGGCAGGAGGGAGTCGCAGAAGGCCCGGAAGATCTCGACCGGCGGCGAGGCCGGGTTCGGGTCCGCGGCTACTTCCACCGGCGCCGGCGGCATCAGGCGCGGCGGCGGCGGCGGCGAGACCGTGTCGGTGGGCGGCGGACAGCGGAGAGAAGGTCTGTCGGGGGAGGATGGGTGGTCCATGGCCCCTGGGGTGGAGGGTTGGTTGGGTTGGGTTGGGGGGGGGGGGGGGGGGGGGGAGAGGGAGAAGGTGATCCTTGTGCCCCAGAGAGTAACTGCGGGAGGGGATGATCCTGCTATGTCCTGGTTGGAGGGTGGGCAGGGATGGCCTGGGTCTTGGGTACAGGTGGGATTTGCTGAGGAAGGGGCTGTGGCCTCCTTTGCTGGACTCTGTGCTAGGGAGAGATTGTGGAAAACTTGGGATGGGAACTGGCAAGCAGGTGTCTCGTTGTTTACATATTTAAACAATATCGTGGCCGGATGAAATGTAGCATATTTATATTTGGGACACGTTGAGCGAGGCATCGGTCACGTTCTGCAAACCGGACTGTTGCTAATGCAACGTTGGATCATTTTGGAGAATTGAGCTTCAGAGCATGTCAGTGGCGGTATTCCATGCAACACAATAGGCGAAAGGAGATTCCCATGGGATAGCACAGAATATCTTGCGTTGTGGGGATCCGCTGCCTCGCTCCATGATGTGAAAATCACGACAAAAATTAGGTGCTGGAAGTCGGGAATAAAAACGGAAACATTGGAAACGTTCAGCAGGTCTGACCGCATCCGTGGAAAGTGAAACGACTGAACGTTTCAGATCCCAAGACCCTTTGTTGGAACTATTTTCTGTCACATTATGATTTCTCTGGTTATCAATCTGTGCTGAAGAAGCAAAAGGATATTTAAATTCTCGTTGTGTGATGTTGCCCAATTAAATGTAGTTTCATTCCTTTATATCAATTTTAGGAAAAAACGGACGTCTGGGCAAATATTTTAATGTTGAAAAGTAAATGTATCACACTTTTTGCTGAATGCAGTGTACTCTTGTCTCACTGAAAAAACATTGCCAAACTATGAACAGGTCAACAGGCAACTAAGCACATGGCAAATTAGGGTAAAAAGGCTCCACTTCCTCTTCAAAATCTATCGAATCGCATTAATCGTGTGGGTCACATGTAGTTTTAAAATAGCTCGATTGAGGAAATAATAATCGTAATAAACTACGTGGGGAATGGTTGGTTGTCACTGAGAAACTTGGTAACAGTGTAATGATCCACACATTTATTTAAAAAATGTAACAACCAAGTGTAAGTTGTCTTGTTTTTGCTAGTTTGAAAAGAATATCAATACACCAATTCTACTGGTGATTCACCCAGACTTCCATTTAACGTCTTTTAAAAACATTTGGTGAGAAACAATCTTTTAAAATCAAGAGACATTTGACTAATTACCCCCAAACAATCTTTTAAAAACATTTGGTGAGAAACAATCTTTTAAAATCAAGAAACATTGACTAATTACCCCCAAACAATCTACTCCCTTTCTCCTGAATATTTCTGATTTGCAGCAGCATGTGTCCACAAAATAGTCCAAACTGCTAAGTCAGCAAAGAGCAATTTAATCTGAACATGTTTTTAACCTACGTGCTCAGCATTTTACTGAAGAGTTGATCATGGAGTGTATAACTGTCGACTGTATTCATGTGGCGGGATGACGATTCCTGAACAAATTCACTTGCATGCCTACGTAATTGGGATGTAAAGTATCAAGAAAGCTCCCACATGTGTATTGTACTGAATGTCCTTTGAGACAACTTTCAAAGCTTGATCAGAATCAGAATATTGTGCCTGCTTTGAGTAATTATATGCTGATGTGGGAGACCATGAGCAATGAAGGATTTTTGCTGACATTCATTTGATCCGTTACTAAGGCATGGTTAATAAGTTTACGGATGACACTTAAATAGGTGGTGTTATAGACAGTGAAGAAGGTTATCTGGAATTACAGTGGGATCTTAATCAGCTGGGGAAGTCGGCTGAGAAATGGCAAATGGGGTTTAATTCAAGTGTGAGGTTTGGCGTTTTAAGAAGTCAAAACAGAGTAGGACCTTCACAATGAATGGTAGAGCCCCAGGGAATGTAATAGTACAGGGATACCTTGGAATACGTGTACAGTGTTCCCTGAAAGTGATGTCACAGGTAGATAGGTGGTGAGGTGTATTTTTTTGCATGCTGAACTTCATCAGGGAATTATGCTGCAGTTGTACAAGACATTGCAAAGGCTGCATTTGGGGTATTGCATTCATTTTTTTCTCAAAATGCTGGAAACATGCTAATAGGACGTAAAGAATGCAGAAAAGACTTAAGGATGTTGCTGAGATGACAGTTATAAGGAGAGGTTGGGCAGGTTCGGACTTTATTCCTTGGAGTGCAGGAGACTATAGGGGTGATCTTATAGAGGAGTATAAAATCATTAGGGCAAAGATAAGGTGCACACTGTTTTCCCCAGGGTTGGAGAATGAAGAACTAGTTAGTGGTCATGGGTTTACGGTATGAGGGGAAAGACAGAAATCTGAGGAACAGCTTTTTCACACAGTGGGTGGCACGTGTGGTTGAGGTGGGTATTATTGCCACATTAAAAAAAAACACACTAGGACACTGGTGGATAAGAAAGATTTGGAGGGAAATGGGTCGTATGTAGGCAAGTGGGACAGGCTCAGTTAGGCAATTTGGTTGCAATGGATGAGTTGTGTTGAGAAGCTTGTTTCCATGCCATTTGACTAATTCACACATAAACTAAAAATGGAGAATATTCTCAGTGGGTTGGGCAGCATCTCAGGAGTTAGAAAGTAAATTAATGATCTTCCATCAGGCAACATTCAGAAGGGTAAATTTGTATGAAATTACACGAGTTTAATTGAGGACATGGTAATCATTGTTTTCACCTGCTACCTGCTTTTGTCCAGAGCTTTTCCTTTTAAACATTTCATCTATGTGTACCAATTTCTATGCTGCTATTTCTTCTGTACTTCCAATGCCCCCTTCCACACCAGTGATTAGTTTTTATCTCTCTTTGTCAACTGTGATTTCCCTTTACTGCATTTGTTAGTGTTTGTAACCACATTTGTTCCATTGCCTGTACTACTCTTATTACCAATCCTCCCATCAGAATAAGGATAAGGTACCCCTTGCCCATGCCTTTCACTGAACTTGCCTCCAAATTCAAAGTATCATCCTTTGTAAATTCTGACATCTGGTGATCCTACCCCTTGTCTCTCCCTCCAAATTCTTTCAACATTGGTTCTTTTCACTTTGCAATGCTCTGGGCTCCACCAATATCCTGTCCCTTTTCTTCCTTCCACTCAAATGCCAAATCTGCTGGGTTACCTCCTTCCTGCCCCCTATTTGTTTATTCCTCTGAAAGATGAGGACATGTCCAGCCTCATCTGTTGGGTATGTCTTCCTGCTCTGCATTTCACAACTTGTGAAAGTTTGTATTTGAAGCGCATCTGATAATCATGAATGACATTTGAGAGAAAATACAAAGGAGATGAGGACAAGAATATCCCCTATATACACATGTACTTTTGTGAACTTCTTTGGCTGATGGTGAGCTTTAATCGAACTTTATAAGTGACTAGACCAAGTGGGACCTGTTGGGTCCCGTCCCCCAATGTGTGTTGGGGGGGGGGGGGGGGGGGGGCACGGCGTTGTCACACGGGAGGGCTAGTCCCCAACGCAATATTCTACCTCTCACCCATAGCTCCCAACTGCGCAGGCGCGGCTGACGGGTTCCCGCTGAGACATAGAAGATGGAGGGATTACTGTGCAGGCTAAGTGCAGACCCGTTGGCTCTGCTTCCCCAACGTAAGATTCCACCACTCATCTGTTCCCCCAACGCAAGCCTTTCCCCAACGCAATATTGCAACACTTACGCTTAGCCCCCAGCTGCGCAGGTGCGGCTCATTTCTCCTCATCCCCCAGCGCTCCCTCCATTTCCTATTCACCCTCCCTCTTCAATTCCTAGAGGTGGTGGAGAGGGAGGGGGATAGAGAGGGATGAAGTTAGGGAGGGGGGGTATAGAGGAAGGGGGCGCGGAGAGGGAAGAGGGGGGTAGAAAGGGAGGGTAGAGGGGGCAGAGTGGGAGAGAGGCAGAGGGAAGGTGGTAGAGTTGGGGGGAGGGTATGAGGGTAGATAGGGAGTGGGCATCTACCTCCTTCCTTCATTTCCCTCATCCTCCTCCCCTCCCATTTCCTGCCACAGGACCTACCCAGGTCGTAGAGCAGCGCCAGGGCCTGGAACTCGGCCTGGTTCTCGTACTTGGCCCGGCCCTAACTTGGTTTCAGCGGCAGCTTTTTTTCGGCCCTGGGCTCGACTCTCACTCCAGCTCGAGCACCAGGCTCGGCTCCAGCCAGGGCCCACGGCACCACCCTCGCCAACAGGTGCCAGGTGTCGACGGTCACGGCCCCATCCCAAGCCCCGGGCTCGGCTCTCTCTCCAGCTCCAGCCCACCCTCGGCGTCGGGCGCCGGCAGCAGCCGACGCGAGTGCACTGGAGTGTCCCCCCCCCACGGAATGTCCCGTCCTGCCTTGCGAGTGCATTGTGAGGTCATCCGGGTGCGCTGGAGTGCCCTTCCCGCCTTTGAGTCGATTGTGACGTCACTGTTTTTTTTCCCGAAATGGGTGTGTTTTCTGGCTTTTTAAAAAACTTTAAAGGATTACAAAGTGCTGAAATATATGTGGGAATGCGACTGGAAGATGTTTATCGCCTTGACAGGAAAGATGTGAGTATAATGTGTGAAAATGGGAAGGCTGGGGCCTAGTGTTTAGAAGAAAACAGGAAATTAGAAATTGGCACATACACATACACACAGACAGCCATAAACAAGATGACGAATTTTAGTAATAGTATAGATAGATAGATGAACATGAATCTTGAGTTGATGAGGAAACTGGTCTCTTGAGTAGATCCACATGAAGCCTACATGGTTAGCAATCATTTCTACAACCCTTCTTGTTCAAACTTAAACTCTAAAAAATTGACTTTGTCACACTTCTTTGTTTTCCTTTAATCATATCACCCTATGCCTTGCTTGTTATATTGCCCAACCTGTGTTAACCTCTGCCACCCCCACTCCCCTCCGTCCCCCTCCCCCGCCCCTGCAGTGATGGCCTGCACTCTGCTTGAAATGGTATGAAATTGCATTTGAATTTGGTGGCCTGCACTCTGCTTGAAATGGTATGAAATTGCATTTGAATTTGGTGGCCTGTACTCTGCTTGAAATGGTATGAAATTGCATTTGAATTTGGTGGCCTGAACTCTGCTTGAAATGGTATGAAATTGCATTTGGTGGCCTGCACTCGGCTTGAAATGGAATTTCAAAGAATAGCCGAGAGTGAACTGCCAGCCCACCAGCCCTGAATGACTGAACTGCCAGCCCACCAGCCCTGAGTGACTGAGCTGCCAGCCCACCAGCCCTGAGTGACTGAGCTGCCAGCCCACCAGCCCTGAGTGACTCAGCTGCCAGCCCACCAGCCCTGAGTGACTCAGCTGCCAGCCCACCAGCCCTGAGTGACTCAGCTGCCAGCCCAAGAATCCATTTGGCCCACAGTCCGTACTAGCCCTCTGGAAACCAGTCCCTTTGGCCCACAACACCCATACTCCAGAAAGTCCCTTCTCTCTCCCCCCCCCCCCCCCCCCCTGGTCACCAATATTGGAATTGGTGGAGAGGTGGAATATTGCGTTCGGGGACCAGCCCTCCCATGGAACATGGGTCCTACCTAGTATATTACTATAATTCTCTGTTTTTATGTATGTGTGTGTGTGAGTGCATGATGATTCAAAACGCAGCCAAAACGATACACCAAATTTTTGGCCCATCTTATTCACCATTGTCCTGGGATGTAAAAGATTCGTTTGGATTGATGTTATATTTTACGTTATTAACATTTTATATTTTACAAAAGCCACTTTTTAACACTTTTCCACTTGTCCTGCCCGTTAGACGTGTCACAATGACATCACGATGGGATCCTGAATCTCATTTACATTAAAAAAAAATCAGTTTTAATCGTTCTTCCGTTTTCATTAACAGCTTACGTTGCGTTTAGGTTTTTTAAAGGAAAAAGCAATTTTCATTGTGGGGTGGTGGGACGGGGAACTTTAATTAAAAAAAAAAATCCCGATTTTCATTGGGGGGGGGGGGGGGGGGGGGTGAGGAGTGGGGGATAGAGGGAGAGGAGGGGGGCAGGGAGGGAAGGATTGACTGAAGGTATTCGCTGTGCGGATTAAAAAATAACTGGCAGTCCAGAAAATTATAAAGGCGTGACTCACGGTTGCATTTTACTCTCTCTCCCCCATCCCTCTCCCCCTCCTTCAAATAGTGTGAAACATGCACACACCTACCTAAGCTGTCAATGAAAACAGCAATTTTTTTAATTTGAATGTGGTGGCCTTGCACACTGCATTTGAATTTGGTGGCCTTGCATCCTCCTTTAAATGGTAGGAAACTGAACCTGAATTTGGTGGCCTTGCACCCTGCTCGAAGAGGTAAGAAACTGCACTTGAATTTGGTGGCCTTGCGCCCTGCTTGAAATGGTGGGAAAATGGATTTGAATTTGGTGGCCTTGCACTGTTGAAATGGAATTTCAAGGAATAGCAGTGAGTCAACTGCCACCCACCAGCCGTGAGTGAGCTGCCAGCACATCAGGCTTGTGGGACTGAACTACCACCCCAAGAATCCATTTGGCCCACAATGTCCATACTAGCCCTCTGGAGACTAGTAGTCCCTGCAGCCAACAACACCCATACCAGCGCTCCAGAAAGCCCCTCACCACAGGCCACAAATATTGGAATTGGTGGCGAGGTGGAATATTGCATCGGGGGACCAGCCCTCCCGTGTGAACACGGGACCCAACGGGTCCCACCTAGTCTAGTATTTTGCTAAAACTCTCATCTTGTTTGTTTTCATGTGTGTGATATTCCGAAACCCTGCCAAAACGGTACAAGACAACGCTACAATTTTTGGCCCACCTTAAAGTTTCATTTGGATTGATGTTATATTTTACGTTATTGACATTTCGTTAAAGCTCAATTTTTATCAAATTCTGTTTTCATTGACAGTTAACATTGTGTTTAGGTTATTTTAACAAAAAAATGTGATTTTCATTGTGGGAGGTGGGATAGGGGGGAGGTTTCATTTTAAAAAAAAAGCAATTTTCATTATGAGCTGGGAGAGAAGGGGATAAGGATAAGGAGGGAATGACTGGGGGTAGAGGAGTGGGGAAGGAGAGGAGGAGGAGAGGGGAAATAAGAGGGTGGGTGAAGAGGAGGGGGAAGTAATGCTAGGAGATGAGAGGAAATGGAGGAGGATAGAGGTAGGAAGAGGGATGGTGAGGCGCAGTTGGGGGAGGATTGCTGTGACTTGTGTCACAACAGAGTTCTCTGGCATCACAACGGGAGCCCCTCAGCTGTGCATGTGCAGTTGGGGGTTATGGGTCAGTGGTGGAATATTGCCTTGGGGTTTATTATTAGTTTATTATTATTGTTCTACTGTTGTTTTGTGTGTGTGTATTATATACATTTTTATATGTATATAATTGCATATTTTTTACACACACATACACACACACACACACACACAGACACACACACACACACACACACACACAGACACACACACACAGACACACACACAGACACACACACAGACACACACACAGACACACACACAGACACACACACAGACACACACACAGACACACACACAGACACACACACAGACACACACACAGACACACACAACACACACACCACTTTTTCCACATTTTGCAATGTTGCAGCTTTGTTTTAAACTGGATTAAATTCAATTTTTATATCATCAATCTACACACAGTACCCCAGAATGAAGAAGCGAAAACAGGTGTTTAGGAATCTTTGCAAAGTAATTAAAAAGAAATAACTGAAATACCACATTTACATAAGAATTCAGACCCTTTGCTATGACACGCAAAATTGAGCTTACACCTCCGAGACAGGATTGTGTCGAGACACAGATCTGGGGAAGGGTATAAAACAATTTCTGCAGCGTTGCAGGTCCCAACAAGCACAGTGGCCTCCGTCATTCTTAAATGGAAGAACTTTGGAGCCACCAGGATGCTTCTTAGAGATGGCTGCCCGGCCAAACTGAGCAATCAGGGGAGAAGGGCCTTGGACAGGGAGGTGACCAAGAACCCGATGGTCACTCTGACAGAACTCCAGAGTTCCTCTGTGGAGACGGGAGAAACCTTCCAGAAGGACAACTGTATCTGCAGCACTCCACCAATCAGGCCTTTATGGTAGAGTAGCCAGACGGAACCCACTCCTCAGTAACATGCACATGACAGCCCGTTTGGAGTTTGCCAAAAGCCACCTAAAGGACTCTCAGACCATGAGAAACAAGATTCTCTGGTCTGATGAAACCAAGATTGAACTCTTTGGCCTGAATGCCAAGCGTCACGTCTGGAGGAAACTAGGCACCGCTCAGCAGCTGGCCAATACCATACCTACGGTGAAGCATGGTGGTGGCAGCATCATGCTGTGGGGATGTTTTTCAGCGGCAGGAACTGGGAGACTAGTCAGGATTGATGGAATAATGAACGAAGCAAAGTACCAAGAGAACCTTGATGGAAACCTGCTCCAGAGTGTTCTGAACCTCAGACTGGGGTGATGGTTCACGTCCCACCAGGACAACGACAGCCAAGACAATGCAGGAGTGGCTTAGTGACATGTCTGTGAATGTTCTTGAGTGGCTCAGCCAAAGCCCGGACTTGAACCCGATCGTACATCTCTGGAGAGACCTGAAAATAGTTGTGCATCGACGTTCCCCGTCCAACCTGACAGAGCTTGAGAGGATCTGCAGAGAAGAATGGGACAAATTTACCGAAATAATGTATGCCAACATTATAGCGTCATATCCAAGAAGACTTGAGGCTGTAATCATTGACAAAGTTGCCTCAACAAAGTAAAGGGTCTGAATACTTAGGTAAATGTGATATTTCAGCGAACTTTTTTTCATTATTTATTATTTTTCATTATTATTTAGAGTACTATGTTTACATATTTAGTTGTGCTGCAGCAAGTAAGAATCTCATCGTTCTATCTGGGATACATGACAATAAAACACTCTTTACTCCTGACTAAATAAAGTGATTTTTGATTTTTGAGATTTTTTTTCTAGTATGCTACTTAAAATGAATTGATCATTTGTAATCCATTTTAGTGTGCAGGCAGGCATCCTTATTCTTAAACTGTGGCCGCTGGTTCTGGACTCCCCCAACATCGAGAACATGTTTCCTGCCTCTAGCATGTCCAAACCCTTAACAATCTTATATGTTTCAATGAGATACTCTCTCATCCTTCTAAACTCCAGAGTGTACAAGTCCAGCTGCTCCATTCTCTCAGCCTATGACAGTCCCGCCATCCCGGGAATTAACCTTGTAAATCTACGCTGCTCTCCCACAATAGCAAGAATTTCCTTCATCAAATTAGGGGACCAAAACTGCGCACAATACTCACTAGGGCTCTGTACAACTGCAGAAGGACCTCTTTGCTCCTATATTCGATTCCTCTTGTTATAAAGGCCAACATGCCATTTGCTTTCTTCACTGCCTGCTGTACCTGCATGCTTGCTTTCATAGACTGATGAACAAGGACCCACAGATCCCGTTGTACTTCCCCTTTTCCCAACTTGACGCCATTTAGATAGTTATCTTGTCAGCCACGGTCGCCACTTGCTCCCCTTGGAATCTTTCTTCCTCTTTGGAATGATCTGATCCTGCACCTTCCGTATTATTCCCAGCAATACCTGCCATAGAGGGCGCCGTCCTGTATGGGTATGGCTGTCCAGCCTGCAGCTCTCCGTTTTTCCACTTTTTAAAAAATTTTTAGTTAGTTGAGTTTTTGTTTTTCGGAGCTCTAGTCTTTTTTACGTGGTGGGGGGAGGGGGAAACTGCTTTTCAGAGACCCTACCTGGTCAGAGAGGCGGCTCTTCTCCGGGCAGCACCTTCGACCAGTTCTTGCAGCATACCAGCGTGCCTGGAGCGGCGTTTCCTGAGGGGACCGGCCAGAAACTCGGCTTTGGCGGCGGCACAGTGCTGGAGCGCTATTGCGGAGCGGGTGATGCTTTGCCCGGATCGCCGCGCTGGAACTCTCGGCGGTATGCTGAGACCGCTGATGAACATCGCGAAGCTGCGGGACTGTGGAGCGGGCGGCGGCGCTGAACTTTACATCACGGAGCCTGGGATCTCTTGCCGAGATCGCTAGTGGTGGAGCTCCATCCAGTGCGGTCTATAGTCTTCGGAAGCCGCGGTCTCCTGTAAGGTTAGGCCGTTCCAGGTTTCCCATGCCTCTGAGAGGATTCTCCCGACGCCGGAGCACCATCACCCAGCGAGAATGGCCTGGAACATCGGGCCTCCGTAAAGGCAACTGCGCAGGCCTCAATAGGCCTGACTATGGGTGGACATGGGGATGGGGACTGGACTTTGTGCCTTCCCTCATAATGGGAACCATTGTGGGGGGATGTTTTTTAATTACTGTTATGTTTTATTCTTTTTTTATGTGCTGCAATGGCAATACACGTTTCACTACGCCAATTGGTGTATGTGACTAATAAAGAACCTCTGAACATTTGATTGGTGTTCCACCGTCATTCCTGCTAGGGTATCTTTCCAGTTAATTTTGGCCAGCTCCTCCCTCTTTGTCCCCTTTGTTGAACTGTAACACTGACACCTCTGATTTACCCTTCTCCCTCTCCAATTGTAGATTAAACTTGACCATATTATAGTCACTACCTCCTAATGGCTCCTTAACCTCAAGTTATTTTATCAAATCCGGTTCATTACATAACACTAAATCCAGAATTGCCTTCTCCCTGGCTCCAATACAAGCTGCTCTAAGAAACCATCACGGAGGCACTCCACAAACTCCCTTTCTTGGTGTCCAGTACCAAGCTGATTTTCCCAGTCTACCTGCATGTTGAAATCTCCCATAACAACCATAGCATTACCTTTACTGCATGCCAATTTTAACTCTTGATTCAACTCGCCTATATCCAGGGTACTGTATGGGGGCCTGTAAATGTCCCATTAGGGCAGTTTTACCCTTACAATTCCTTAGTTCTATCCATACTTGCTCCACATCTCCTGTTTCAATGTCACCCCTTGCAAGGGACTGAATTTAATTCCACACCAACAGAGCTGCCCCACCCCCACTGCCCACCTGTCTCTTTTCGATAGGAGGTATCCCCTTGAATATTCAGTTCCCAGCCCTGGCCCTCTTGCAGCCATGTCTATGTAATTCCCACAGCATGATACCTGCCAATTTCTAACTGAGCCTCAAGCTCGTTTACTTTATTTCTTATACTTCATGCATTCATATACAACACTTTGACCTCAGTATTCACCTCCCCTCTTGCACTGCTTGCAATTGGCCCTGACCTTACTCTCTTATCCCTTCTTGAGCTTTCCTTCCCATTAATTTGGGAGTCTTTTGTAACTTTTCCTGTACTCACTTCCCCTTGAACTCCATCTTTATACTCTCAATTTGCAATCCCTCCCCCCCCACTATTTAGTTTGAAATTACATTTTTTATTTTACTTTCAAAGTACAGGTTGAACACTTTTTTCCCCGGGAACTGATGGCCTTCCTACCCCTATAATCTGGACTACATTACGAGAGCTCAGTTGAAATTCCTTGGAGCATTTATAGATGGCATTGCAAATAGCAAGCACCCTTTCCGGTTCTGTCCCTCTGTCATGAAAGAATCAACTGTGATCTCAATGTACTCTCCTAATTGTTTTGCAAAGACAATACCATAAACTTGTTAAATCTTGTTTTAACAATCCCCTTATAACAGGTATCGGATATAGTGGACAGACCTGGTGACCCATCCCCGGCTCACACCCATCTCCCTGGCTGTTTAGAGCCCCGCGTTTCGATCCCACACCCAAGGTGCACCAATGAGCACTTCATCCACTGAAAGAACAACACAAAGTGCTAGAGTAATTCAGCAATTCAGAATCTGTGGAGAACACTAATAGGTGACATCAGGACCCTTCCTCAGTCAGCTGAGTTACTCCAGCATTTTGTGTCAATATTTAGCAATGTTACAAAATTTTGAGATTTAAAAAATCAAGTCTGCAATTTTTCCCATCAGATAAAGCATAAAAGGAAGTTTAATTTGACACCTAATTCTCTTTCATATCTTCAGTATTAAAAAGGTTATGGCCATTTTCAATTATCATCTTGTTCCCTATTGCTTTTCCGTTGACTTAACACAAAAGCTGTGATCAAGGAGTCAAAAGCCCATAACTTTCTTAAAAATTAAGAGAACTGAATGAAATGTTCAGTTATTATAGATTGAAGCATTCTGAAACTAATATGAAGCTATCTTACTTGGATGACCTGAAATTAAAGCATATAATTAGTTAGTTATCTAATTGAAGCTAATTACAAAATTCAATTGCTAGATCTAAACATCTATCCATTTCTTAAGAAAAGGTTAACATTTTTAAAAAGCCAAAGTGTCCAAATAACATTCACACAAGAATTCACAATATAACATGAGTTTTAAATCTCATTGTCATGAATTTATAGGCCAAATGGAAGGCATTTAGTGTTTAATTCCCGTAAATTAATGGCCATTTTAATCATCTTGCGAGTGGGATTTGGTGGAACGCGATCGTTTGGAACGTTGCGGTTGCGATGAATTTAAACCCTAAGAAGCAGGTTTATATGCAAAAATAAACGGTGTACCTTGTCTCGTCCCCTACTTGAGATCCGTCCCGTTGACGGCATTAGAAGATGATTTTAATTTTACTCCTATTAAATTATCCAGCGCCAATTTTAATGAACTTAATAAAACGGCAGTCGAAGCGATTTCTCTTCAGCAACTAAACAGCCTGTTCAAAATTGATTTGAATAGTCTGAAGAAAAACTGCACCAGAGAACTCTTCTTCACTAGTTCACATGACTATTGTTACAGCTCACATTGTAGGCCTTGGTGCCAGAACTTTCTTCAGTGTGCCCCCACCAACAGAACGCGCTTGGTCACTGTGGGGCTCACTCTTGTCCTGCCTGCTGTCGCTTTCAAGATGGAGCATGTCTGACTCCGGGGGTGAAGGAGGTTGGAGGGTGGGTGGTCGACGGGGAGGGAGGATGGGTCAGTGATCCAAAGAAAGTGCTGTTGCCAGGGGCTACAACGTGAGCCACAACAACAGCCATGTGAACCGGTGTACTGGGGTTTGCTGGTGCAGACCAACGGCATAGGTGCCTAGTTCTAAAGTGAAATGCTGGAGATCCTAACCCACAGAACTACTTCAACACTGTCCTTTCGGTGGGTGAAGGAGGACTCACTGGTGCACCTTGCGAGTCGGGTGTGTGGTTGGAAGCTGGGGCTCTAAACGATGTTGGAGACGGTGGGAGCTGGGGATGGGTCGGCAGGTCATTCCATTCACCTTAAGTTTACATTTTATATTTGTGTTATTTAAGTTTCTCGCACTCCATGGTGCTTTAGAGACAGGGGAGGGGTGTCATTGGAGTCCCAGGAGTGTATAGTTGTTTCATTATCACGTGTCCTCTGTTGGTCCAGAAAAATGGTTAACCCTGAAAGGTTCTTGAACCGAGGGTGCCAGAAAATCAGTGGTCAACTTGTAGTACAAATGGGTGCTGTATGCATTTATTCCAAGCCATTCTTGTTAGTACCACAATTTTACAAATCAAAAGCTAGCGGATTAATCAGATTGATTGCATTTGGTTTTAACCTGGTTGTATTTTTTTTTCCCAGAAGGGTAGGTTTGAAAACTTTTAATAAATCTATCTTCATTAGATTACCCATCTTGAAAGGATAAGCTAGCTGAATTTTAATGTAAAGAAAAAATACTGGCATGATCTAATAAGATTTTTGATCACTGGATAATTATTGCATAGGAGGAGATTATTCATCCCCTTGTACAAGGCAGGCGCTTTACCAGAGTAACTTCCTATTCCCACATTCTGGCCTTTTCTCCACAGCCATAGAAACCTTTCTTCACCACTTATTTATCCAGTCCTCGCTTTATGGTCTCAATGGAAACTACATCCTCGGCATCTGCAGACAGTGTGTATGTGTGTTGAAGACTCCGTCTCTTAGTTATTGTCCGAATTTATAAATGTGATCTTGTGTCCTCTACAACTCCATCAAAGGGAACGACCAGCCATTATCTACTCTGTCTAGACCCCTCATCATTTTATATAACATCCAATCTTTCCTTTGCTGTATCTAAGGTAAACTGCCCCAGGCTCTCTTGTTGGGACTTTTGGAAATGTTGTCCATCATTCCATACCATAATTGCAAATCTTCTAACCTCTTCACATCCTCCTATAACATGACTGGGATTGAATACAATTCACCATTATGTTACTTGGCTAGCTTCCCATACATGCTATCAATGTCCCTTTTATGCCACCTGCTTCAGCTTTGCTGTGGATCTTATCAAGAGCCTTCAGGGCGTCCATGGGCATCATCTCTAAAATATTTGATGGCATAGACACTTGTGGACAACAATTAAAAACTAAGCTAATCACTACTGAATCAATTGTAAATAAAGGGAAACATTTATTACTCTCACATAGAGGTTAGTTAACAAATGAGGGAAATGGATTTAGCTTGATGATCTGCCTCCAATTCTTGTGTGAGTAATGAAATAATTACATTTTGGCAGGAGGTTATCAATCCTTGGAATTGTTCCTTGGGTATTTGATAAAAGTTATGGAACAGGACTGCAAATATTTTTTTTGTTTAGAACAGAATATTTTGAATATATGAAAATCTGAATTGGATATCTGAAACATGAAAACAAAACATAATCAGTGGAAAGAGAAACTGTCCTTCCACATAATTCTGCCTGATCTATTGAGTGCTTCCAGCAATTTAAAAAAAACCCGTAAAATGCATAGTTTAAATGCATGATCTGAGCAGATTTTATCACTGGAACTGCTCAGACTACGTTTAACTAAACTTTTGTTTGTTCAGGACCAAGGAGAGGCCCAAAGCGGACAGAAATCAGAGGACAGAATGAAAACCAGGATGTTGAGAGGAAAACGGAACGATCAGATCGGCGAGTTGTTTTCCGAGAACGTCGTCCTAATGAAATGGAAGGAGCTGCTGAATTTTCATTTGAAGCGTAAGGCTAATTCCCTGTTCATTGAACATGTTAGTTAAAATTGATGAAAGATTGGGGAGCAGAGGGGTATGAATATTAAAAGTCACAGTCTAGGCTGAAATGTGATGCATTGCAGGGTAGTTCTTTATTGTAACTTGTAGTAGTTTCTGTACTCTTCACTTTCGTTGTTCAGGTGCTAGTGTGACATGCAATGTCTGATCACTCCAGGTTGTCAGTGGTGAATTGTTAACAAATTTGTTTTTAAATGTCTCTTTCCTTTCTGCCCTATGAAATAACTGATCAGGGATATGGACCAGTAGCAATTAAATAAACTACATTCCTTGTCACATGACTGTCTATTTCTGCTCTTAAGAATGAATGGCTGCTTATTTATTAAGGTAACTTTTTTTAAAATTTGTAATTGGGCATCAAGTTTGATATTCTCTATATAAACGTTGAGAAAATAGTAGCACTAAATGATTGACTTTGTGGATGTTTTACTACTAGGTGTAGTTGTACATGATTTTGCAATAATTCATTGATCTGCCATAACTAACCAAAAGCTGTGACCCTATTCCCAATCCTCTAAATTGTTAACTGAAGTACACTGCACTCTTTTTTTTTTCTAGTTTAGAAGGGTCATAAGGTCGTAAGTGATAAGAGCAGAATTAGGCCATTTGGTCCATCAAGTCTACTCCGCCATTCAGTCATGGCTGATCTATCAACAGTTCCTGTTGTATGTATTAGAATTTTGAGGAGAAAATTACATTTCCCATCTTTGCTTTCTTGCTGTTGTTTCCGCAGCTCTGGGATTTGCTCTCCCAGATTTGCCATGACCTCCCCTCTACTTTATCCGTCATTGGATCCATGCCATCAATTAGAGTTTCTCTTGCCAGGCATCCAACAAGGATCACAAACTTGCGTGCCTCCAAGAATGGACACCCCCCGACACTACAGGACCCAACCGCTCCGAGGCCGGAGGCCCCACTGCATGATTGTGAACACTCCTGCACACCTGACCACCTCTAGGATGGGGCCCCTGACACCATTGCCACCGGGTCGAGAAGTCTCCACAGGCACCTCCTGGCCAAGGCAATAAACGCTGTTGTTTCTTGCTTTTTCCCTGGCTGCCTGCAGGCCGAGGTCACTGTCTTCTCCGAGTCCCTGAACTTTCCAGGGAGAACCCTCAATGATAATGATTCCCTTTGTCTACTGCCAACAATGCCACTTCAACTACAGCTGACTTCTACACAACCCGCACACCCTTCTCCTCGGAGCCCCCCACACCTCTTACTCTGCAGTACCACCCTTGGAGTAAAGTTGAAAAAAGCTTTTGCATATTGTTAGCTTTCATAGAATTTTCACAACGCAGAAGACCTTTTAAACTTTTTAAACTTCTTTTCCAAACTCTTGACTTTTTGAACACATCAAATCTTCTTAGGTTTTTATGTTCAAAGAAGAATCTTAACTTTTATGATCTACCTTCGTTATCTGCTTCCTCATCTCTGGGACCATTCGAGTAAATCTCTACCGCCTTTCAGGCCTTCCTATCTTTAGCGCAGTGACTAGAATTGGACTGCATATTCCAGTTGTAGCTGAGTCATTATTTGAAAGTTTCATATATATCTATCACTTCTGTGTATGTCTCACCATTATAACAGCTTGTTTATACACTTTGAAGATTATCACTTTCCTCTTCTTGGTTGCTGCACATCTTCAACTTGTCATCAAAAAATTAAAAATGATACCCTCTATCCTCAAATTATTGTCAACAAAAGTAGTGGTTTGAGTGCGGGCGACATGGTGGTGCAACGGTAGAGTTGCATCCTTATAGCGCTTGCAGTTCTGTCTGTACCGCGTTTGTACGTTCTCCCCGTGACCTGCGTGGGTTTTCTCTGAGATCTTCGGTTTTTCCCACACTCCGAAGACATACAGGTATGTAGGTTAATTGGCTTGGTAAATGTAAAAATTGTCCTTCGTGTGTGTCGGATAGTGTTAGAAAGCTGGGATCGCTGATCGGCGCGTACCCAGTGGGACGATTTTCCACCCTGTGTCTTTTTTTTAAAAAGTGCTGACCATTGCGCGGAGAAGCATTGTTGTCTTCAACCTTAAAAAACATATCCATTTGTGATGATTGTTTCACCTTATTATCATTCTACTCGCATCAGTTTTACATACAAGCTTATTTTGTGACATTTTCTCACAATCATTTTAAAACTCTGTATGTAAAATATCAATGATATCTTCATAAATCATCTACTTTGACAAAAAAATAGCTGAGAACCTAGTTAATGTCAAGTGTAAATCAAACAAGAACATTTTCAATTGGACATGAGGAACACCAGATGCTGGTTTATATTATATATTTTTAAAAGGACACAGTGCTGAAGTTATTCTGGTAGCATCTCTGGAGTACATGGGTAGGTATGTTTCGTGTCAGGACCCTTCTTCAGACTACAGTTTAGATATTGCTTTATATTGTAAGAAGCAAACTTTTGATGTGTTATATGTTTAATGTATGTTTGGTAGTTGCATGGGTTATTACCAAGCCTGACTTCTCTGATAGATAGTGTGAAATTATCTTGCTGCCTATCAAAAGTATCTTGGCAGATAAGAAAGCTTTATGAAAGAATTGGAGAGCATGATCAAAAACTTTGTCCCCATTTAAAAAGTTTGGTTCTCAAAATGCAACAGCTTTTTTAAATGTTCAATATAATATTTTCTATGGTATAATGGAGTTTTATTTTCTCTGGTATACCGCCATATATTTTGAGTACCGGTAAGCTTTCACTGCAGCATATCATCCATGGTACCATATCCTGGGATTGTCTCTCTTTCTCTTGGACAAGTTATTGTAAATATATACAGATCAGAATATATTTTGGCAAAAGAAATTGGAGATATTTAATTATCAGAGTGCTGCACTGCCATATTTTTGAAGCGACATGAATACATAAATGGGATACCTACTCCTGCAGATTAGCAATGTCACAAGGTGACTAAAATTACAGCTTAGCATTGCTAAAATACTGGGAGTCTGAAAATCAGTTAAGAAATGGGCTAGACTGTTTATTAGGTTGTATAAGAGTATATAAAGTGCTCCTAAGTTAAGGAGAGCCTTTTCTGTACCTTTTCGCTTCTCGCCCCAATTTTAAATTTGATGGAACTGTAAATTGTAAATACATTTCAAGCATGATTATTTGGAGAAAAGTTTTTGTTATCAAATGTTTTCACAGCTGTAGTTAATAGATGTCAATTAGATGAATATTTTAGCACTTACTGAACAATTAAAAAACAAGTACATAATGCTTGTGTTCCACTTTCCAAGTTGACCATTAGAGTGCAAGGAAAATGCCAGCTAAAATGCGCAAGGAGAATAGTCTGATGATTATTCCTGCTATCCAAATCTTCTAAAAATGGAAATGTAATTTTCTGATTTGATGTGAGCAGCTCCACGTTAGAAATTAGTTATTTTTGCTAGGGACAATCTATTTTACTGATCAAGTGGTTCTTTTGCAAGAAATGATCTGCTTCAGGTCTTCCACTTGTCCAATGCATTCCACATATATGTAATCTTTGCTTCGCAAATCCTTGCATGTTGCCAGGGCCGGATTTAGATGAAGAGAGGCCCTAAGCTGTTCCACTTATGAGGCCACTCCCAATCCCCCACCCCCACGACTAGAGGAAGATTGTCCACCAGATTGACACTGATTTGCGGCCATGCGTGGCCAATGAGATAAAGGGTTGGAAAGCTGTGCTTTATTTATTTATTGCCAGTGCTAGTGTCGAGTTATTGGCTTAAAGTACTATTATTCTGAAATGGAGGGCAAGGAAAATTACTGAAGGGTTGTTTAGAGACTACAGTGAGTTGTGACAGCATATGTAAGAAAGGTCTATGACAGTCAAAAATATTACACACCTTGCAAGGCTCTCACTTCATTTTTTTTTCTCTGTTGTCAGCCGGGCAACTTTGGCATTTTTTTAAGTTGCTAAATGACAGTTTATGTGGTCATTTAAGACGGCATGCATGACGCGTGCGATAATGTGCTCGGCCGAAGTGCGTAGTTACCAGTCGGAATTATGCTCAATGAAGCATTCACATATTATTTCTGCTTCAAATAAAGTCACAAACTAAACATATTCACCAATCAAGACATGATATATACCACAATGACATGCAGCAAAATTATAATACAGTATCTCAACTCTTTTTACATATTGCAATGAATGCAATTTCTATTATTTCTTTCCACTTCCAAACAAAAATGTGGGTTTTCTCCAGGTCCACTTTTTCATTCCACATTCCAAAGGTGTGCAGGAACCTATTTCAGACCCAGCTCTCTCGCTCTCTCGCTCTCTCGCTTCTATATTCATATATAAATATACACCATTTTGTTTTCTCATTTATAGCATTATTTACAGAGTTCTATGTTTACATATTCTGTTGTGCTGCTGCAAGTAAGGATTTTATTGTTCTAACTGGGACGTGAGAGAATAAAACACTCTTGATTCTTGACTTACTCCGCTAATGTGTGGGATAGAACTAGTGGTCGGCGTGGACTCAGTGGGCCGAGTGGCCTGTTTCCATGCTGTATCTTTAATTAGACTAAAAACACTAAAACCAGAGGGAGTCTAAAGAAGGGTCTCTACCCGAAACATCACCCAATTTCTTCTATCCTGAGTTGCTGGCTGCTCCATGGAGTTCTCCCGCACAATTAAAGTCTTCACCCTACCAGTTACCCAACCAGATGCAACTAAATTTAAGGTACCTCTTTTTTTCCCCCAAGAACCCTTTTTTGCTTAAGTCCAAGTCAAGAGTGTCTTATTGTCATGTATCCCAGAGAGGACAATGAAATTCTTGCTTGCTGCAGCACAACAGAATATGTAAACATAATACAGAACAGAAGATAAAAGGTCAGTGTGTTTATATACCATAGACCATATAAATATACACAATAAATAAACAGATAATATGCAATAGGCTGTTGTTGTTCAGCCCTCCACCACCTCCAGTTTAAATTCCATTTAGAATATTTATGGAGGACCAGGAAACCAGAAGCAAGTTACTGCAGGGAGTTACTCCAGATCCAGGGTCAGGGAGTGATTCGGCGTTGGTTTTCAGCGGTCGCGGCGAGGCGGCGACCGGACAGCAATGGCAGCCAGATCTCCCACAATTAAAAGCGACGAAGAAAGTGCCCAGCGCCGACCAGTTGCCGTGGCAGTGCGCATGCGCAGGGCTGCCGATGTGCTGGCCGTGGTTGTACGCATGTGCAGGGGGAGGGATGTGTTGGCCGTGGCAGTGCGCATGTGCAAGGTGGCCTGCCATGCTGGCGGATGAGGAGCTAGCGGAGACCGGCGGCCCTGACACGGATACGGATGGTGGGCAGAGAGAGAGAGAGAGGGAAGCCCGCCCAGAGTTGAACGGCAGGTGTCCTGCCTTGACTGGAGGCCGCCTAGATTTCGAGGCCGTAGGCTTCAGCCTATGAAGGTTGAAGCCTAGTGGTAAATCTGGCTCTGCGAGGCCCCCTAGATCTCGAGGCTCTAAGCTTAAGCTTGTCAAGCTTGTACATAAATCCGGCCCTGCATGTTGCACTATGATTTATGATATGCGCAGTGTGTTGCAGTGAGTGAGTGATTTGGTATTCAGTAGAGCAGTGCATTAGAATATTATATTGCCAGTAGGGTCATTTTGTAGAGTGCCAAAAGTTCTGATTTTAAACTCCATTTGTTTTATTGCTGTAAAAACAGCATGAGCAGCTAGGTTAGCTTGATCATTGTTTTATGGTGCATATAATTAATAGTATGTGAAGCCATTGCATGTACTTTAATAAAATCATTAACATTCATTGCAATTAACTTTTTTAATTTTGCAGACCAACTGACAGGATGGATAGAGCTTCAATGAGAGGGCGAGGTGGAAGAGGGCGTGGCCGTGGAAGAGGTGGATTTCCAAGAAGTGTCAATGGATTTGATCCAAGAGGAAGACGAGAGTTTGAAAGACACAGTGGAAATGACAAAGTGTGAGTTGCTTGGATGATACTGTGAGTAAATTAGGTTTTTAATGCTCTGGAAATCGAATATGAAGAGGTATGTCTATTTATAAGAAAAGTCACAGGCTTGGTACAGAGTTGACATTTTATGAATCTTGTGTACGTATGCAGTTGTAATTTAGCAACAATACTGTATTGGCCTTTTATTGCTTTAATATGTAAACAGGGTTAACATAAGCTTAGTCTATCTTTGATTTACAAAGAATTTGGTAATTCATCCATTAAGTATTATGTGCACTTAACTTCAAATGCCAAGTGAGTTGATTGAAAGTGAAATGCAGTATTTGCGCATTGTTCGGTGTCCATACCTTGGCTGGCATGAAGATGAAAGCATTTGTTGAATTGGTGGCTTTTCTTCCACATTATGGAGTGATTTTAAGGGGTGGTGGTATGTTTTGAAATATTCTGTTGTGATGTTGCTTGCTGGATGTTGAATGAGCTTTGAGTCTGAGCTGTATGGAAGGGACTGTGTAGGAGCCATTTATGATTAAGTTAGTTACTGTTAGTATATTAGTATTTTGTCTAGATATTTCTAGTATCATTTTGAATGTTTGGGGTGGGATTTTGATACGTAGATAGGCGTGAATTTATGTAGATTGACGTGACCTACATTGAACCAAGCGATACGACAGGAGTTGTCTGATCAGACGAGAGCTGGCACTGGAGAGAAGACAGTTTTTACCAGTTCGAATGGACAGTTCAGATAGTAAGAATGTTCAGTTCAGATAGTAAGAACGGAAAGCTACAATTTGTATAAGACACTTCTTTGTATTTACAACAACTTCAATTAAAGAATACTCAAGACAGTGGTTGTAACTTAGTTGTCCAATGTTGATAAAAATCAATTATGACTTTGTAAATTTGCATTCCAATGTCTGGCGATGGTGCAAGAACAAAGGTAAACAGTTTTTTTACATTATGATTAATAAGGAAATAACCACCCCCTTTGAGAAATTTAAAAGGGAGTAAAGCTTTGAATTGATTTGCCATTTGTTCTAAATATAATTTATTTGAAACCAATTTTTAGGATAAAGAGACTGAGTAGAGGAGAAAAAAAACAAAAAGGGAGGTCTGCGTTATATGGGGCAATGAATATACTGACGAGCCTGATTATATGTTGAGTAGTGTAGTAATATCGGAAACTTGAGCTCTTGTATCCCACAAAGAAGGCCACAGTGTACAGCTATGTGAGTTCCCAAAATAACATTATATTTGATGTGAGAATCATTGGGGATTCTCACTGTGATGATGAGGTCCACCAGTTGGTGGGCGGAGGCTGGTTAGCCCAGGGTTCAAGGACAATATAATAGGGACCACATATCCTTGTGGCCGATTAAGCTATAGAGAGATTTGACATCCACTATGGAAATTAAGATGGTTGGGACAGGCTGAAAACTGTTAAATGGTCGGGGGGGAATTAGGTGTCAAATATGTAGGTGGGAAGAGGCTTGGACAAACAGAAAAAAAGATAGATCGATAAAGTTGTTTGTGGTGGGAAACGAACAGCCTGAAATGATGGATCTACTGGTGCAATAGTGCTTGTAGATGTAGGGGAGGGGATGGAAAGGGGACGTGACATTGGAGAACTGAGAGCCAGATATGGAAACAAAATTCCTGAAGTAAGCACAAGGTGTGGAAAATTATGACCTATTTATTCATTGGTGTGCTCAATGTTCATCAACAGAAAGAAAATGGCATAGAAAGCTGTATAATGCCTCCTGAATGTAGGGGGTTTACTAATATAGAAACATAGGAAATAGGTGATCGATGTACAAGGACATCCATGGCTCGCTGTACCTCCCCCTTACCTAACCTAACCCCATTGAGATAATAATCTGCCCCCTTGTTTTTGCCGCCAAAGTGGATAACCTCACATTTATCTATATTATACTGCATCTGCCACGCATCTGCCCACTCACTCAACCTGTCCAGGTCACCCTGCACGACGGTGTGGAGAGAGGTGAAATTGAACTGCAGTTCAGAAAATTTGAGTTAATGCTGGTCATGAGTGATATTAAGTTTGGATCTCAGAATATGCCAAACCCTATTATTGATAACTGAATTGCTTGAAGATATCTGTAATTGCGGTTGGGTGGAATTTCAGTTTGGATCTGTATGGAATAAATCTGAGTTGCAGATATTTGCTGATGAAAGGGTTGTGACTAAAAGTAGATTGTAGCAGATAACTGATCTAAAACTGGGAGGCTGACAACTAATGTGGGGGCAAAAGACACAGGTGGCGATCCTTCTGAGAGAAGGCTAGAAGTTCAAAATGCAAACTCACTGAGTAGAGATGACAATAGAGTGCATGCCTTTGTAAGATGAGCAAAGACCTTAAATCATCAATGGCAAGCCTCTTTGTTACTTCTTGGACTCAATTTTCTTGCCTTTTCTGCAGTGGAAATGTCAGTGTCTTATCTTTAATTAACATTTTCATCACTGTTGTGGATATCTGGTGACTCCCAGGAAATAGATTAGGCAGCGAATGCAGGAATCCCCCGTGGCCATTGCACTCAAACAGATATACTCTTTTGAATACTGTTGAGGGGGAATGACAGTCAGGGGAGAGCAGCAGGAGTCACTTCTGTGGTGGCGGGCCTGGTTCAGAGGCACAGCAGAGAAAGGTGAAGGTGGACAGGGTGATTAGGGTGATTGCGATTGGAGTGATTGCGGTTAGATTGCAATGGGGTGATTGCAGTTGGAGGGACACACAGGAGATTCTTTGGCATCAAAAATACTCCCAAGATAGTGTTACCTCCCTTGTACTGGGTTTAGGATGTCTTGAGTGGCTGCAAACATTCTTGAGGGGGACAAGGAGCTACAAGAAGTCCTTGTGCATGTTGGCACAAATGACATCAAAAATATCTGTGGTCCTGCAGAGTGAATGGAGTTAAGGGCCTGTCCCACTTTACAACCTAATTCACGACTTCTGCCGAGTTTGCCCTTGACTCAAACTCACAACATGGTCATCATGAGGTTGTAGGTAGGTCGTAGGTTGATCGTAGCAGGTCATGATGCTAGTCGTAGGTACTCGTGGTATCAAGTAGGTCGGGGTGTTTTTTCAACATGATGGAAAATGTCCACGAGTAAAAAAGGTTGTGAATTAGGTTGGAAAAGCGCGACAGGCCCTTAAGGCAAAAGGAGGTCTTTGAGGATAGTAACCTCTGGATTTCTCCCAGTAACATGTGCTTGTGAAGGTTAGAATAGGTTGATATGACAGATGAATGTGTGGCTCTGGAGTTAGTGCAGAGGCCACAGTTATCGTTTTTGGACCAATGGGATTTCTTCTGGGGCAGAAGTGACCTGTACAAGAGATCACCTTTTCCAGCTTTCTGTCCCCCCCCGAAGCAGGGTTGACCCAAAACTTTACCTATCATTGTTCTGTAGGGAAGCTGCCTGGCCCACTGAGTTACTGCAGTACTTTGGGTCCCATTTTATTTATTAACCTGAAGTCCTTTTTCTATGTTCTAAATTTTAAGATTATTTTAAATCGGGACAAATCTGGTGCTTGGGGAAAGGTACTAAATTGGAGTAATGCTGATTACAACATTATAAGCGAGTTTGGTATTCCGAAAAACGCGAGGAATCATGGGATTTGTCAAAGGTCATTCGCCATAAAGAAAAAACAAACGAAGCGCTGGCTGAAGAAACTATGTATATATTCTTATCTTTATTCATAATTTATGTGTAAAAATATATTTAATCTGAGGAACGAGGGTGTCACGTGGTCATATGGGAAAATTAATGTATTCCAGACAACACAACGATGATAGTTTCTGAGTCGAATTTCAATATTCTGCTAATTTCAAGGCAATGGAATTCTTCAGCCTCATCTATGAATACGAATGAAATTCTCGATTCCAGAGAGACTTCCATAAATGGTCAACTCCTCATTTCTCCCCCCCCCCCCCCCCCCCCCCCCCCCCCAAAGGAACTGGTAGCGGGACAGTGGGGTGTAACAGCGAGAGAGAGAGAGAGAGGAAGCAGATGCGAGTGCTAGACTGGAGAACATGCACCCAGACCCACGCCTCATCCACAGCCAGGATCGAACCCGGGTCACTGGTGCCGCATGCGCTGCCAAACCGCCACTGGACCCCCCCCCATCCCAAATGTGTCCCATCCCCGCCCAAGGGGCGGCCGAAGACGTCCGGATGACCCTAGACCGACGACACCAGCGGCCGCAGGCCAACGGCCAGCACGGAGAAGAAGCGCCAACCTCAGCTCACCTCTGCGTGTCCAACCAACAGCTCCAGACCGACGGGACACCTGCGGCTCCAACTTCTGAGGAACCTGCTTCCTGACGGCTGGGGACCGCCAGCAGCCGCCAACCAACCCCACCCACCCCCCCCCCCCCCCCCCCCCCCCCCCGGCGCCGGCGAAAAGCCGAACACCAGCCATTAACGCACAAAGCTCTGTAGCAACTCAGCTGGGTGCAGGCAGCATCCACGGAGAAAAGGAATGGGTGACATTTCCGGTTGAGACCCTTCTCCAGAGATGTTGCCTGACCCGCTGAGTCACCGCAGCACCCCGTGTGCATCCCCGCCGATGACTGGTGCTCAGCCCCCGCCAGTACCAATGGGGCCAACCGACAGCCACTGGACAAGATGAGAGGTGCAGCCACCGGTCCCCCTGGGAGCCGGATACAACGCTTCTTTCCTGCGCCGGCTGCAAGCCCGGCCCGACACCTCTGGCTGCCCCCTGGCGGCCCAGCAGCAACTCAACAGCAACTCAATAGCTTGTAACAAAGGAACAATAAATACAACTAATTCAGTTTGAAAGCAGTATTTTCTTACCTAGAAGAATCAAAGCTGGAAAAAACAGATGAAATGAAGGTCTGTATGTACATAGCTCCACTGCTTCCAGCAAGGTTTATGCAGAGTGGCCTTTGACCTGGGCATGCGTAGTTGGAATACCAAACTTGCTTATTGGACATGAGCTAGGGAAAGTATATTGGGGGCAGTTGTTATTGGGTAAGTCTGCAGCTGACAAGTGAGAGCTGTTTAAAGGCTAGCTGATCAAAGTTCAGGACCGGCATGATCCAGTAAGCAGGAAAGATAAGGGTGGGGAAAGTAAGGGAACCTTGGATGACCAAGGAGGTTATAAATTTAGTCAAAAGCAAAAAGGAAGCATGTGCAAGGTTAAGATGATGAAATCGGAAAAGGCCTTTGAAGAATATAACATGAGTAGGAAAGAACTCGAGCAGATGATTAGTAGGGCCAAAAGAGGCTATGAATTTTTTTTTGGGAGTCAAATTATAGAAAATATCAATACTTTTTATAAGTACTTTTAATAAGGAGAATAACCAGGGATAAGGAGATGGCTGATATAAAGGAAGGAATTTGTGCCTGGAGTCTGAGATACTAGACCAGTACTTTGCATTGTTATTCATCAGTCAGAAGCACAAGGAGCAAGGTGAGATTAGTGTGGGGTATATTCGTATAACCATATAACAATTACAGCACGGAAACAGGCCCTCTCGGCCCTTCCAGTCCGTGCCGACCATTTGTTTTCCCCTAGTCCCATCTACCTGCACTCAGACCATACCCGTCCATTCCCTTCACGTCCATATACCTATCCACTTTACTCTTAAATGTTAAAATCGATCCTGCCTCCACCACTTCTGCTGGAAGCTGATTCCACACAGCCACCACCCTCTGAGTAAAGAAGTTTCCCCTCACGTTACCCCGAAACCTCTGTCCTTAATTCTCATGTCATGCCCTCTTGTTTGAATCTTCCCTACCCTCAATGGGAAAAACGTATCCACGTTAACTCTGTCTATCCCTTTCATCATTTTAAAGACCTCAATCAAGTCCCCCCTTAACCTTCTGCGCTCCAAAGAATAAAGACCTAACTTGTTCAACCTTTCTCTGTAACATAGTTGCTGGAACCCTGGCAACATTCTAGTAAATCTCCTCTGTACTCTCTCTATTTTGTTGACATCCTTCCTATAACTAGGCGACCAAAATTGTACACCATACTCCAGAATTGGTCTTACCAATGCCTTGTACAATTTTTAACATTACTTCCCTACTCCTATATTCAATGCTCTGATTTATAAAGGCCAGCACACCAAAGGCTTTCTTTACCACCCTATCTACATGCGATTCCACCTTCAGGGAACTATGCACAGTTATTCCTAGATCTCTCTGTTCCACAGCATTCCTCAATTCCCTACCATTTACCATGTACGTCCTACTTTGATTTGTCCTGCCAAGATGTAGAACTTCACACTTATCAGCATTAAACTCCATCTGCCATCTTTCAGCCCACTTTTCCAAATGGCCCAAATCTCTCTGTAGACTTTGAAAATCTACTTCATTATCCACAACACCACCTATCTTAGTATCATCTGCATACTTACTTATCCAATTTTCCACCCCATCATCCAGATCATTGATGTACATGACAAACAACAGTGGACACAACACAGATCCCTGAGGCACCCCACTGGTCACCGGCTTCCAACCTGACAAACAGCCATCCACCATTACTCTCTGACATCTCCCATTCAGCCACTGTTGAATCCATCTTGCTACTCCGCCATTAACACCCAAAGATTGAACCTTCTTAACCAACCTTCCATGGGGAACCTTGTCAAAGGCCTTACTGAAATCCATATAGACAACATCCACTGCTTTACCCTCATCAATTTCCCTAGTTACCGCTTCAAAAAATTCAAGAAGGTTTGTCAAACATGACCTTCCAGGCACAAATCCATGTTGACTTTTCCTGATCAGACCCTGTTTATCCAGATGCTTATATATATAATCTCTAAGTATCCTTTCCATTAATTTGCCCACCACTGACGTCAAACTAATAGGTCTATAATTGCTAGGTTTATTTAATTGCTAGGTGTATGTTAAGGCATTTTGAGATCAAGGAGGTGGTGTTGGGTCTCTTGAACAACATTAACGTGTATAAATTCCCAGGCCCTGATGTGATCTATCCCAGGTTATTACAGGGGTCCGGAGCTTCACATCAGTGGTAAGCTGTTGAAGAGGATTCTCTGTGTGAGGATTTACTCGCATTTTGAAGCAAATGGGATAATTCGGCACAGTGACGTGGCTTTGTATGCATCAGGTTATGATTTACTACCTTGGTTGATTTTTTTTTTTTGGCGGAAGTGACAAAGGTGATTGAGAATAGATCGGTGGATGTTGTCTACCTGATGCTAGTAATGCATTTGATAAAGTCACCCATAGTAGGCTGACCAGAAGATTAAGATGTGCGAGATTCGCATATGGATTCAGAACTGACTTAAATCATAGAAAACGGTTGTGGAGGAAGGGTATTATTCTGGCTGGTCTGTGACTAGTGGAGTTCAACAGGGATCTGTGCTAGGACCTCTGCTGTTTGTGATATATATAAATTACTTAGACATAAATTTAGATGAATTGGTTAATGTCTTCAGATGACACAAAGGTTGCTGGAGTTTCGAAGAGTGAGGGAGCTGTCAAACTATACAGCAAGATACAGGTGCTGAAATGGGTGGGGAAACGGTAGCTGGGGTTTAATCCGAGCCTGTATGCCGTATTGCACTTGGGAGGCTGAATATAATGGGAAGGTTTGTGGTTGAAGGTAAGAACCTTAACAGCATTAATGTGCAACGGTTTGTTGGGGTCCTGGTTCATGGCTCTGTGAAAGTAGTAGCACAAGTAGAGAGTGATAAAGAAGGCATATGGTATGCTTGGCTTCAATGCTCTACACATCTTTAGTTTGCTGCATTTGGAGTAGTACCTGCAGCTTTGGTTGACCCATTACAGGGGGGATGGGGAGGCTTTGGAAAAGGTACATAAGACTGCTGACTTCAACATCGTGGAGCTGTGGTCTGTGAGCTTCCAGCCGCGGGCAGCGCTGACTTTGACATCGCGGAGCCTGGGATCTCTCGCCAGTGTTGAATCTCCGCCCAGCTAGGCATGTGGACTTTGGGAGCGGCGGTCTCCGGTAGAAAGCGGCCGATTCGGAGGCTCCAGGCCGCTGAGAGTGTTCTTCCCTTTGAGGGTCTGAAACATCGGGCCGCCATAGCGACGACTGCTGTGGCCTCAATAGGGTGAACAGAGGAAGAGGACTACATTTTGGCGCCTTCCCTTACAGTGGGAAACACTGATTCTGCTGTGGGGGGTCTTATTTATGTTTTATGTTAAATTCTAAAGTGTTGTGTTTATCTTATTTGTGTGCTGCATGTTAACTCAAATTTCACTGCACCAATTGGTGTATGTGACAATAAATGTCCTTTGTCCTTGTCCTTTGTCCTTTGTCCTTGAAAAGTTGTAGGTTGAGGGGGGCCTGATATAAAATTACAAGAGGCATAGATAGTGTAGACAATCAGAACCTTTTTCTCAGGCTGGAAATAGCAAAGGTTTGAGGGCGTAGCTTCAAGGTGAGAAGAGGAAAGTTTAAAGATGCATGGGCAAGATTTTTACACAGAATGCTGGGTGCCTGGAACGTGTTCCCATGGATGCTGGTGGAGGCAGATACGATAGTGGGATTTAAGAGGCTTTTATATAGGCGCATGGTGATGGAGAGCAGGCCTGTATGAAGCTTTTCAAAAAGGGGGTGGCATGACAGGAGTACAAAAATGTTATGTGAAGTAATATGCGCACAGCGCACATTACGAGCGTGAAGCCCTTCGCGGCCGGGGTTTTAGATGATCTCTGTTGCATTCTGAGCATTTTTGCACAAGATTTATGACCAATATTTCAGAAATAATTTTGGCGGAGTCGAGATTAATGAGTGGGTGGAATGGGATGATTGGGGCCATTGTTGTATACATTTTTTTTAAACAAGATTTGTTGTATTTGTTTTAATAATCAAGTTGTACTGTTGTAAAATGTTATGTAAAATAATTAAACTGGACCCAGATCCAAAATTAATAATATTAGAGGAGTTCTGGATTCAAATCTAATATTAACAGTAAACCAAAGAAATTTCTTGGATTACTGTTTGATCTTAGGGAAACAATTAATATTGAAATTTTGGAAGGGAACATTAGCCCCCACAATTAAAATGTGGACAGTGGAAATGTTGGAGACGTTGCATTTGGAAAGAATCAGATTTGTCCTAATGGACAAATACAAACTCTTTGAACAGATCTGGTCTCCATATACAGAATATTTGAAGGGGTAGCTGTTCTTGGCATCACAACTCAATGGGTACCCGGCAGGATCAGATGAAAATAACTTTCTGTTTGTCTTTTTGATTTGTATACATGTCTCTATTGATATTGCTATTTGAAATTGTGTTATTCACTATTAAGATGTATACTATAATCACTTTTTTAAAATATATATATAATACTTTGTTTTAATTAAATACATATAACAAGAATATATACATTTTTTTCTTCTCTTTCTATATAATCAAAATTATTATTTAATCACTATTCTTATTGATTAAAATCTATTATTTTCTTCTACTTTCTAAAAAAATAGTTTATAAGTATTACTTGTAATGTTCGTATACTTATTGAAATAAGTTGGTTGTTTATTTGAAAAGTTGTTATACCGTTGTTATGATGGATATCTTCTAATAAAAATATTATTACAAAAAAGTTATGTAAAATGTTATAAGATGTTATAAAGAAGCATGCAAAAAATGCAAATAAATTACTGTGTTGCATGTTGATTTGATTGCCTGTTACTGTTAGACTGTGTTAGTGTGTGCAGTGCACCTTTAAAGGTCCTCCTGACCTAACAACTTCACATCACATTAATTTCAACATGAAATAGTGATGTGAATCCAACATTTAGTTCGACTTCAATTTTCATCATGAAAATTGAAGTCAAACTAAATGGTGCATTTACATTACTTGGATCGCTTTCAAACTAACCTATTTTACTGTCATATTATAGCAAATTCTAGTTCCATGATGACTCATAAACAAGATCACAAATCACATTTTGAATTCTCAAACATAATGTGATTGTGAATAATTGCAGAGCTGCCAAGTTTCACCGAGCATTTCCGTATTTTGATGGCTGAAAATCAGTATTTTGTTGGGGAAATCGGTATTTCTCACATAAATGCAATGGAACGTACTACACAGAAACTGGAATTTTGAAAATCAGTGCTTTGCATGCAACCTCATGTATTCTCAAATATCATTATGGAATACTGAAAATCTGTACTACTGAATTGTGAAACCATATTTGAAATGTGAATTTATAATTCTTGATTTTGATTCCATAACATAAAAATATATAATATACATAAATTTCGCAATTCATCATATAGTTACCAAACAATCAAACATGCTGGCATGATGCTGCACAATCATTCAGGTGCTCCTGGATGTATATTGCCATTTACCCGTACTACTAATGCAAAGGCCTTCCTGGTTCCACGAATATAGTACCTCAGACCAGTTTATCTAGCATGGCAGGCCTCAGTTTGTTAATGCTGTCAAAGCATGTGTCTTTCCGCTTTACCTCTTCTTGCGGTGCCACGTTTGGTCTCCAGAAGTGACTTTATCTTTAATGACAGTCCTCAGTTCGTTAACGCTGTCCAAGGCCTGTGTCATTCCACAGCTAGTACACTGATGTAGATAGCCCGACTTCCATCTCTTCTTGCAGTGCCCTATTTGGGCTCCCAAAGTGTGAGGGGATTAGCAGACAGTTCAGGGTTCCTCTCGCAGACTTTGATAACACTCTTGGCAGACCAACATATATTGCCATAAATCACATTTTCCAGTTCCATTTTCCGAGAATGTAACTGTGCAAACCTAGTCACCACTTTGTCCAAGTCATGGTGAATGTACATTAATAGACAATAGGTGCAGGAGTAGGCCCTTCGCGCCAGCACCTCCATTCAATGTGATCATGGCTGATCATCCCCAATCAGTACGCTGTTCCTGCCTTCGCCCCATATCCCCTGACTACTTTATTTTTAAGAGCCCTATCTAGCTCTCTCTTGAAAATATCCAGAGAACCTGCCTCCACCGCCCTCCAAGGCAGAGAATTTCACAGACTCACCACTCTGTGAGAAAAAGTGCTTCCTCGTTTCCGTTCTAAATGGCTTACTCCTTATTCTTAAACTGTGGCCCCTAGTTCTGGACTCCCCCAACATCGGGAACATTTCCTGCCTCTAGCCTGTCCAAACCCGTAACAATCTTATGTCCCAATGAGATTCACTCTCATTCTTCTAAACTCCAGAGTGTACAAGCCCAGCTGCTCCATTCTCTCAGTATATGACAGTCCCGCCATCCCGGGAATTAACCTTGTAAACCTACGCTGCACTCCTTCAATAGCAAGAATGTCCTTCATCAAATTAGGGGACCAAAACTGCACACAATACTCCAGGTGTGGTCTCACTAGGGCTCTTTACAACTGCAGAAGGACCTCTTTGCTCCTATATTTGATTCCTCTTGTGAAAAAGGCCAACATGCCATTCGCTTTCTTCACTGCCTGCTGTACCTGCATGCTTACTTTCATAGACTGATGTACAAGGACCCACAGATCCCGTTGTACTTCCCCTTTTCCCAACAATGCCATTTAGATAGTAATCGGCCTTCCTGTTTTTGCTACCAAAGTGGATAACCTCACATTTATCCTCATTAAACTTCACCTGCAATGCTTCTGCCCATCCCGCAACCTGTCCGTCACCCTGCATTCTCATAGCATCCTCCTCGCAGTTCACACTCCCAGCTTTGTGTCAAATGCAAATTTGCTAATGTTACTTTGAATCCCTTCATCCAAATCATTGATGTATATTGTAAATAGCTGTGGTCCCAGCACCGAGCCTTGCGATACCCCACTAGTCACTGCCTGCCATTCTCAAAGGGACCTGTTAATCCCTACTCTTTGTTTCCTGTCTGCCAACCACTTCCCTATCCATGTCAGCACTCTACCCCCAACACCATATGCCCTAATTTTGCCCTCTAATCCTATGTGGGATATTATCAAATGCTTTCTGAAAGTCCAGGTATGCTACATCCACGATTTCTAGAGCCATCTATGGATTTATCAGCCTTCAGTCCCATCAGTCTATCCAACATAATTTCTGGCCTTATGTGGATTAGGGAAGAATATTGCATATATTGTCATTTAGCCAGAATTCATGTTTTCCAGTTCCATTTTCCAAGAATGTAACTGCGCAAACCTAGTCACGACTTTATCCAAGTTATGGGCAAAGTCATAGTGAATGTGGATTAAGGTGATTGCAGACAGCCTGTTATTGCTCACGGAAGTCCTGCTTCTTTGTGGATGAGAAAACGTGTTTGTCCACGTTGGCTGGATCAAAGTAAGAGGCCGAGCGAGATCGCGCCCACTGCAAGCATGCCGCCCAAGGCGAGCGTCTCTCTGCCGCTCAGGTTCATAACCAAAGGTGCCGGCTACCTCCGCAGTCAAATGTTGGGGGACAGGCGGGGTGAGCAGAGTACCGTGGAGAGACTGGCTGCCGCCAAGGCCAAGTACTTGAAGAGTCAGATGACGAGTGGGTGCAAAGTGGAGCCCAATAGTTTTCGAGAAAGGCAGCGGGGCCAGCAGCAACACAAACACTTACCTGGCCTCCGGCAGCCCCCAGCAGAGCGGGCAGCTGGGGCTCCCGCCTGATATCGTGCATCGCTCCAGCTCCAAGAGGTCGCTCAGGCCTGATTCACTGGTCATGTACCGGCAGAAGTGCGAGTTCATGCGGGGAGCGGCAGCCACCAGCAGCGCCCGTAGTTTCAAGGGCAGTGGCAGCCTGGTCCATTGGCTGCTGCAACGGGGCGACAAGCAGCAGGGGCTAGCAACGGGAGCAGCAACGTCGGAAGGGGGAGAATTAGCAGAGGGCACAGCACCCCAGGGTGCACAAGTAATCACGCCAGCAGCACTCCAGGGAGAAACAGCAGCCTCGCTAGCAACACCCCAGGGTGCTTAAATAACTACTCGTGCAGCACCCAAGGGTGCACAACTATCCACCAGTAGCACCCCAGGAAGCACCAGTCACCACACCAGCAGCATCCCAGGGTGCACAACTACCGATGCCAGCAGCCCCACGAGAATCAGCAGCAGGCCGTCCCAAGGAGCCGCTCAAGCGGCAGGTTGGTGAAGGTGGATTACGGCGCTCGCACACCGACCTCAGCTGCCACTTCTCCCGAGCCTGCTCGGGCTTGGACAGTTTCTTTAAGCACTGCGGACTCAAGCCTGAGGTGATCGAGAACCTCGCCTGGGAGAAGTTTGCCGCCGACGCCACCTTCAAAAGCCTTATCCTCAAGTTTTGCAGAGTGAAAGACCTGTCCCACTTGGGTGACATTTTCGGCGACGACCTGAAAATAGGTTGTCGAGTCGTGGTCAGGTCGTGACGCGGCCTGATGCGTAGTGAGGCACGGTGACTCCCTGTCGCCCCTGGATTTTGGAATATTCAACTGAAATATCTCCAGAAAAAAATTTGTGATGTATATGACCAACTGTAGAAGTAAAACCTGGATAAATCCAATGTATAGTTGTGAATGTTGCTCAATAAATAACACGGTACTGATACTCCATATTAAGAGCATTGATTTGTCGTTAAAATGAATTCTGTAATAACGTGTCAACGGTAGCAGTGACAATCAAACACTGCAGTTTTATTGTTTCATGTGTTTACAATTTAATACTCCATCTTTCCGGATTAAAACAAATAATAACATTGGGAATTAAAACGCACTTGATTGCATTCCATTATCAAACATAGTCAATGTTCGCTCTGAAGATATTTCCAGCGCAGTTGGGGGTGGGGGGGGGGGGGGTGATTCAGGGCAAGATAGATAGCTGGCGGGGAGTTCAGAAGGCAATCGGTGCGGAATGGTTGGATTGAGGCAGGGGAATTAGTGTGTGTCAGTTGGAGTAGGTAAAATTGTGAGGGGAGAGCGTGGGGGGTATCAGTGGGGATCAGTACGGGATGGATGGGGGGGCTCAGTACAGGATGAATGGGGGGGATTAGTGCAGAATAAATTGGGGGGGGATCAGTACAGGATGGATGTGGGGACAGTGAAGGGGGAACAGTACAGGATGGGAGGGTCAGTGCATGATCGATGGGAAATGGGGTCAGTACAGGATGAATTGGGGGACCAGTGTAGGATGGATGGGGGATGGCAGGAGAATCAATGTGACGTAGATAGGGAGATCAGTGCAGGGTGAATAGAGCACAGGGGAAGTCTGTGAGGACTGAATAGAGGCGGGAATGGGGCTCAGCGAGTGAGAGAGAGGGGGAAGAGGCAGAGGGGGTGGGGAAGGGGCAGAGGGGGTGGGGAAGAAGGAAGGTGAGCTCTCCTCGGACAACACCAGATTCATCGCCCTGCTGCCTTGGCCGTCCATGTCTACCACTAAGTGCCGCCTCCAAAGAGGGGAGGCAGTTGAGATCTCTTCGCCACCTCCTCCCTTCCGGGAGGCGGGGGACCGGCGGGAGGGGACGAGGGACCGGGGGGGGCGGGGGGAGGGCGAGGGACCGGCGGGATGGGGGGCGACGTGGGCGGGGGCGGTGGCGTGGACCCGGCTGAAGTGGTGCCTGGTGCTGGGTCACGGCTGCTGCCAGCACTGTTCAGTCAGTCCTTCCCGCTTCCCGCGCGGCGACGGGAGAACGGTCTCCCCGGACCACCCGCCGGCAGCGGACCCGCTCTGTGGCCGTCAGGTTGCCCGGCAGCGAGGCACCGTGCTGGGAGATACCGCAGCCCTGGGCACGGAGAAGCGGGCACTCCTACTTTTCCCAAATCATCCTGCGGGTCGGATTGGGCCATTCGCGGGTAGTTTAACACCCCCGATAAACAAACAGACAGATTCCCCCTCCCGCAACGCAATATTTCACTCACCTAAACTAGACCCGGGGCGTCGAGGCGATGCATTGAAAATGGCGGAGTCTAATCCCGCCCACGGTGCGCGCGGAGAGACGGAGTCACTTTCCGTCGCTTCCGTGTCACCAGCTTCTCCCAACTGCTCAGGAATTACAATGTAAATATTATTTGAGTCAAGTTTGATGCTTCCAGACCATTTTACTATTGTTGCAGCAGCAAAGATTAATCATTTCAGCAAGATATATGGGTTAACACCAGAGCTAGTTGAGATTCTTAACCTCCACTCAACGTTTAGCAAAGAGATGTCATAGTTCAGATTTTTGATCTATTGGATTGTTCATAGTGATTGTAATTAATGTTACAAATCCAGTTGACTTGATTTTCCATTGGAGATTTTGCATTGCAATTTGCATTACATTGCTAAAAACCAGACCTGGATAGAATTAAGCTAGCGGAGATTGAGAAAAAATTGTTTTAAGTAATGAGGATTCCAGTATACCTTTGATCTATAAATAGGAATTCCAAACAATGCAAATGCGCCAATGGTGTTTTCAGTAATATGCCTTTGTAAGTATATAATTTGGATTAGATTGGACAAAGCAGGGTTGATGAAAGTAATTATGTTTGGCTCATGCATGAAATGAATGCTTCATTTTCAACCTTTTTAAGAAAGGGGGAATCTAGTAATTGTATGCAAATGCTTTCTGTATTTATGTTTGTTTTGGTTACTTGGGAAATTGCAAATTTGACTTTTTAATGTGCAATGAAGTTAAACATTCAAATTAATTCATTCTGAAATATAAATTAAGCTTGGTTTTACTGCATACACTGGTATTTCCTTTAATGTTCAGAATACATTATCAGGAATGAACATGATATTAGAATTATGATTGGTAGTAAAACATTATGCATGGAGGTGCTTTGCAGAGAATGATACTGGGCTGAGGATCTGGTGTAAATCGTGACTTTACTACTGTTGCGCTGGAAACCTGCCATGAGATTTATCTGAAATGAGGAAACGTTTGTGACGCCTTCCCGCCTTGGCGCTCACAAACGCACTTTCCTCAGGCATCGTGTGACGGAGAACGGTATCCTGCCTGGTGAATCAAAGGTGCAGGAAATCCAAACTACCCAGTGCCAAATTTGTTAAACTAATTACGGCAATTTGTGGGGAAGATGAATTCCTACCGAACGCCGCAGGTTCCCCATTACCCTTGACCAACTTACTCAAAGGTTCAAACAAATCGTCTTCAAAGAAACCGTTGTGTTTACCCGAGGATGCAGTGCAAGCCTTCAATCTTAAGAGGACTCTCACCGACGCAACTATGGTTGCCCATCAGAGGCCCAATGCCTTATTTTCACTCACCACTGATGCCTCCATCAACGCCATGGGAGCCGTCGTGGAGCAATGAGTCAATGGCAGGTGGGAGCCTCTGGCATTCTTTTCGGCAAAATTATCACCCACTCAGATGAGGTACAGTATGATCAAGCGAGAACTTTTGACTATTTACCTTGTCGTCAAGCATTTCCGCCATCTGTTGGAAGGTCTTCACTATTTATTCAATACCGTCCCTTCACTATTTATACGGATCACCAACCGCTCACATACACTTCTCGTACAAGTGTGGGCAGCTATTCACCGCCGAAAAATTTGCCACTTGGACTTTGTTCTGTAATTCTCCAGTGACACCAGCAAATCTGGTTGCTGACGCACTATCAAGACTGGAGGTGGATGCTCGGAATGCAGCCACACTCATCGATTTTTATGCCATGGCTCGCGCGCAGCGCATTGATCCCGATCTTATCCATTACCACCGGACGCATACAGCCCTAAAATTGGAAGATGTACCTATCGGTGACACGAGATAAACCATCATATGTGACACTTCCACTAGAAAACCAAGGCTGTTAGTGCCGAGGACGATGCGCCGATAAGGCTCAAGTTCAAGAAAATAGTCTTTTATTTTGTTAAAACCCAAACCTGATTCAAACAACCCAGTCAAGGACAAGAATAAACTAATAAACAAAGATAACAGTGCTCCAGCCAGCCTCGCAATGGGCTGTCGAACTAGAGTTTCTAACCTGCCTAAATGGAAATAACCCTGAAACAAAATACACGAAAACCCTCAGGTCAGCCCATATCCGTCCCAATTCAATATTAATTGACAAATATAGGTAATAATACACCGAGTGCTATGCCATGTGGCCAGGCCTCCTGCAGTTCACACCACAGTCTGTTCATGAGTCAGGGTCGACGAAGAGAGAGAGAATTCTGGGATCTTCTGGTATTTAAACTTCCGATGAGTCACCCGTCACCTGACGCAGCTTGGCCAATCGGGTACAGGAGCCCTTAACCCCTTGATTCCTGACTCCCAGCCACGAGGCCTGCACTCAGGAGAGAAACAGAAGAGTTAAGTACATAGCATTCACCAGAGGGGGGGGGGGAAGTACCTAACACCCCCACCCAAAGATACTGAATAAGCTTCGGAAGAAACTATTCAGTGACAATGGAACTTGCCAATACCTTTTTAGCAAGTCCAACTTAGACACAAAAGATGCACTTCCCACATGATCACCGCAATCCTCCATCCGTGGAAGAGGATAGCAATCCGGCTTAGTTACACCATTCACCTTCCGAAAGTCCGTGCAAAACCTGTCGTCCCCATTAGCCTTCGTAGCCAGTAGACATGGAGAACTCCACAGACTACAACTAGGTTCAGCAATTGCATGCAGCAGCATATAGTCAACCTGACCTCTTAGGCTATGACGCTTGTCAGGGTTGACCCGATACGGATGCTGTTTAATTGGCGCAGCACCGGCCACGTCAATGTCATGCTGCAGCACAGACGTTTGAGAAGGCACATCCGAGAACTGTGACCCATTTGACCCAACCAAAGCAAGCAGATCATCCCGTGGCTTCCAGACAAATGAGACAACCGCAAGGGAAGCGACTCTAAAGCTTCAGAGTTGCACAGCTTTCCCTGCGTCACTGCCACAGACAACCGTGCCTCACCCACATCACCACCCGTGTCAGGGGGCAGCACTACTATGACCAAAACTGGCTTAGACAAAACCGAAGGACACAGCTCCTCCCCATCAACCTGTACATGCTCCTGCTCATGGTACTGCTTCAGCATGTTGATAGGACAGAGCTGAGTCTTACGCCTCCGATCAGGGGTACCAATAACGTAATCCTTTGCACCAACCTTCTTAACCACCTGATAGGGACCACTATACCGAGCCTGCAGACTGGAACCAGGAATAGGCAACAACACCAGACTTTGTCACCTGGAGAAAAATTCCTACTAAAAGCCTTCTTGTCGAACCAGCCCTTCATCATAGACTGAGCAGAAGCCAGATTACCCATTGCCAGTTCGCATGCCCTCCGCAGTCTAGACCTAAAAGTACAGATGTGGTCTAAAATACTACGTTTTGAATTCTCCTGCAACCATTTCTCCTTCAGGATCTCAATGAACCACGAACAGTATGCGCGAACACCAGGTCAGCAGGACTGAACCCTAAAGACTCCTGCACGACCTCACGCACCGCAAACATAATGAGATGAACCCTCTTCATCCCAGTCTTTTTCAAACTCCAGGCAGTAAGTCCTCAACATGGATTTCAAAGTCTGGTGAAACTGCTCGAGAGCTCCCTGGCTCTCAGGATGATACGCACTGGAGTAACAATGCTCAATATCCAACAACTTCATTACCTGACCAAAAACCTTTGACGTGAAGTTGGAACCTTGGTCACTCTGCACAACCTTGGGCAAACTGAACAACGAAAAAAACTTAGTGAGAGACTTCACAATGGCAGGGGCAGTAATGTTTCGCAAAGGGACCACCTCCGGAAAGCGGGTAGACGCACACAAAATGGTCAATAAAAACTTGTTGCCCACCCTTGTCTGAGGTAGAGGACCCACACAATCAACTAGAATCCGTTCAAACGGCTCCCCGACCACAGGGATTGGATATAAAGGCGCAGGAACAATTGATTGGTTCGGCTTTCCTGCCACCTGGCAAATGTGACAAGACCTGCAGTGCTGCCTCACGTCCTTTTTCAACCCTGGCCAAAAAAAATTCCTTAAGATACGGTCATACGTCTTATTGACCCCCAAATGTCCACCCAGAGGTCCATCGTGAGCCAAACAGAGTATCTCGTCCCTATACTGATGAGGTATCACAATCTGATCAACCACGCTCCAATCATCATGCTCTGACATATCCAAGGGAGACCACTTTCGCATCAGTAAGCCATTCCTCAGAAAATACCCCTTTGCTGTGGAATCCATATCCCCCTCAGGCACCGTGCAGTCGAACAGATCCGATAAACCTGGATCACTCTTTTGCTCCTCAACCAGCTGGTAACGTGACAGCGACACCGGCACATTTTCAGACAAGACCCCATCTTGAGATGTAGAAACACCCTTCACAACACAGGATCCATCATCCTGATCCCCAAAAATGTTCTCACTCAGGTCCACTACATCTTCAAATTTTGCCTGGCTCTTAGCCATAGCCCTTGTGACAGCACAAGCTGTGAAGACCGTCGGATGCTGCATAGCCAATATATCAGGACTCTGCACCATTGGAACAGCCGTCACCTCAGGAGTAATGAAAACTCTAGCTCCTGCCGTCATTCCCCAAAATCACAGAAACTCCCGCAACGGGAAAACACGGCCGTAACCCAACAATTACCCGGCCTGAAACCAACTCGGACTCGAGACTCACGGTATGCAAAGGCACTACCATGTCCTCCAACCCGAATCCTAGCGCAGGGACACCGGACCCAACCGATGACTCCCCAGAAAACGGCAGTATACCATCCAATATAAAGGACTGAGTAGCACCAGTATCACGCAAGATGGATACTGGAACTCTATGACCCCCATCCTCTCGAGAAACAAAACCTTTCGTGATGAACGCAGAATAATTCCTACACTCATCAGACGCAGGCATCCCAGGAACCACAGGTGCTTTTTGTGTAACCACCAAAGCCACAGGCTTTGCATTTTTCCTGTGCAGGACACGACTTTAAGATGTGCCCGCTCCCTTTACAAGAGTAGCACACAGGACCTTCCTTAGTCCTGAAATCTCCGTCAACCTTATCAGCTCGGACCTCCCCCTGTATCAATGTGCTGACACTTGCAGGCACAGAAACAGCGGCGACACCACCACGATTAAACGGCCGTGCACCACAACTATAGGATCGCCCATCAAACTCAGTTTTATGAGTCAATACATACTCATCTGCTAACACCGCGGCCTTAGACACCTCCGTCACTTTCTGTTCATTAAGGTAAGTAGCAACCCTCTCAGGGAGACAGTTCTTAAAGTCTTCCATAATAAACAAGGCCCGCAGCAGCTCAAAATTCTTCACTCCTTGAGAAGCGCACCACCTGTCAAAAAGTGCCTCCTTCCCCCAAACAAATTCCACATAAGTCTGACTATCAAACTTCCTAAAACTTCTGCCGGTACGCCTCTGGAACTAATTCATAAGCCCTTAACACCGTAGACTTCACACACTCATAGTTCCGACTGTTGTCAACAGATAAAGACGAGTACACCTCCTGTGCTTTACCCACATGGGCACTCTGCAATAGCACATGTCCCTAGGTCACTTCAAGGACAAAGCCGTCCGTTCAAACACTGCAAAATACTTGTCCACATCCTTCTCATTAAACGGGGGAACCAGGCGGATGTTCTTGCTCATTTCAAACTCCCGTTCCCTAGAAGAAACTCAGGAAGCATTCAATTCCTTCTCCTGCAGCTCAAGGCGTTTCATTTCAAGCTCTGATTGGAGCATGAGCTCTTCCTCTCTCATTTCAAGCTCTTTCTCTCTTAAGGCCCTCTCCTCCTTTTTCATTTCAAGCTCTGTTTGGAGCATGAGCTCTTTCTATTTTAAGGCCCTCTCCTCCTTTTTCATTTCAAGCTCTAACTCCTTCAATCGAATGAGGTCCTTCATTTCCTGACCAGGCTGTGTAGAAGATAGAGTACTGTCTGCACCAGCTGGCAATACCCCCCTCCTCACCAACTCAGACCATAACACCGACTTTATAGCCGCTTTCTTCAAATGCTTATCAATAGGCACCTTATAGCTCTCTGCCAGCATAAACAAATGCTCCTTCGTACATTTATCAAACAACTCCCGACTAGGAGCCTCAGTAAAGTGCTCCACTTTAAACTCCATATTAAATCTAGGACCAAATCACCAGCCAAACCCTGGTCACAAATGTTACCACAAACGGAAGAGAAAAAAATCCCTTCACACGCAGATTCCCTCAGTCACCAGAAGTCTACCAAAAAAAACCCAAAACAGTCTAGGGTCCTCAAAGCTTAGGATGAGCCCCAATTTGTTACGACTCCCGAATGCAGGTACTTCAGAGCCGCGTAACATAGTCAAAAACCAGGCTCAAGTTCAAGAAAATAGTCTTTTATTTTGTTAAAACCCAAACCTGATTCAAACAACCCAGTCAAGGACAAGAATAAACTAATAAATAAAGATAACAGTGCTCCAGCCAGCCTCGCAATGGGCCGTCGAACTAGAGTTTCTAACCTGCCTAAATGGAAATAACCCTGAAACAAAATACACGAAAACCCTCAGGTCAGCCCATATCCGTCCCAATTCAATATTAATTGACAAATATAGGTAATAATACACCGAGTGCTATGCCATGTGGCCAGGCCCCCTGCAGTTCACACCACAGTCTGTTCATGAGTCAGGGCCGACGAAGAGAGAGAGAATTCTGGGATCTTCTGGTATTTAAACTTCCGATGAGTCACCCGTCACCTGACGCAGCTTGGCCAATCGGGTACAGGAGCCCTTAACCCCTTGATTCCTGACCCAGCCACGAGAGAAACTTCTGTTTCTAAGTAACTCTTAACTCTTCTAAGTACATAGACATTCACAAGGGGGGGGGGGGGGGGGGGGGGGGGGGGGGGGGAGAAGTACCTAACAGCGCTGCACAACTTATCACATCTGGGCAAGAAAGCTACGATAAAACAAATCTCTAAACGGTTCATCTGGCCTTTTATCAAGCATGATGTTGGATTATGGGCGAAGACTTGTTTACCGGTCAACAATCCAAAATCTCCAGGCACACTAGGACCCTTTATGGTGAGTTTCCTGGTACTGAACACCCGTTTCGAGCACATGCACGTGGACTTGGTCGGCCCACTCACACCGTCAAGAAACTACACACATCTGCTCATTTGTGAAGACCGGTTCACAAGATGGCAAGATGCTATCCCAATCATCAACATTTCAGCGGAAACAATAGCCCGCGCTTTTGTTGACCGATGGATTTCGGCCTTTGGGGTACCAAGCACGATCACAACAGATCGAGGACCACAATTCGAGTCTGCACTGTTTCAAACACTAACCGACCTTATGGGTACGAACCGGATTTGAACGACTGCGTATCATCCACAAGTGAACGGCCTGATTGAACGGTTCCATCGCCAGTTGAAAGCTGCTCTGGCAGCTGGAGGAGACACATCGCACTGGAGTGAACGGTTGCCACTGGTTCTGCTTGGCATTCATACGTCGGTGAAAGCAGACCTAGGGTGTTCGTTGGCGGAAATGGTTTACTGCACAACTCTGAAGCTGCCCGGTGAATTTGTCGAACCGATCCCCACAGATAGATCCTATGATCCAAGCAGGATTATGGCGAACTATGCAGCTACTCAGACCAAGACAGACACGGTGACATCTGCAATGCTCCACGTGCCTGCTGACCTCCAACGCTGCACACATGTTTTGGTCCGACACAACGCCGTCCGCCAACCTCTTCACCAAGCATACGATGGCCCTTACCAAGTCATCTAATGCCTACCCATAAGTTTTGTGATCTATCGGAACGGAAAAACTGACACCCCATATCCGTCGACCGGTTAAAGCCAGCGTACGTCGAGATCCAACCGACTATCTCGCCCACCGAACTGGTGAAGTCACAAGACCCCAACACTTACTGTCAAAGACTTCCCACACTGCAATACCAAACGAGATCAAGCCGTAAAATCAACCCGCCAGACCAGTACAGGGCAGGACAAGCCAAGCAATCGCCACCTTGTATGACTTGGTGGCTGAGGGGAGAAGCTGTGGAGCCTTCACGCCCACGTTGGTTTTGCATACAGCCTGTCACCGCTGGCGACTCGCCAGCAGCCTCACGAGAAGTTCCAGCCACAAGAGCTCAATAACAACTCCAAGGTCAGGCGCACTAATTGGCCTCATCTGCACACGGGTTATGATGAGGTAAAAGGGGCTTCTGGAATAAATGTGACACAAGGTATCTGGCTCAGCTAAGTTTCATCTTTGCTTTCTGTTGTGGGATTCAGTAGATCCTACACGTTTTTGATTAAAATTTCAGCAACTGCAGTCTCTTGTCTCCATGAGGAGAAATTTCGGAACTTAGTGTGGTTAACCTGTGCAATTAACCATCACGGGGCTGTAGAGGCCAGGTTGTTAAATGTATCTAAGAAGATGGATAATTTTCTTCGTGCAAAAGTCATCAGTATTTCGCAGGGGAGTGAGAATATGTTCTTAAGGTGATAAGCCATGACTATTGAATAGTTTCAATTCAGGCTTGAAGGGGGCGATTTAGCCGTTTCCTACTTTTGTTGTTGACTGTTGTCTGGGTCTTGCTACATGCGTGCATGGAATGCTTAATTGCATTTCTAAGAGACTATATTGTATCTATATGTAGCTCCTGTAGATCCTGCCAGAGCACAATAGTTCCTATGATTTTAATGTTGTTTAATTAGTTTTGCGAAGAGGAAGTGGAAACTTCAAGTAGTTTTTGCAAGGCTGGCAAATATATATTTTTGCCCTATTTCATGCCCTGGACTTGCCAGACATGTTTTGATTGCATCTCAACTAGAATGACGTTCACTTCCCCCTCTACATGTGGCCTTGTTCAGTTTGTAGGCTCAGTCTTTTGTGGGATTGTCAGTCACACTGAATCCTTTATCCAACATTTTTCAACATCCTGGCACACTCCCATGAAGATTTTGCAAGGAGTATACAACAGGCTTTTTGGGTCCTATATCTTCGCACAGAAGCTCTGCTTCTCTCCAGAGGCAGGAAAATAATTTTTGTGCAGGGATTAGGCATATTGGGCTTATAGTAATTTGCATTGGTCGCATTCTGGAAGCACCCTACAACATAACCAACATGGCATAAATGGAGAATTTGATGAAAACAAGTTAAGGTCGGGTTTCCTGCATGTTGGCCTTGGCTGGGAAGATAACTGGTCTTGGAAAGAATAGAGTTTCAGAAATGATCAGTTTAGATCACCTGTTGTGGCCTCCCTTCAGATATCTTCAGACCAAATTTAATGAGCAATCATACTTTTTTGGGGTTGTTATTCAAACTGTTGACGACACAAAAGAGTTGAACAAGATACTTTCTCTTTTAGGGGAATGAAACCAGAGAATAAAAAGGGTGGAAGTGGATCTCGAAACTGGGGAGCAATCGGAGATGATCCGAGGTATGGATTTGCTGTGTTTAGGAAAATTCAGTGGAAATGTGTAACAGTCAATATCCTATTTTATTCTCGGAACTCCTACCTCAGGATATACCAAACTCCACATGCACTGTCAGCAACCATCAGCAACTGAAGTGTGCATGGTAGGGTGATGTTTTTTTTTGGGGGGGGGAGGTTTTTTTAAAGTGTTCTTGAGTAATTTACAGGAACAAGTTTTCTTGTTCATAGCTTCTTATCCCCTCATTTACATGGAACGTTCTTTGGTTTTTGTAATTTGGTTTTGGTAATTGTGGAATAATTGTAATCAAAATGCCCCTCAGTTGGGAACCAAAATGCTCCTAGGCTTCGCTCAATCATAAATGTTGTTAATGCTGAATCAGTTTCTCATGCCATAGGTGCAGTTGTATTGAGGAGTTGTGATGCAGCAGGATGGTGTGGAAACCTTTCATGGTTAATGAGTTTAAATAGTTCATGGGGTAGCTAAGAATAAAAATATCAATTTACAGGTGAAATTTTAATCTGCTTCTCCATGTTGTAAATATGCAGCTTATAAAATAGAAATGAGGTCAGTGTCAACAGTAATGGAAAATAAATCTGCATTTTTATATTATATAGATATATAGAAAATAGGTTCGGAGTAGGCCATTCAGCCCTTCAAGCTAGGACCGCCATTCAATGTGATCATGGCTGATCATCCACTATCAGTACCTCGTGCCTTATCCCCATATCCCTTGATTCCACTAGCCCTAAGAGCTCTATCTAACTCTATTTTGAATGCATCCAGTGAGTCTGCCTCCACTGCCTTATGAGGCAGAGAATTCCACAAATTCACAGCTCTCTGGGTGAAAATGTTTTTCCTCAGATCAGTTCTAAATGGCCCACCCCTTTATTCTTAAACTGTGGTCCCTGGGTCTGGACACCCCCAACATTGGGAACATGTTTCCTGCATTTAGCATGTTCAATCCTTTAATAATTGTATATGTTTCTATAAGATCCCCCCTCCTACTTCTAAATTCCAGTGCATACAAGCCCAGTCGTTCCATTCTTTCATCATATGACAGTCCCGCCATCCCGGGAATTAACCTGGTGAACCTACACTGCACTCCCTCAATAACAAGAATGTGTGATATTTCCTCAAAGATTAGGAGACCAAAACTGCAAAACATTACTCTGATGTGGTCTCACCAGGGACCGTGTACTACTGCCGAAGGACCTCTTTACTCCTATACTCAAATCCTCTCATTATGAAGGCCAACATGCCATTAGCTTTCTTCACAGTCTGCTGTACCTGCATGCTTACTTTCAGTGGCTGATGTACAAGGACCTCCAGGACTCGTTTGCACTTTCCCTTTTCCTAATGTGACGCCATTCGGATAATAATTTGCTGCCTTGTTCTTGCCACCAAAGTGGATAAACCTTCACATATATCCCATTATTACTGCATCTGCCACGCATCTGCCCACCCTACCGCCGAACGTATACGAGTCATCCTGCCGGTCACTCACAGCATCTTCACAGTTCACACTGCCATCCACCTACTCTGCTTTGTGTCATCTTTGCTATTGTTCTGCCTGACTTTTAATTAGTTCATCTAAATCATTAATATATATTCGCTGCGCCGCGCAATAGCTGTGGTCCCAGCACCCCACGAGCCTTGCGGCACCCCACAAGTCACTACCTGCCATTTTTGAAAATGGGAACTGTTAATTCCTTAACTTTGCTTCCTGTCTGCCAACCAATTTTCTATCCATGTCAATACCCTGCCCCCAATGCCATGTGGTGTAATTTTGCCCATTAATCTCCAGTGTGGGACCTTATCAAAGGCTTTCTGAAAGTCCAGATACACTACATCCACTGGCTCTCCCTTATCCATTTTACTTGCTACATCTTTAAAAAATTCCAGATTAGTTAAGCAAGATTTCCCCTTCGTAAATCCATGCTGACTTGGACCAATCCTGCTATCCAACTGCACCGCTTTTACATCTTTAATAATTGACTTTAATAATTTTGGAGGCAATTTCTCAGAACCGAGGGAAGAATGGAGGATTTAATTTTTGAAACTACTGGTAAAATGCAAAGCAAAAGCGAATTAATACGTTTATTGGCCAAGTATGTACACATACAAGGAATTTGTCTTGGTGCTCCGCTCAGAAGAAACATAACGACATACAGTAAACCATTAAGAATAAAACATTATAGTTTAAACTTGTGAATGAAATGAAATACCAGAGCAAAAGGAGGCTACAGACTTGGTTATTGAGTAGAGCTACTGCTCGTGGAAAACAAGCTGTTTTTATGTCTGACTGTGGCGGCTTTGACAGTCCGGAGTCACCTTCCAGGGGGAAGTGCTTCAAAGAGTTTGTGGCCAGGGTGAGAGGGGTCAGAGATGATCTTACCCGCTCACTTCTTGGCCCTTGCAGTGTACAGTTCGTCAATGGGGGGAAGGTTGCAGCCAACAACCTTCTCAGCTGATCGAACGATTCACTGCAGCCTCTGGATGTCGTGCTTGGTGGCTGAGCCAAACCAGACCATGATGGGGAAGGTGAGGACAGACTCTACGATTACAGTATAGAATTGGACCATCATTCCCTGTAGCAGATTGTGTTTTCTCAGCTGCCGCAGGAAATACATCCACTGTTGGGCCTTTTTGACCGTGGAGTCGATGGTGGCCTCCCATTTAAGGTCCTTGGAGATGCTGGTTTCAAGGAACCTAAAGGACCACAGATGTGACTGTAGCGTTGTTGACGGTGAATGGGGGGAGGGGGTGCTCTCCTAAGGTCTACTATCAATTCCACCGTCTTGGAAAACTTGCGGTCTGAACGTAATTTCGTTGCCTGCAGTCATACACATAGTAAATAACAAAAACACACAATAAACACCTATTTAACATCCACCACAGTGAGTTCACCAGACACCTCCTCACTGTGGAGGAAGGCAAAAATCTTGTCTTTGTCTCTTCCCTTCTTGTTCTTCCTCTTCCTCTTCCTCTGCACTGAGGCGACCCGGGCCTCCGATGTTGTGACCGCACCGGGTGATGCAAATAAGTCCCGCGGGTGAACCGCGCTCCGCGAGCGGGCCGGTTCAACTCCGCGGCCCGGGGCGGTCGAAGCTGCCACCCTCCAGTCCAGCGGACGCAGCTGTTGCCGCGGGAGCTCCGGAAAAACAGGTCACCAACCTGTGACCTGCGAGCTCCCGACGATGTCGTCCACTGGGCCCGCAGCCGGGCCTCCGAAGTCGCTGCTGCCGCCACTGCCACTGGCAAGCCGCCACAGCTCCGAGTCGGGCCGCTGAAACCCGCCACAGCCCCGAAGTCGGCCAGCCCCGCGCTGGAAAAATCCTGGCTGGCTCTGCCTCCGGAGCCTCGGGTCGGTCGCAGTTAATGTTGGAGGCTGCCAGCTCCGCGATAGGCCTCAGCGCAGACGGAGACGGAGAAGGGGGATACGGCAAGAAAAGTCGCGTCCCCCCAAAAGGAAGAGACCAAAAATGTTTCTCCCACCCCTCCCCACACACATACACTACATAATAACTCAAACACTAACACTAAAACAGACAACGAAATCAACAACAAAAAAAAAAAAAAAAAAACAGACGGACTGCAGGCGAGCCGCTGCTGCCTTAAGAGCATCGAGATCAAGGTTGTTACCAAGCCACCATGACGCCAGCTGTGTCACTTCCTGTCTGTAAGCTGGATTCCTCTCCCATCCTGGATCAGAGATTATTTTTCTCTTTTTTTTGAGAGACGATCAACCTATTATTTTCTCCCATTTGTCATTCTTAGTAAGCATAACAAAAAAACACATATCATCACTGTGCATGTCTAATTAAGTTGGGCAGAGAAATTCCTTGGAATAAACTGCGGTGTTACAAATACCTTTCACCCGACCAATTCAATTTACAACTTTTTTAATAGCTCAAATTGGTAGTAGAATAGGGATTCTGCCTTATAGTTTGCAAGCTCATGCCCAGCTGGAGTTGGTCTGCAATGTGTGGTCTCTGTCCACCTTCTGTGCTTGATGGAAGGAGTGCCTCTGGGCAGTAATATGAAAAAGAAGAAGCATTGTATAGTGAATATATTATGCAGAGAACTCAAAGTAAAATTTGGTGTGCTCATTTATGCATGTGTACCAGCCCACACCTGTTGGTTTATCTATATACTTATAAAACTCTGTGTGTGGGTGTATGGCGTTTTGCATTTTGATTCATTACTCCGCGCAAACAGACGCAAAACCGCCGAGATTTTTACCATTTCGCGCTAACGATTTTACTTATATTTACATTCGCACATACCACTCCTTGGTCAATTATTTCCCCAGATTTTGAGTAAAATTGATCACAAAAAACTCAAATTTTAAGATTCTAAACGGCTTCCTACATACCAGAGCTGCTGACATCACAATGCCCACATGATGACCAATCCAGGCCCACCTGCTCCCAGTATGCCTCCATTGTACGCTCGCGCCACACCTCCCGTGCTGGACTTCCAGCCCGCAAACCCGCCCGCCTGCCCGCTCCACTCCAACACCCACTTCACCCCCACTCGTCTTCTCCCTCCCTGACAGACAGAGCAGAACGCCGGCTCTGCGCCCAGAACCGCTATCATAGGTGCAAATGGTCCTTCTATTAGTGAACCCTGCTGCTGCTTGCTCAAGTCTCTGATGGTGCCGCCTTTCACAGACTTAACCGTGAGCGGCCCCCGCAGGTTTATCAGGGCTCTCGGAACTCGGCATCTGATGGGGACGAGGAGGCTTCCAGAGGGATCTGGCCAGGGACAACTTAGAATCCAGCAGCAGAGTGGCTCCGTTAATGGATTCATTCCCACAGTGAGTTCAGTTCGGTAGGTACAACCCCCTCTCTCCCACCCCCCCTCTCCCGCCTCCCGCCCACCTCTCTCCTGCCCCCCCTCTCTTCCCCACTCTCCTCTCCCCCATTCCTCTTCCCCCTCTCTCTTCCCCTTGCTCCTCTCTCCCCCATCCTCATCCTCTCCCCCTCACCCCTTCGCTCCCTTACCATCCATACTCACCCCTCCCCCCTATCTCTCCCCCTCACCCCCTCTCCCCTCTCACCCCTGCTCCCCTCAGATCATCACCCCTGTATGTCTACTCACCCCTCCCATCCCCACCTCTCCCACTCGACCTTCCCACACTCCCTATCCTCCTCTCCACCCCCTCTCCCTCTGTCTCTTGCCCATCTCTCTGTCTCTGCCCCTCTCTCTCTGTCTCTGCTTCTCGTTCTGCCCTCACTCTCTACCCCTCCCTCTCTAGAAGCGCCTGCGCGTTGGGGGCTATGCGTCAGTAGATAGGGCCGCTATGGGGTAAAAGGGAGCAAATTAATAATAATATAATGATTCAAGGGGGGAGGGTAGTTAGTGATGTGTGTAGACGCCGCATGCTGCCCCCCCTCCCCGCAACCGCATATTGGGGGAACAGACCCAACGGATCTGCACTTGGTCTAGTGTTCATTAAAACTGTTGGGATCTGAGCCTTTCTGGTGCGGTCACAAATTTATTGCCAACTCCCTCAAAAATGATAGTGAGCATCTACCTTGAGCTGCTGCAATGGTGTTGGTGCGGGTGCATGTACAATGCAGGTAGAGAGATACTTCCTTGCTAATTTTAGATAATAGCAATCTATTTCCAAATAAAGATGGGATGTAAATTGAAAATGATAGCGGTGACCCTTCCTTTTCTCTCTGATAAAATCTCATAGATAGAACATGTGCTGAACTTATAGCATAAGGAAGTGCTATATATTTTGTAGATCCGTTTGTAAATTAACATTTGTTCGAACACGGACCATCTTTGTGGAGAAGTTATGACACCAATCAATGTTTCTCTTAATAATGCTCATGAGAGCTTCAATTTTTACTGAGTCTCCCTGAATGCCACACTTGGTCAAATGCTTGTCTTGATTGTCAAGGATGCTCATTGCCATATTGTCTGGAATTCACCACCAATTTATTGATGTACAGTATATTATAACTGATGGGAATGGAGAGAGAAGAGGGACGTGGCCAGGGTGTGACTTGTCCTTGATTATGCTGCTGGCCTTTGCTGATGGTAGTGTTAAGTAATGGAAGGGAGGTTTGGGTTTGTGTGATGGTCTGGGCTAATGTCCACAATTTGCTGCAGAAAACAGCACTGTCTAATGAGACCTGTCCATCATGTCGTCTGTATGATTGAGATGCAGGTTGATTGGGCATGTTTTGTATTCTAATGGTGCCCTGAACACAATGCACATAATTGGTTTAGAGAATAAAATTACAAATTTGATCGATTATATGCATTCCATATTGTTGATTTGGCTTCTTTACAGTGTGTCTACAGGCCCACTGGGAGAAAGTGTAAATAACCTGTGTTTTCTGTCAGTGTTGCCCTGAACCAGTTACTATTGCCCTGGAAGCCTAAAATAAGCTGACATAGTTCTTTGTGTAGTTATCAGCTTGAAAGGATGAGTGAATCAACATTGTCTATGCTATGCTTAGTGCAACCAAGATTGCATTTAAACATAAACCGACAACACTTTAGTGTAAATACTAGCATCTTCAGTTAAACTTCTTTATGAAAAAAAAAACTAATTGCTAATGATTTGGATTAGCATACTCTTCAAGAGAATGTGTAAGAGAACAAGACCTATTGATTCAGAAGCTATTAGATCCGACAAGGAGAGAACATTATTCTTACCAGTGACTACCCAAATGAGCCATCCTGCTCATTAGAACCATTGCATTCATTTACATCTACATGATGGGGTAATCAATCCAAATTGAAAGTTCCTCGTCTGCTTCCCAACTCCTTGATTTCTCTCTGCATAGAGATTTACAGCCCTTTGGCCCAACTCAAACCCCTGCTGAACCAAGTTTCCATATCTAAGCTTAGTCCTGTTTGCCTCCAAACCTTTCATGTCCATGTGCTTGTCCAAATGTCTTTTTAAATGTTGTTATCGTACCTGCTTTCAACAACTTCATCTGCCTTCTCATTTCCACATATCCACCACCATCTATATTATTAAAAGTCTGAATCGTGACGCTTTCGGCTCGCTGTGCTGTGAGTTCCGAGAGAACGAGCCGCCACCTACGGCCAAGTCATTTTATTGCCCGCATCAGAAAGCCCCCTCCGCTTCTGGAAGCCAGAGGATTTTTCCCCGATGAAAACATAAATGACTTATTAATGTTTTTGTAAAATGTTGACATTCTCTCTCGCTTGCCCTGCTGGTGGGAGGGGGGGAGGGGACTATAAAACCCGGAAGTGTTGTGCTCTCAGTCAGTCTCTGCAAGATGGGGGAAAGTGGAGTGAGGGTCATGTCTCTCGGTACTGAGCTCTGTGTGAAGTAAATCAGTGAACACATGTCTACTAAAACTGAGTGTGATTATTTTACTGACCTTCAGTGCCCTTAATGTGGTTTGAAAATGAAAATATGAAAAGAGCACAGCAAATAGTGGTTTGGGTGCTTTGGGTTGAAGTAAAAGGCACTACTACAAATGGTGGTTTGGGTGCTTTGGGTTGAAGTTAAAAGGCACTACTACAAATGGTGGTTTGGGTGCTTTGGGTTGAAGTTAAAAGGCACTACTACAAATGGTGGTTTGGGTGATTTGGGTTGAAGTTAAAAGGCACTTCTGCAAATGGTGGTTTGGGTGCTTTGGTTAAGTTTAAAAGGATACTACAGGTACAAACTGGTGGTTTGGGTGTGTTGGGTTGAAGTTCTAATGCGACAATACGGCAAAATGGTGAGTTTTGGGTGCTTTGGGATGAAGTATTAAAGGTTACTACTGCAATCGGTGGTATGGGTGTGTATGGGCTTGGTTAAAGGCACTACTGCAAATGGTGGTTTGGCTGCTTTGGGTTAAGTTTTGAAATGGCACTACTGCAAATGGTGGTTTGGGTGCTTTGGGTTGAAGTTAAAAGGCACTACTGCAAATGGTGGTTTGGGTGCTTTGGGTTGAAGTTAAAAGGCACTACTATAAATGGTGGTTTGGGTAACTTCCTGTTTGCACTGTATATTGATTTAAAAAAAAATGCTACCACTTACGACTATGATTTTTGGCCATCTTACTCAGTACCCCTCCGCTCAACAGGTGCAGAGGATTCTTCCCATCAATGAAAAATAAAAGTGTTATTAGTGTTTAAAAAATGTTTGAGAATCTCTCTCCTGTCAATTACGCCATAATCCATGAGGGGAGGGAGAGGGGGGTCACGACTCTGTCTGAGCTAGTGAATCAACTGAACACACTGATGTCTAATGAACTGTGAGTTTGGGTGTTTTGTGTAGTTTTATGGTGGTTTCACCCCTGCTTGAAATGGTATGAAACTGCATTTGTTTGATGTGTGGGTGGTGTTCGACCCTGCATGGAAGATGGTATGAAGTGCATTTGAATTTGGCAGTCCTTGCACCCTGCTTGTGAAGTGGGTATGAAAATGCACTTGAATTTGGGGGGGTGGCCTTGCACTGATTTGGTGGCCTTGCACGCCAATGCGAAAGTTGGTATGAAACATGTAACTTGAATTTGGTGGCCTTGGATCCGCTTGATAGTGGTATTGTCTACTGCACTGAATTTTGGGTGGCCATGGCAACGTGCTGAAAGTGGTATGGAATACTGCACTTGAATTTGGTGGCATGTGATCCAAGCTTGAAGTGAAATGCCACTTGATGTGTTGGTGGCCTTGCACCCCCTGCTTGAAGTGGTATGAAACTGCAACTTGAATTTGGTGGCCTTGCACCTGGCTTGAAGTGGTAAGAAACTGCACTTGAATTTGGTGGCCTGTGCACCCATGCTTGAAATGTGGGTAGGAAAATGGATTAGATTTGGTGGCCTTGCCTGCACCCTGTTTGAAATAGAATTTCAAGGGAATACGCCATGAGTCAAACTGCAGCACAACAGCAGGGTTGAGTGAGCTGCAGCACTTCAGGCTTGTGGGGACTTGAGCTGCCACCCCGAAGAACCCATACCAGCGTCCAGTATCAGTCCGCTTTTTGTTGGAGTGAATTGCATGTGAACCCTTCGATAATTTTATCTAAATAAATGCTGTCGCTCTGCGTATTCTTCATAAGGAGAAATGGGAATAAGTTAAAAATAAATAAATGTTTCAGTTTAGGAGTTTGTGGTTGTTTGTAACGATGTTTAAGATTAATTGCTGGTAAATTAATGGACATGTGGGAATGACTTGTAGTGCATATTTGGTAGAGGAAGCATTATTTTTAAGAACAAAACTTTGTATGTGCTGATAAAGCAAACCATCACATTTTTAAAAGCGCCAGAGAATGGATGTTACAGACTGAATAGATAGTCATATTGAGAGAGAGTTCTGATTCTTTGATTGGTTTATAAATCATTCATAGAATTTAAACTTTTTTTTCTTTTGTGTTGAAAGAAGCTTATTTGGTGTTCGAATAAAAATGGCATTGTTCAAACTTATATGTAGTGACTTACGTAAGCTGAATTCTTTAACTTAGTCTGGTGCAATGTACTACAATAACTACAATTAATTCTAACCACTCAATCATTTCAAAACTAGTTGCTCCATCTGAAAAACACAGAAAGGAGGAACCCCAAGAATACATGAAGGGGATGCTGAAAACCAAGTGAGGTATAATCTGCCACTAAGCATGCTTGTTTTCTTTAACAGTTCAGAAAATGACTCAAAGTTCACTTAGTCATTCATCACACTAGAAAAGTTGTCATTTATTTTATTTAAGTTACTCAAGACAATCTATTTGTTGACGCTACCTAGACCTATGTGTGATTAATATTTCACCCCAGGATTAATTTTTTTCTAAAGAAAAGCCCAATTTTTCTTCGCTGTCTTGTTGCTCAAAATTTTAACAACTAAATGTGGATCTGTTTGACTTCTATTTCTTTAATTGAATGTGTCGGGGCCAGGAACTGATCACAGATGCGCAAGGCTATCGGTCAGTTCGGCACTATATCATTTGCACATGATTCAATCTGACTTGTGCTCTGCTATTTGTTATATATGGTCAGCACTCTATTTACTTTGTGATTGTGGCTCTACATTGGTTGGACATAATGTCAAGTCTGCTAAGACTGGTAGGTCTTTTTCAACTTCATCCGAGGCTATTTTCAAACACCATTGAGGGTACATGTAACAATGATACTAGTCATTTATGAGTCACTCTTGTAATCTGAGCCATATGAAATTGATTGGTTACAACCAAACTTGAGTTTTTATTTTGCCCCATTAAATTTATTTTTTCTATTGCACATAATCATTCTTTCATACCTTTCTCTCTCATGGAGCAAATTGTCTTCCTCCTCGACTGAATGTGAGTTTCGCAAGCATCGGCCCGGTGTTTTGTACTTTTGGGTGAGATGGAATAGTTGATTCTTTGCATTCTGTATCTCATGCAATCAACTTGCTGCTTTCTAGATGCTAGAGAGGCAAAGACATTTTGCGCTTTTTTCTGTATAACATTTCTTCTGAATACATTCATACATATATTACATTTCATTACAACATTTATTTTGTACATATGTGGTCAGTCTTGCATTTTAGTTTCTTTCTAACACCGCCATCGTCCTTATCTACAGCTTTTATACGATTTGCCTCCTTTTTTTGCACTTTGGTATCCGCCTGTTACTTGTAAAATATGACTTTCCTAAAGCTGAATTCGTGTTCACACCTCCCTGTTGGCATAAATATGTCAAAGTCAAAGATGAATAAAGAAACTGGGAATAAGTTGAAAGCTTTTGTTTTTGCGGCCTGTTTTGCCACACATTAGTTGTTTCACTTTGACGTCTTGATGTGGAAAGTGTGTTTTTAATAATGCACATTCTCTAGAAATCTTTGGTTGATCAAGAACTGTCACAGAACCATTTATTTTTTCTTGGGGCAGCAGGGAAGCAAAATAATACCCTTTCTTTAATCTACAACAAAGCAGCTGGAAATATACGCCATTAGATGAGGTGTCATCAATGGAGAGAGGCTTTGAAATTTGTGGTTGTTGACCAGTGAAAATTGTTAATGTGTATATCAGAGAAGTTAAACAGGTTTGTGTGATGTTAATTAAATAAGATTGGGATTGTAACATTTTTCAAGAACCATCACCAGTCATTCAGCGTCATCAGATAATTTTAGGAGTTAATAATTGTTGCTATTTTTGTCATGTTGTAGAGTGAATGAAGGGGAACAAGAAACAACTGTAGACGATGGACCACATGAAATGACTCTGGATGAATGGAAAGCACTTCAAGAACAGACTCGCTCTAAGAAGGAATTCAATATTCGTAAACCAGATTCCAGTGTTTTGTCAAAGGCAGTTGTGATCCATAAATCTAAATATGAAGGCGATGTAAGTGTATTAAATGTTAAACTGTGCCTTTGGATTGGTTATTAGTTTTCAGAAAAATCTAGATACGTGTGATGGTGTCTCTGACAGTGTCAAGCATTCACTGATCTAGATCTGTGGTAGAAATATTTTGGAGTCAAACACACCAAAATGTTTAAGTGGGGAAGGGTGGGAGAGAATCGATAACATTGCTTGATCTGCAGTCTGCTGCGGAAGCCAAAGTCCTTTCAGGTCAAGGGGCTTGGGATAACGTAAGAGTAGTGATTGCCATGTTAGTATTCAAAGTATCTTGTAAGCCAATATACCTGTCATATCAATACTTAATATTTTGCTTCCTTTATTAGGAACTGAAGGAAGAATCTGACGATGAGGATCACCATTACTTTCGCAGATCAGTAAATGACATCACCTCTAAGCTGGACATTAACTTTGGCAGTCTTACGCGCTCTGGCCGAGGACGGGGTGGTGCTAGAGGCCGTGGGAGAGGCAAGCGAATAACTGAAACCAGGCCAGAGGTACCAGCTGCAGAAATGGTAAGACGTCTTCATATTTGAGGTGGTGGGCAGGAAAGTGAGGCGATAGCTGGTGGTGTGTTAAACACCTGGAAAATTATCAGGGGGAGAGGAGAGGAGAAAATATTTATAAATGGATCAATACTTTGCAGCAGTGAATACTTCCCTTGGTTACAACAGCAGCTTAACATATAACAACCATGTAACAATTACAGCACGGAAACAGGCCCTGTCGGCCCTTCCAGTCCGTGCCGACCGTTTGTTTTCCCCTAGTCCCATCTACCTGCTCCATTCCCTCCATACCCCTCCATTCCCTTCACGTCCATATACCTATCCACTTTACTTTTAAATGTTAAAATCGATCCTGCCACCACTTCTGCTGGAAGCTCATTCCACACAGCCACCACCCTCTGAGTAAAGAAGTTCCCCCTCACGTTACCCCTAAACTTCTGTCCCTTATATTTCTGTCTCAGCTTATAAAATACCTAATCTTGAAATATATTGGAGGTAGATAAAAATGCTGGAGAAACTCAGCGGGTGAGGCAGCATCTATGGAGCGAAGGAAATAGGTAACGTTTTGGGTCGAGACCCTTCAGACTGATGTGAGGGGGGGGTGGGTGGGTTAAAGAAGAGACAGGAAAGGAAGAGGCGGAGACGTGGGCTGAGGGAGAACTGGGAAGGGAAGGAGAAGGCAGAGACTACCTGAAATTGGTGAAGTCAATGTTCATACCGCTAGGGTGTAAACTGCCCAAGCGAAATATGAGGTGCCGCTCCTCCAATTTACTGTGGGCCTCACTCTGGCCGTGGAGGAGGCCCAGAACAGAAAGGTCGGATTTGAAATGGGGGGGGGGGGGTTGAAATATATTGGGATGCTATGGTCAGGAATTTAATCAGACACAATCTAATCCAGCATGAGAGATTGGCAAAGCCTTTTAATCATGTTTTCAAAGAAGGGGGCAGAGACTCAGAGGTTTAAGCTGGTGCCCAAAATATCAACATTTAGTTGAAGCAGAGTTAAATCTGCATGGAGATTCATAAACTGTCCGCTGGATTGGAGGTGGTTACATAAAATGGGAGGTGAGTAATTTGTATAGCGACTGAATGCTCGTAACCAATAACATTTTGGGTCAATCCATTGCCTGTAATAATTTCTTTGTGCGTTTGTCTTTGAACTCCTGTGGTGTATAGCATTCATCATCTTATCAGATGTGATTCTTACATGTAATGGTAAGAAAATTGTAACATAAAACAGGCTGTTAATCAAACAAATCTATTTGATGGAGAAACATCAACATAAACCGTACTTCCAATACCATGTACCGTGTAAGAACATTCCCACACGTTTTATATGGATTCACCATTGTCTTATTCTGCTTTATTTAATGCTACTATGGCAATTTGTTGCATTAGTTTTCTTTCTATCCTTGTAACTTATCAAACACATACATTATTGCTGGTAAATTATATCTGTCATTTTTCTCAGACAATTTTGTTTGTTCTTACATTTTCATAGCTCCATTACATTTTTTAAAATTTGGTCATCATTTCTTGTCCTACATCAAAATCTATAGTGATCCCAGGATTGAGCCCTATGAAAACCTCCTCTATCTCATGAGAAACCTGGCTTCACTCTATTCCCAGATTTTGATCCATCCTCAATCAATCAGTTTTATTCATCACATACACAATAAAGTGCAGTGAAATTAATTTGCCAGCAGCGGTACAATCAAAAAAGAACACACAATACACAATAAAAAAATGAACACAAACATCCACCACAGCATTCTTCGCTGTGGTGGAAGGCACAAAGTCCAGTCAGTCCTCCTCCATTGTTCCCCCATGGTCGGAGCCATAAACCTCCGCAGTCACCGCTGCGGGCGGCCAGATGTACAGGTCCTCTCGTCGGGACGGTAAGTCCCGAATCGGTGCTTCCCTACCGGAGACCGTGGCTTCAGGATGTTGTAGGCTGCAGGCTGGCGGTCGAAGCTCTTCTCCGGGGATCCCGCTCGGGACGCCGCGCCCGCGACTAGAAGCTGCACAGACCGCGGCTTCAGGCTATAACAGTCCGCAGGCCAGCGATCGGAGCTCTCCCTTCTGGCGACCCCAGCAAGGGCTCGCCCGCTCCGCGATTAAAAGTCCACGCTGTGCCCGCTGCTGAAATCTTCCTTTTACTCTTTTTGTACTGTAGCATTTCTGTATGATACTTTGTGACAACTTTCAGAAAGTTATCACATCTAATGCATTCTCCTAGTCACCTTATCTGACTCTCAAACACTTCCCGTTGTACTGCACCCACTCCTCACCCTAGACACAAGGCAGAGATCCGCTGGTCCTCATCTTTCACCCCACTAGCCTCCGCATCCAACACATCATCCTCCAACATTTCCTTGGTTTACTTTCCCCTGCAACCATAGGAGATGCTTGTACCTCCTTCCTGAATTCCATCCAGGGATCCTGAAAGTTCTTCCTGGTGAGACAGAGGTTCACATATATCCCCTCCAATCTCATCTGCTTCATACAATGTTCCCGATGTTGTCTACTGTACATTTTCGAGACAAAGTGTAGACTCAGTGATAGTTTCGCTTAACTCTCCTTCCCATTCCCACACTGACTTTTCTGTCCTGGGCCACCTCCATTGCTACAGTGAGGTCACACCAAAATTGGAGGAACAGCACCTCATATTTTGCTTGGGTAGCCTACAACTCAGTGGTATGAACGTTGAATCCTCTACTGTTAGGCAACTTCTAGACACTCCCCTCTTTCTTCAATAAAACTAGTTTCACAGTTCGCAACTAGCCAACAACAACGGCCTATCATGTATCCTCCCTGTAATGAGGTCATCTTGCCAGTCCTGATCTTTTCTTCATTCCAGTCTCTTCTTTCCCGCCCCCCCCCCCCCATCCAATTTCTCCTGAGATGCTGCCTGACTTTAATTATTCCAGCATTTTGTGTATATCTTTGGTATAAACCAGCATCTGCGATTCTCTTTATTACATTTATAATAAAATTCCTCCATTGGGTTTGTCAAATGTGGGCTTGTTTTCTGATAAATGACACAAGAACAAGAATGTTATTACCTGGTTTTGAAAATTATATTTCCCAAATCCTAACAGATTAATTATTGGTGGAATTTTGAATTAACACTCAAAAATAACCCTCTTCCCTTGGCCAATTAGAGCCTTATATTTATCTCTATAATATTCATTGACTTGGCCTTCTGTGGCAAAGGATTCCACAGATTCACCACCCTCTGACTAAATAAATATCTCCTCATCTCCTTCCTAAAAGAATGTCCTTTAATTCTGAGGCTATGACCCCTAGTCATAGACTCTCCCACTTGTGGAAACATCCTCTCCACATCCACTCGATCCAAGCCTTTCACTATTCGGTATGTTTCAATGAGTGTCTCCTCTCCCCCCCCCCCCCCCCCCCCCCCCCCAATTCTTCAAAACTCCACCAAGTACAGGCCCGGTACCGTCAAACGCTTACCATATGTTAACCCACTCATTCCTGGGAGCATTCTTGTAAACCTCCTGTAGACCCTCTCCAGAACCAGCACATCCTTCCTCAGATATGGTGCCCAAAATTGCTCACAATTCTCCAAATGCAGCCTGACCAGTGCCTTATTGAGCCTCAGCATTACATGCTGTTTTTGTATTCTGGCCCCATTGAAATAAATTGCCTTTCTTACTACCGATTCGACTTACAAATTAACTTTTTGGGAATCGTGCACCAACACTTCCAAGTCCTCTGCACATCCGATTTCTGGATTCTCTCTCCATTTATGTGCTTCAGTGCTTGGACCCTTGATCTGCTCAGCTTATTTACTTGATTTTGTAAACATAAATCCAAAATGCAATTAATTGCTGTATGATTACACCAATTAAACAACTTGTTTCAATCATTTAATAAGTTGGCTTTTCTGTAATGTGGACATTGAGGGATGACTCTTTTTAAGAACTGATTTCCAGCATCTGCAGAGATTCTTTTTATTTTTCATCTCTGCACATTGCAACATTCTACCCTTGCTGTGACATCACTCTTCAACGTTCTAAAAACCGATCAACGCAAATAATCTTATTGCACAAATGTGTTTATGTGAGGAAAGAATTATTCGACTTTGAAACTGATTCAGCAAGTGACTTAATCATGTTCATCCAAATTGACATTGTGTAAAGGAACTTGGCACAGTGAGGAGTCATTTCCCAATGAGCAATGCTTTTGAAAGGGAAGTAGAAAACTAAACTTAAGTTAAAAATCATTTGTTGCTAAATAAATTGTGGTAATGTTAATCTGTAGATACCGAAGAACTTTATGTATGAAAAGGATAGCTCTTCGCCCCGTCTGAGATGCGAGCCATATGCAGGCAAACTGGAATTTTGGTCGGCATTGATGGATTGGCCCAATGGCCAATTTCCTGGCTCTGTGGCTGCAAGAGTGTTGTAGTTCACCAATAAACCACTTAAATAATGCTGGATACATTGCATGCAGTTGTGTTTCATACAAATTGTCATCCCATGTCAAATAGCATTACAGGGTTTCTGAACAATTGATAACAACATTAAACTAGTTGTTTCTTAAAGGGAGAATTTGCAAAGTCAAAGTGCTTTAGAGTCAATTAAGTACATTTAATGTGGGGAACATGTAACAAAAATCCCTGCTTTGCGGCTTTAAAGTCTATTTGTTGATTTATATATAAATATCCGTTAATTTTAAATGACACAACAAATTGCCATATTCCAAAAACATTGTTCACATTTGAGAAAGTATTCTCTATTACACTGCATGTGTAAACAGAGATTTTGTGCTTAAAATGAATGGAGAAGACTGTCCTCATAACTTTTATGTTGATTCAAAATGATAATTTTTCCTGAGGTCAAAATAAGAATCTGTTTTAAATAGTGGAGGTTGCTTTTGGGGAAGTGTACACAAAGTAATTTGAAATGTGTGTAAATATTCCATAAATTTAATTTTTTTTTAAAAATCAGTCGTGTAAAATACTAATGAACTCCTTGTGCAACTGTGTGACTCATACAAAATGATTATTGGGTCCTGCTCTCCTACACCCATTTATTATTTTAAATTGGCATGAATACATTCTATTTTTAGTCATTTTTTTCAACCGTTGGACTAGTATTGAGGCTTTAATAACTCTAATCTTGCGATTCATTGTCAACTTTTAACATTTACCTTCCTCTCTCCAGATACAGACAAGTGCTCCAAATCCTGATGATCCAGAGGATTTCCCAGCTCTTGCTTGAAGCAATGTTGATGTTTGGTAGCTGACATCGGTTTGAAGAAAATAGTTTTGGCACATCAAGATGTGAGGCGTTTTTGTTTCAGTTGTAACACTGACTACAAAAAGTGGTACTTTAGCTCACGATTACTGAGTTGTTGGACTTTTCTGTTCACTACTGGGTGTGAATAGATCTTGTTTACTGTATGTGATAAACGATGGATGGAATGACTACTACTGAGTTTTCAGCACCTCCCTTTGTGCTTCAATTGTGTAATATTGGCAAATGTCTTAAACTGCTGAAGAGGTATATTTGATGTTTAAAAAAAAATGCTATATATTAAAAAACATTGAATGGTTTGCTTGAATTGTAATGGTTTCCTGAAAAAAGCACACGGGTAAGAGAATGCAGCGTTTTTTTTCTGACAGATGATGCTACCATTTGGTTAACTGTAAACTTTGAATTATTGCAGGCATGTTACAGAAATGGCCTACTTTGGTGCCTACCCAGTAGAAATAGCTACATTTGCATCCTTTAAGCCATTTTAAACACTGTGCACATGTCCTTGAACTTCAAGTTGCTTATTAGATCACATTTAAAACAAAACCAAAAAAAGCTTTGATTTTTATTTATCCCTAGTGTCAGTTCTTGGAAGCTAAGTGTTAAATTTGTGAAGTTTGACTAACTTATGTAAAGGGGAAGATCGCATAATTTGCCTTTTTGGTAAATGGTTGTGAAAATTTGATGGATTAAATGCAGATTTGTTGAAAAGCCAGTTTTTTTCCTTGAATATTTCGTCCTATAGCAAAATACATTTAACATTGTTATAGTTTATGAAATGGGGCTTAATTATAATTTCATTTCAATTTTATAAACTGTTGATCTACACTGCACTCAACTGCAAGAATGGAAAATACACCATTTATATTTGGCACTGCTCACTTTTAAAATGAAAACCTGAGTTTTTACGGATGGTTATTCCAGTTTAATGGAATGTCTGGACTAACTAGGCAATGAGATTTTTATTCTGGTCCAGTTTAGGACAAGAAAACTCTGCATAGCTAAATGTTGCTAATTGTATTGCAAAAAACTACTTCAAACTTTAAGGCATCAAAATGTTAATGCTGTCTGTTCTACTTGTTTTTTTTAAAAATATGGTATATTTAGAATTGCCGATAGTTTACAACAGTTCCCAATTTTCACCTTTTAAATGAAAGCTGACTATTGGTCACCATCATATTACACTGAAGACATTGGTCCACAGTGGTACGAGTTTACATTTGTGATTATTCTGTATATGCAGTGCGTGTACATCAACTTTATGGTGATTGGTAGTGTTTCAGGCCTCATGGGATAAAAGCGTTAGTCTTTTCAGTAATTTAATAACTTTATACTGCTGGAAATATTTCCATCCTAAATTCCAAGGAAGGCAATCTGGTCAGTTTTTAGCTTTATGGACTGTTAGTCTGGTAAGAATTATTAATTAAGTGCTAAGGATGTTACAACTGCACTGGTCAGGCAGTATATGGTGAGGGAGTTGATGTTCAAGGTTTGATTTTGAATGGTAAATTTTCTTACATATTAATACTATTTTGTTAAATTGTGTTTATAATTGCTGTGGAACTTTACTTTGAAACTTGACACCTTTATAGCTGATATAAAGTTCAACATCAGATCATTAGACAGTACAAATCGGGATCATTGCACCACTATTTGGTAATAGGTGGTGAAACTTTGGCTCTAATATTTAGAACAACAGTATGATGAACACCTGCAATGTGTGGATTATTTCAGCAGAAGACAGTTGCAACTAAGTATATTCTGATTTGTGGTAAATGGCTTAGACTGTGACCAGGGTCTTAGAGCATAACTACAATTCTTCCCATTCTACTACTGCAGTTAGTGATGGGGCAGAATTATGCATTGTATTAGGATGTTTACAGTCCTTGACTTTGTAGACCAGTAATGTGGAAGAAACGTTCATTGATACCTCTAATAATGACCCAGAATGAATTTCATGTTTCGAGTGGAAGCAGTTTCAAAAGCAAATTGGATTTGTTTCTTAAATTGCAGGCATCATGGAGTGAATTGATTGTAGTAGCTGTTTTGAAAAAGACATACAAAGTTAACTGCCTGAAGATGCACCAAAATTACTCCAGCAATGTGTGTTCTTATGCAGAATTCCAGCATTTGCAGTACCTTATGTCTCAAATTAATTTATTTCAGTGTTGTGTGTGAGTAATAATGGACAGTTTAAAAAAAAATCCACAACCCATTTCAAAAATTTATACATTATGATTAACTCAAGGTCATGGGTGCACATTAGCAACCTTAGAGTATGTTCTCCTCATTTATTAACCACATTTCCCTCTTCAGTTTCAGGAGGGTGTTGCATTAATATTTGATGATCACATTCTTTCTTTAAATGAATAAAACCTATTACCTGTGATAAGGTTTATTTATGTACGGCATACATACAATCTGTACAAAAGTGGTATATAGTCTCTCAATCCAGTTTTGCATTGCAACAGCTCAATGTTACACTAACCGGAGGAAAGATAGATTTCCAGTTTAAAAATACCCTCCACCCAAAAGCTGTAAAATTAAAAAAAGACTGGACTAAAGATTTGTTAAGACTATCACAAGCAGACACATTACCATCAGCTAGCCAGAGTTAAGTTATTTGACATGGAAGAAAAACACATCTGACTGCTACAGATTAATGTCTAGTACAGTATTGCTTTAGCTGCAGAACACAAGCTTATTTTTTTATGCTACAAATGGCACTTGGCCAATGCTGTTATAGTATTGTAGCAGATGAACTGCACATTTTTAATCCACAGAACATATTTTTTCTTTAGCTGAGCAAGATCCATTCTAAGGTCACTGCAAAATTTAAACCAGACTGAAAATACTGTTATCCATGCATATAAAAATACTATTCTTGTACCACAATTTGGGTCAAATTTATATTACACTTCTCCCACCAATAACATCACTGCTTATTGTTCCAAATCATCTCTACCGCCCAAGGTAGAACATGTCTTGTTGTAAGCTGAATACAAGGCCACATGACTTTCCAGATTTTGTACTTTAATTCCTATTTAACGATCAGTTTTAAACTTTGAAAGATATTGTAATGTGTGACAGCCAGAAAGTCAAACAATTATCAAACTTAAACATTTTTTCTCTCCAGATTTAAGCCTGAGCAATTTTTTAAGCATGTAAAAATAAGATCCTTCTGCATACTTTAAACACAAATCAAGGAAAATATTCCAATTAGACCAACACTGGTGCACATCTTGGTTTGGCATTGATCTGGTACTTTGGAATGTATTTATTGTTGGAAGGGGATCAATAAAGGATCAAATTAGCAACTATTTGTAATTTGTGATTTTTAAGGAAAAAATGAAACTATGACATGTAGATTGCATGTTGCAGCAGCATCCTTGTAATCTGCAAAGACCTAACTTCTACCCAGCAGCTCACGTACAATGATTGTGCTAAAGGACTTATCTGCAGTCTCTCTGCGATGTCTTTTACTGTTTTTTTTACAGTAGCTTACAGAGATACTTTATACTGACCATTGTCATCAATGTGCATGGGGAATTCTCAAGATGATATTAGTTCAAGTCTAAGTCATTTTGCAGAATCCATCTGAAGTCCTGATGCTGATCTCCAACAAATTTCTAGTTTCAGCACATGCAGGGGTCTTCTGCAAATGTCCGATGAGTCACGTCAGAGTGAATGTTAACGAAGCAATGGTACTTTAGTACTAATGCTGGAGTGACTTGAAAAATAAATGTAAAAGGTTAGTGGATCATTACCTTACATCACAACAAAGTCAAAAAAGAAATTGATTTGATTTCAAGAGGAAATATAGAAATATAACACAGTGTGATCTTCCAATATACATAGTCTTGCACTGATTTAAGCCTTTCAGGTTATAAATTTGACAAATATCCCAGCCTAAGGAAAGAACTGGCAATTAGGTCGCAGAAGTAGGGCACCATGTTATAGAAAAGAAATGTTAGTCAAGCTAGAAAGGGTAACGAGAAGATTTACGAGGATGTTACCACGGCTAGAGGGTCTGAGCTATATGGAGAGGTTGAGTAGGCTGGGTCTCTATTCCCTGGAGCGCTGTAGGATGATGGGTGATCTTAGAGGAATAGATCAGGTAGATGCACAGTCTCTTGCCCAGAGTAGGTGAATCGAGGACATAGGTTTATGGTGAATGGGCAAAGATATAATAGGAATCTGAGGGGTAACCTTTTCACACAAAGGGTGGTGGGTGTATGGAACGAGCTGCCCGAGAGGGTAGTTTGAGGTTGGGGACTATCCGAACATTTAAGAAGCAGTTAGGTAGCTACATGGATAGGAACTAAACGCAGGCAGGTGGGTTGCTAGTTGTGTGACTAGGTGTAGCTGGGTAATGTTGGCAGGTTGGGCCGAGGGCCTGTTTTTAACACTACCACTCTCGACTCTATGAAATCTTTTCTACATTTACTGATATCAGGACATGCATGTCCTCAAGGCCATATGTCATCGTTTGACCATATATTAACGGCCATGTTAACAAATGTATTAATCTTAAGTCAAATATAGCAAAATATTTAGAAACTGCAATCACCCAAAAGATCATGTTGCTGTTTTTAAGGTAACACAATTTGATTCTGAAATGATAAACAATAAGATGTAGACCAGGTAAGTAATAAATGGGGAGAAAAGGGTGGTGTGGGGGCAAACAATGTAAATATGGTCCAATGTATCCGTAAAAGTGGTACACTTTAGGAATTCGTAAATACCACAGAAGCAATCCATGTTAAATTAATGACATGGAAGTACTTTTTTAACTCCTTATCAAGCAGAACATGAAAGGTTTTATGAATTAGTGTAGAACTGCTTTGCTTTAATAGTTTAATACTTATGTAACTCACATTTACCATGCATAACTTTCAATATAAAGCTTGCTTTTAAATGCTGTCTTTGACATTTTACATGGCAAGACATTTTTACACACCGAATAATGTGGTTACCCAACAAATGGCTTAAAATCATATTTTCTCATCCACATCTTAAATGACCAACACTGTTCCTAGACACTGTCCTGGATCTGGATTCTCCAGCTTGTATAAATGATCACTAAAATATTGTCTCCTTGCCAGAAACCTCGTCCAAATGAAAATGTCATTAAAGTAGAGTGGGCAATATATTAAGCAATACAGGCTCTGCTGCATACCCACCCCGCTTGCACTCTGGAACCTTGGCTAAAATTCCAACCTAACAAGCAACAAGGAACCAAACCATCAGGATTTCCAAACAATTGAGTCATAGAAACGGGAATAGTGCCGGAGGATTGGCGTACTGCGCATGTTGTTCCAGTTTAAAAAGAGTTCAAAGAATAAACCTAGCAATTATAGACCTGTTAGTTTGACGTCAGTGGTGGGCAAATTAATGGTAAGGATACTTAGAGATAATATATATAAGCATCTGGATAAACAGGGTCTGATCAGGAACAGTCAACATGGAATTTGTGCCTGGAAGGTCCATGTTTGACAAAAACTTCTTGAATTTTTTTTGAAGAGGTTCACTAGGGGAAATTGATGAGGGGGTTAAAGCAGTGGATGTTGTCTATATGGATTTCAGTAAGGCCTTTGACAAGGTTCCCCATGGAAGGTTGGTTAAGAAGGTTCAATCTTTGGGTGTTAAGGTGGAATAGCAACATGGGATTCAACAGTGGGCTGAATGGGAGATGGTGGATGGCTGTTTGTTCAGGTTGGAAGCCGGTGGACCAGTGGGGTGCCTCAGGATTCTGTGTTGGGTCCACTGTTGTTTGTCATTGTTCATCAGTGATCTGGATGATGGGGTGCGAGGTGGGAAATTGGATAAGTAAGTATGCAGATGATACTAAGATAGATGGTGTTGTGGATAATGAAATAGATTTTCAAAAGTCTACAGAGAGATTTTGGGCCATTTTGGAAAAGTGGGCTGAAAGATGGCAGATGGAGTTTAACGCTGATAAGTGTGAAGTGCTACATCTTGGCAGGACAAATCAAAATCGACGTACATGGTAAATGTAGGGAATTGAGGAATGCCTGTGGAACAGAGGGATCTAGGAATAAACTGCATAGTTCCCTGAAGGTGGAATCGCATGTAGATAGGGTGGTAGAAAAGAAAGCTTTTGGTGTGCTGGCATTTATAAATCAGAGCATTGAATATACGAGTAGGGAAGTAATGTTACAATGTTACAAGGCATTGGTAAGACCAATTCTGGAGTATGGTGTACAATTTTGGTCGCCTAATTATAGGAAGGATGTCAACAAAATAAAATAGAGAGTACAGAGGGAGATTACTAGAATGTTGCCTGGGATCCAGCAACCAAGTTACAGAGAAAGTTGAACAAGTTTAGGTCTTTATTCTTTGGAGCGCAGAAGGTTTAAGGGGGACCTTGATTGAGGTCTTTAAAATGATGAAAGGGATAGACAAGAGTTGACGTGGATAAGCTTTTCCCATTGAGGGTAGGGAAGATTCAAACAAGTGGGCAATGACATGAGAATTAAGGGACATGAGTTTTAGGGGTAACATGAGGGGAACTTCTTTACTCGGGTAGTGGTGGCTGTGGAATGAGAGCTTCCAGCAGAAGTGGAGGCGGCAGGCAAGGATCGATTTTAACATTTAAAAGTAAAGTGGATAGGTATATGGGCGGGAAGGGAATGGAGGGTATGGTCTGAGTGCAGGTAGATGGGACTAGGGGAAAATAAATCGTCGGCACGGACTGGAAGGGCCGAGAGGGTCTGTTTCCGTGCTGTAATTGTTATAATGGTTAAATGTTTTTACTGTAATGTGAATGAAAATTGGTTTGTTACATGCAAGGCTGATTAGACATGTTCAAGCAAGCTGTATAATCTGCATTTCAGCATGGTTGAAAATAAAATATCTGAAAACCAGATTAAACAAAAATCACTTGTCCTCTCTGGAGTTGGGATTGGCTGGTTATTTTGATTTCACCCGGGGCTAAAGTGTAAATACACACTGTAAAATTGCACTTGAGCAGGTGGAGATTTAAACAAATTCATTCTTCAGCAGAAGGAATCTTTATTCTAATTCACAGCTCATGGCAAATAAATCAAAACAATAGGCAAGGAATGGGATCAAGCTGCCTAGTGCTTTTTAAGGACATATTGCCAGTATTTACAGGCTGTGTTCTGAATTTGCATTAGATTTTATTAATCTTTAATGGTGGCAACATTTTTAATAGGGCACTGCTTAATCAAGATTTCCAAGCCTCAAATTGGCACTTCCATGTCATTCACATCTCAAATTGGTGCTCTTTGAGATAATTATCATCATTCTACTAAATCATTTACCATCTGTGTTACAGCAATGAGAAATTGTGGTGGGGGGGGGGGGGGGGAAGGGGAATGTTTCATTCAGATGCGATCTCAAAATCATGTGAAAACTATTACAATTAAGGCGCATGGTGGTGCAGCGGTAGAGTTGCAGCCGTACAGGCGAATGCAATGCCAGCGACCTGGCTTCGATCCCCACTACTGTCTGTACGGAGTACCTGCATGGGTTTTCTCCGAGATCTGCGGTTTCCTCCCACACACAAGACGTACAGGTTTGTAGGGGTTATTTGGCGTTAGGTAAATGTAAAAGTCCCGTGTGTGTGTGTGTGTGTGTGTAGGGATAGTGTTAATATGCGGGGATCGCTGGTCGGCGGTGGGCTGATCCGCGCTTGTATCTCTAAACTAAACTTAAAGATCAAGTACCAAACTAACTGTATAAGTGCAAAACATAGCAGGTTGGGGGGGGGGGGGGGGGGGGGGGGGGGGGTGGTGGTTAGAGGTGCGATGCACTATGCGGGTTTTTTCAGACCATTTGTTTGGGGGGGTCGGGGGGGCTGAGGGATTGATCGGTCTCACAGTTCGTGGGGATACAGACATTTTTTTTGTGCCTATTGTTGTTATTTAATTTTTAGTTTTCACAGTTGGACAACTTTTTTTTAGTTGTGTGGTGTTGGATTAGTGGGAGTTGTTGTTTTGTTGTGGGATTGTGGACTCTTTTTATTTTTACATTAGTAAGCAATTCAATTTTTTTTTTGTGAGGGGATGGTGAGGAGGGGGAGATGAGAGGAAGACTGGCCTGGCCTTAATTGTTCTCCTGTACATACATTGAACTTGTCTTGCATGAACTTAGCACTTTGAAGGGAATGTAGAGAGGGGCTTGTTCACTGGGATATCCAGAAACTTACATTGAAAACACAATACAAGTAAACAGCTGCAGAAAAGCATACAGCCTCAAATATCTAACACTCATATGAAACTTGCATCTGTAGTAGGGAACCATTGGATAAAATTCTTAAGGAATAGAATTCATACACATTTGGAAAGGTGCTGAACAGGGATAGTCGGCCTTTCTTTGTACAAGGAGAATCCAGTCTCCTTAATTCAAATAATTTTGAGATACATACAGTGACTGAAGGCAGAATGGTAGATGTTGTCTACATGGACTTTAAGGCATGGTAAATTATCCAGGGGGTTAAAAGATAGGAGATCCAAGGCAAGTTCACTATTAGAATCCAAAATTGGACAAGGTGATGTTGGAAGGATGTTTTTCTGATTGGAAGTCTGACCAGTGGTTTACCACAGGGATACCACAGTGCTGGGATCCTTGGTGTTTGTGATGTAAAGGAGTTACAAGTGGAAGTAGGAGGAATGCTTTTAGATTTACAAGTTGTCATTAATTGCTAGAAGACTGGAAGGTGACAAATGTGCCCTCTATTCAAGAAGGGTTGCAGGGATAAACCTGGGAACCAGGGGCGGAAATACCAGGGGGGACATGTCAACACCCTCCATTTTTTGTAATCCGGATTTAAAGACTCAGTGAAAAAGCTATTAAAAATCTCCGCTTTCCGCGAGACAGAGGGGGTGGGACTGATGATCGAGGGCGGCGATTGGACGAGAGAGATGTCTGTCAGCAGGCGGGGGGGGGGGGGGGGGGGGTTGCCTGATGATTCAGCGCGATGATTGGAGGAGGGAGGTGTCGGGCAGAGGTGGAAGTAAGGGGGTGGGACTGAGGATAGAGCGCGGTGATTGGAGAAGGGGAGACGTACTGGTAGAGCAAAGATCATAGAGTGGGTAGCTTTGGAATCGGCCCATTCGCAGTTGAATTGACCCGATTGGAAAAGCCCCACACATTCGGGGGGGGGACGAGGGTAATGAATATTCTGTCTGCAGTCTAAATTGGACTGGGGTGCAGAGACATTCTCCAAAAAATGCTTTTCCCCACAAATACAGCACAGCGCAGTAGGCAGAGGTTAATTTAATGCAGGTCCCACTCTTATCATGTAACATATAAACATATAACAATTACAGCACGGAAAACACGGCCATCTCAGACCTGTCTAGGCCGTGCCGAACACTTATTCTCACCTAGTCCCATCTACCTGCACTCTATCAGTAACTCATAACCTCAAATTTTATCCAAGTATCTTGAGGATTGTTTCTAAAACCTCTATTTTCAGGGAAATGTTCAGCAATTCCGTCTGAATTCTCGCCATCCCTGCTGCATTTGTGCATAGTTTGTTTTAAACTTTCTTCTGTGAAACATTCTGTCCATATTCGTACATTAGGGTTAGGGATGGTACGTGGATTAAACAAGAATTTTTCAGAACAATATTCTCAATTATTTTCTATCTAATTGTTTTCGTACCAAACAAATTTACGAAGCTGAAGAGCTTGCAAGCATAGGGCAAATTTAAAGTTCAAACTTAAATAATTAACTGGTCGGTTTGGGGCAGGAGGGGTGGGGTGGGTAGTGAACTGCCAGCTCCCGTTTATTACTAGAAGCAAGGTGATGGGCATTGTCGTTTCTATGTTGCTCCAGTGAGCAGCAACAGGGCGATGGCAAAGCACCACCGCTGCTTCTCGCTGACACCCCCTCTCCATCCCAGGCCTGTCCCACCGTGAGCTCTCAAAGCTCTGCGTTGAATGTGTACTGTACTGCCTGTGGACTCGGTGGGCTCCAGGCGGGGTTCAAAACATGTAACAAAGGCGGTGGTTCATTGTGAATCGCAAACTACTGCAGCACTGCGCAGGCAGGATCTTTCTGTGAATTTGTTGTTGGCCTTGAACTGAATGGCTATCTAGGCTATTTCAGGACAACATTGCTGCGGGTCAGAGATTATATTATCCCGAAGCTGCTGTTGCCGGAGTTTGGAGGATGGTAAATACACATTAATTAATAAATTAATAAAGAGCAAATAAAACAGATGGTAGGGGTATTAATGTTCAGAGTTTTGTCCGAGCCAGGTTTAATAGCCTGATGGCAGTGGGGAAGTAGCTATTCCTGAACCGGGTTGTTGCAGTTCTCAGACTCCTGTACCTTCTACCCGAAGGTAGCAGGGAGATGAGTGGGTGGCCAGGGTGTGTGGGTCCTTGATGATGCTGCCAGCCTTTTTGAGGCATGACTGTGGTAGATCCCCTCGATGGAAGGAAGGTCAGAGCCGATGATGGACTGGCAGTGTTTAACTACTTTTTGTTGTAGTCTTTTTCCTTTCAGGGCACTCAAGTTGCCGAACCAATGCACGATGCAACCAGTCAGCAAGCTCTCTACTGTGCACCTGTAGAAGTTAGAGTCCTCCTTGACAGAGACCGACTCTCCGTAATCTTCCAGGAAATAGAGGCGCTGTTGAGCTTTCTTAATAATTGCATCTGTGTTCTCGGACCAGGAAAGGATAAGATCTTCACAGATGTGCACGCCCAGGAATTTGAAGCTCTGACCCTTTTAACCATCACTGTGGGTCCCCATCCTACTCCTTCCAAAGTCCACAATCAGTTCCTTGATTTTGCTGGTGTTGATGGGGCCAGGTTACTGTGCTGACACCATATGGACAGTCGCTCGATCTACTCTTCTGGTACTCCGATCATCCCCATCAGTGATACGTCCCACTACAGCGGTTGTCTTTTGTTTTGGGTGTGGTTGTTGTCATTCATGCGGACAGCGAACTGGCATGCGAACTTGATTGATGGAGTGGAAGTTGTGTGGAATGATTGGAGGAGTTTTTTTTTAGTTTGCATGTGACCGGCTACGCAACTGTCATGGTCCAGTATATTGAAAGTCATTTGGGTTTTGGGTGTGTACAGCAGGGGCCTGTCTGAGCACGCAGCAATTATTTGAGGTGCTCCCGTGCTGATTGTTATCGAGTCTGACCATTTCCACCAAATACTAACATACTGTGGTTCTGTGAATGAGGAAGTCGAGGAAGGATTCAATTGCAGAGGGTTGCGCAACAGAGACCCAGTTCTGCGAGTTTGGTAACCAGCTTGGAGGGGATGATTGTGTTAAATGCCGAGCTGTAGTCAATGAATTAACAGCCTGACATGAGTTTTTGTTGTCCAAGTGGTCCAGAGCGGAGTGGAGGGTAGGGCCAGCGAGATCGCGTCCACCGTTGATCTGTTGTGGCGGTAAGCGAACTGCAGTGGGCCCAGGTTTTTGTCGAGAGGGGTAGGAGTTGATTTGGCTCCATGATTCAACCTCTCAAAGCACTGCCTCACCAACGGCGTTTTTTTTGTGCCAAGGTCGATAGTCTTTGAGGCACGGTCACCTTGCTCTTCTTGGGCACCGGTATTATTTGGAGCAGTTTGGAGCAGAACCTTTTGGCCTTTTTGATGGCCTTACAAGGTCGTATTGGACTTCGTTGTAGACACTGTATCACTCCGACAGTGAATGCCGGTGTTCTGGGTCTTCAGAAGAGGCGATCTCAGAGTTCATCCAAGGATTCTGATTGGGAAAACCACTCGGATGGTTTTTGTAGGGATGCAGTCCTCACACATTTCTTAATGATAGTCTGTAACGACTGTGGCATATTCATTCAAGTCCGTTGCCGAAGTCCTTGAACATTGCCCAGTCTACAGACTCCCAAACAGTCCTGTAGTTTTAAAGAAGCGAACTGCAGAATGCTGGGAGAATAGAGGGGTACACAAAAAAGCTGGAGAAACTAGCGGGTGCAGCAGAGCAAGATATAAGGAGGTGGGGGAGCGAAGGAGATAGGCGACGTTTCGGGGCCCCGAGACCCTTCTTCAGACTGGTTCAGGGATCAGGGAGGAAAACGAGAGATATAGACGGTGTGATGTGGATATGAGATAAGGAACAATGAGTGAAAGATATGCAAAAGTATCGGTGTGATAAAAGGAACAAAGCCATTGTAAGCTGTTTATGGTGTGAAAGATGAGAAGCTTGGTGCGACTAGGGTGGGGGAGAGATAGAGATAGAGGGAATGCCCAGGGCCCCAGGTCTGAGGGAGAGGTGGGAAGGGAGGCAGACAGCTAGGGGTTAACAGAATCTGAGAAAATTCAGTCCTGTAGTTGTTCCTTCTGCCCCCCCGCCCCCCCCCCCCCCCCCCCCCCCCCCCCCCCCAAACCAGCTCTGTACTGTCCTCACCTCTGGGGGGGTGCGCTCTTTAGTTGCTGCCTGTAGGCAGGAAAGAAGCAGCACCGCAGTGTGGTCGGGATTTACCAAAGTGTATTTAAGTATATAAACTGAGGTCAATGCCTACTGATGTTCTGTTGTGCATATGCATAGAAAGGAATTTCATTTGTCTCTGTAGGGACACATGACAATAAAACTCTTTTACTTGAATGAGTCTGGTCACCACCAGGCAGTTGCCAATATGTTACCGGCCACATAGGGCCCACGGCCAAAACCTTGCGTGCGCGCGCGCCTGCCAAGAAATTGTATCCCCCATGTTTTGATCCGATTTTCTGTGGTTGCTGTGGAACTACAGGCCAGTGAACCTAACGTCAGAAAGTTACCAGAGTATGTTCTGAAGGATGGGATAAGTATGGAAAAGGGCGGATTAAAGATAGCATGGTTTTGTACGTGGGTGGACTGTGATACAAATCTAGTTTTAATGAAGAAGTGACCAAAAAATATTGAGGTCGAGTGTTGTCATTGTGTCATGGATTTTAGCAAGAATATTCAACAAGGTTCGTTATGGTAGGCTGCTCTTGAAGTGTTAGACGCATGGGATCTAAGGGAAATAGACTGAATGGATAGAAATTTGGGATTTGGAAGGAAAGCAGGAGGGTTGAGGTGATGGTGGAAGGTTGTTTTTAGTCTGGCGCGTGGTGTGCTTCAAGTTTCTGTTCTGGGCCCATTGCTGTTTAATCATTTATGGCAATGATTTGGATGAAAACTAAGGGCTTATTGGCCAGTTTTGCAGATGGACAGCCAAAGGTGGGTGATATTGTACAAAAGTGAAGATGTGTTGTCAAAAAATTTGCTGTAAGATCTTGATCGGTTAGGCACGTGGCTGATTGATGGAATTTAAGGAAATGTGTATGTGTTTGCAGTTTGGGAAGTATAACAGGACAGGACCTACACAGTGAATGGTAGGGCTCTGGATAGTGTTGTAGAGCAGTTGGGATCTGGGAGTGTTGTCGGTACATAGTTCCTTGAGAGTGGCGGTCACAAGTAGATAGCAGAAATGCCAACCCTAAATTAGTTCACAGTAACATTCAACCCATTTGTCCGTAACAAATGGGGGGTTAAAGCATTTCTCTCAGTAAAACCATACTCACTTGGGGTTGTTGCCGGCGGCTAGCGCCTGCGCACTGGTGCAGATCAGCGGGCTGCGTGGCGGGCTCAGGGTGCGGCATCATTCGCATTAGGCACGGAGCCCAGGCGGGTCTGCGCCTCGCACTGGTGGGGTGGGGGATGCCCGGTCATGGGGCTGCAGCGAGCGCCGGCTGGCGGCAAGAAACTCGCCGTGACGCTGATCACGCGGGCCGGGCGCCGCCCGGCTCTGGGCCGGCGTGGCTTGCGAATGCCGGGCTGGCAAACCGGGGGCACATGCGCCGGCGTTCTTCACAGAGGAGAACACCCGGCGCGGCGGTTGCAGTAACAGCAAGTTTGGCTGCCGGAACCCACCGTAATATGGTATTTCGCCGGGCCAAAATACGGCGAATCCCGGACACTTGGCATCTCTGAATAGTATGTCAAAAAGCCTTTTGGCACATTGGCCTTCACCATAAGACAAATGAGTATAAGAAGTTAGGTGTGGGGGTCCGTATTGCAGTTATATATGTGGTAGGTGTGATCACATAAGAGTATTGTTCACATATTGATCACACAATCTGAAGGAACATGTCAAGCCTGGTAAGGGTACCGAGAAACTTTTAGCCAGACACGACAGAGTGATAGAAAGCATATGGAGCAGACAATTACAATATTCATTGGAGCGCAGGAGGATGAAGTACAATCTATTGAGAGGTGTACAAAGTCATGAGAGATTAGACCGGTAAATGTAGAGTCTTTACTCGGGATGGTTGAATTGAGAACCAGTGGGATAAAGGTCCAATGTGAGGGGGGGGGGGAAAGAGTTAATAGAAACTGAGGGAAACTTTCTTACACAAAAGTTGGTGGGGTTATGAACAAGTGGCCAGAGGAGGTAGTTGAGGCAGGTACCATCACAAAATGTAAGAAACATTTGGCGGGCCATGGATAGGTTAAGAGAGATATGGGTGTATTGAACTATAATGGGACATTGTTGTTTGGCGTTGGGGGACCAAGGGCCTTTCTTACGCGACTGACTATTGACTATATGAAATAGTGTGGATAGCACAGAAGGATTGGTCTTTAAAGCCACAAAAGGATTACAGATGTAAAGTCGGGCAGGGAATTTAATCCAATAATGTGAGCGCTTTCCTTTTGGCAAGATAACTGGTAGACATAAGAGTAATGGCAAGGCATAACAAATATATGATGAACAGTAGGTCTTTGGTATCAAGTTCACTGTTCAGTGTAGTAACAACAACAAGTAGATTTGGTTGGGAAGAATTGCATTTGGTGTGCTTGCCTATAGTATGAATCATAGTCATACAGCACCAAGAGCCCTTTGTTCAGCTAATTCCTCTTGTTTTCCTGAAAATATTTACTCTGGTTTTTACATACACATTATTAAAGGCATTAATTTTCCCTTACCCTCCTTAATTGCTCTTTGTAGACATGGATCTGGTTGTCCGTTTGCTTGTTAAGGCCTACGCCAGGAATGGCACATGGTTGAGAAAGGCAGCTTTGCAACTCTGTTTGCCTAGAACTGTAGTATTATCCTATGGTCACTTGCAATTAAATGGAACAACAATAAATAATTTAACAAAGATCAACAGAAACAGAGCCCTCATTTCATGGCTTTATTTTATCAGAGATATTGCCTTAGCTTACTTTCATTAATACTACCTGACCTTTTTGGGTATTTTTCAGCGCTTTTTTTTTAAATAAAAAAAAAAATTACATTCCCTTACAAATATATCGTGCCCAACGGAAATTGTCCCTGCCAATGACACAATTCCATTTTTGACCATGGAATAGATTGTGGATATTGTAATTCATAGTTTCCAGCATTATAAAAAGATTATGATGAGTTGTGTCAAGTTTTTGTGTTGTGTACCACAAGCAAAACAAGCCATAGCTGTCATGTTGTAAATATACAGGGAAGCAGGATAATGTTGCAGGGACGGCCACATTGGGGGAAATCCTTTTTTCATTTGATTCAGGAGTGGTTTAAGGATGGTGAGTGGAATAATATATGATGCCACAGAAATATGCACATATATACCTGGCCCATTCTTCAACTACCTTAATTTCTGTTAATCACTAAATTCAATACTCTACTTATGCTCTGTTAAATATTCAAATAAACCTTGGCTATTAGCAGGTCACTAATTTGCAAGATGGTGCTCATCCCAGGCGACTATATGGTGTAGCCAACAGAAAGCAGATCTGCAATCACATATTACAATCGCTCCACACTTTTAAATCTTTACTCTACAGCAACATTTCTTACTTATAGCTTGATAATGTTATTCCCTTATCATGTGCGATCTATACACTGTAAATGGCTCAATTGCAATCAAGTATTGTCTTTCCACTGACTGGTGTTAGCGCGCAACAAAGCTTTTTCACTACCTCGGTACATGTGACAATAAACTGAACTGGATCATGCTTGACACATTGCTGATCCACACCCTGCTTGGGTTGAGGTTGTAGCCATAAAAGGGGGGGGAGGGGCAGTTATCCATGAAGCAAGTGGGATGTTGAACTGTAACCAAGCCTCAAATTATGGATCCCAAGACCCTGGATCAGCTTGGCTGTCAAAGCCTTCCTCACATTTAAAATATTTCATTGAAAATATTAACACTAGTTAAAGAACAACCCAATATTGTTTTTTTCTATCCATGTCTCTAACTCCATTCAGAATAAATGGGTCACAATAGGTATGCCTAAGCAACTTAAACCTAAAGCATCTCGTCCTGCAGCTCAGCTTGCCTGAGCTCCAGTCCTGAACTTGGTGTGGAGGAATATGCTGCTCTGTGCAACGGTGTTAGCGGATGGTTTTTTTTTTTTTCCACCAATCCATAGGGGAGCATAATCCAGACCCTTGCTTCACCTCTGTAAATGCTATTATACTCCACTCAGCATTTTGGGATTTACTACATTTTAACCTTCAATCCTAAGGATATATTTTGGCATCCTTAATTATTAAAGATGATTGAACTTTCATTAAATGTCATTATAAGACAGAACCATCTTAATTATATGAATTCTCAATCACTTATTCTATAATAATTTAAGATTGTTAAATTCATCTTGTTATGTTAGTGTTTGGAGACTCGGAGCACAATTATCAAATTACACACTGTGCAAAAGTAGTTAGACTAAATGCAAATCCGAATTACACAAAACCTTTGGAGACTTAGAGATCCGCCAAAAAAGATCATAACTCCATTCTTCATTGGTAAATCATAAACTGTATCAATGTTAACTATAAACATGAACTTCCACCAGAATCCAATCCATTGGACCACTTGGATTCATACTTAAAAGCGGTTAATGGTGTGTCACAAAAAGCACTCCCAAAGAAAGAAAAGATAGACATTTACCTGAATGCCTGTGATGACGATTCTTGTGTGCATTTTGTTCTCCTCCAATCTGCAGTAGATAATCTGACATTAATGTATTGAACAAGTGACTGATGGCTAAACATCATTTTATCAGCATGATAAAACCTTTTTTACTTTCCATTATCACTGACTTAAAGGAATGTCACTGGAACGTAATGGACAAGCAGTTAAATGTGGGTGATCATGCTCTAATACTGTATTTGTAGTTAAAAAGAAAGTGAAATACGCTAACACGAGTAAAAACTACTTGAGACTTTATGAGGATTAAAAACAAAATACAGTATATTTTTGTGGACTGATATCTGCAGTTCCTTGTGTCACCATTGTATAATAGCTATAGATTTCAATTATGTCAAAAGTGCCAGTAGTCCATACAATGTAGAAATGTTTGCTGTCCTTAAATATAATTTTATGAAGCTAATTTTATAATTGTCGAATTGGACAGCTATTAAATAACTCAATGCATTACTGAAAACCATAACTTGAGGCACTACAAACAGGACTGCCAACTCTCACGCTTTGAGCGTGAGAATAACGCATTCGACAAATTCTCACGCCCTCACAGCTGATCACAAATTTTCTCATGCTCTGTCGTGAGAATATTCTGATCAACGAAAAATTTCAAAACTCATAAACTAACTGCCTGGGCCGCAGGGGTGTTGGAGCCGGGGTCTGAGGGAAGGATGGAAGCGAGTAAGAGTAGGGCGGGGGGGACAGATGCGGGGTTGCCGGCATTGGCAAGTCGCACACAGCTCAGCTCCGGCCATGGAGCAGCCTCAGTGCAAGAGTCCTGGGCCGTCAGAAGCGTTGCGCCGCTGCCGTGAGAGTCCCTCTGTGCCGAAGGGACAGAGACCCTCAAGTGGAGGAGAGAGCGGAAGGCGACAGGGAGAGACAGTGGGGAGAGATAGAGGGGGTGAGGACAGAGGGGGGGGAGGGTGAGGTGGGAGAGAGTGGGAAGAGAGATGGGGTGAGAGGGAGAGGGTGAGAGGGAGGGGGGCCCGGAGAGTGAGAGGGAGGGGAGAAAGGGGGGAAAGAAAGGAAGAGAGAGCCGAGCAGAGAGGGAGTGGAGAGGGGGGAGGAGAGAGGGGGTGGTAAAAGAGAGAGGGGAAGAGGGGGAGGGAGGAGGGAGAGGGGGCAAAAAAGAAAGAGAAGATATAGAGGACAGGAGGAGAGAGGTAGGTAAAGGAGCAAGGGAGAGAGTGAGATGGGAGGGAGAAATGGGGATGTGGGGGAGAGATGTAGGTGAGAGAGTGGGAGGAGATGAGGAGATGGGGGGGAGAAAGAGAGGGAGAGAGAGAGGGGGAGAGAGTTAGGGGAGGATGGAGAGGGGGGGAGAGTGAGGGGAGGGAGAGGGGGAGAGAGAGAGGAGGTGAGAGAGAGGGGGAGAGAGGGAGAAAGGGGGGAGGAGAGGGGGAAAGAATGGAAGAGAGAGGGGAAAGAGGGAAGAGAGGGGTGAGAGAAGAGGGAAAAAGGGAGAGAATCCGAAAGGGGGATGAGCGTGAGAGAGGGAGAGAGAGAGACAGAGGGAGAGGGGGGTGAGAGGAGAGAGAGGGGTGAGAAGGGGAGATAGGGGGGATTAGAGAGGCAGGGCTGCCAACTCCGTGCATTGAGTGCGAGGACTCATGCATTTTGCCAAATTCTCATGCTGATCACAAATTTCTCACGCTCTGTCATGAGATATTTTGTGATCAACGAAAATTTCAAAACTAATATCAACTGCACGGGCCACGGGAGTTGGAAGCAGAAGCAGCGGCGGGGATAGGTGCAGACGGGAGACGGTGATGGCGAGTGTGTTTTGCTGGGCTGGTGTGTTTGCTGGGCTGGTGAGTGTTTGCTGGGCTGGCAAATCGCTCACTGCAACTCCGGCCATGGAGCAGCCTCAGTGCAAGAGTCCCGGGCTGTCGGAGGCGTCGGAAGCGTTGCGCTACTGCCGTAAGAGTCCCTGTGCCTAACTCGCCCAGGTGACCGGCATGGATCAGGCTGCGGCTCGGTGCATCCTGGAGGACAACCAGTGGCTGCTGGAAGTAAGTACCAAGCACTGGGTAGATACGGTGGAAAATAGTGGACTTCAAATGGGAGTGGTTGGAGAAAGCATCCTGCTTGCCTGCTAGATTTTCACTTACTGTAATTGCAGCAAAAATGTTCCCAATGTTGGGGGAGCTCAGAACCAGGGGTCACAGTTTAAGAACAAAGGATAGGCCTGTTAGGACTGAGATGAAGACAAAATGTCTTCATGCAGAGAGTTGTGAATCTGTGGAATTCTCTGCCACGGAAGGCAGTGCAGGCCAATTCACTGGATGTTTTTAAGAGAGAGTTACATTTAGTTCTTGGGGCTAATGAAATCAAGGGATATGAGGAAAAAACCCGGAAAGAGGTACTGATTTTAGATGAATAGCCATGATCATATTGAATGGCAGTGCTGGCTCGAAGGGCCAAATGGCCTATTCCTGCACCTATTTTCTATGTTTCTATGCTTGAGTATATGCAGTAAAAACTCAATCACTTGATTTTTTGAAGCAGGGGACCAGGGGGAGTGTTCAGCACTGGGAACCTAAGCAGGTAAGCAGCTATGATCAGGGTAGAATAGGGGGCCAGGTCGTAAGGCTGGACTCGGGGTCAGGATGAGGAGAAGGTATTGCAACTGGAGATCAGGGTCAGGAGAAGTAGTACCCGGTGTGCAGTGAGACCCAGATTGGTCAACATGGGCTTGTGTTTGATTATAATCTGATTTTCATACAGAATACACTAAGATCATTCATGTGCTGCATGTGTTGATCAAGCCTGGGCTCTACTTGTGGAATGTAATTAGGAATGTAATTTAGTCTAACCTTATTCATAGCTAATCCAATTTTAAAGCATATATATTGCATTCAAGTGTAAAGTTAAAAGACTCGCTACAGTATGCACCATATTGCACAATTTCAAGCTGAAAAATGCAAAAAAAAAAGCCCCGTACACAATGGGAGGGGGGACATCCTCCTCCCCCCCCCCCCCCCCCCCCCCCCCCCCCCCCCCCCCCCCAGGTCACTACACTCCTCGGGCTTGGTCTCACACTCCCTCACTCCCAACTCTCACCCAAAAGTTGGCAGCCCTGCTATAAACAGTATAAACTATTAAACATTGTGCATCCACATTTGCATGAATTAAAAGTCAGCAGTTTAAAGTTCTCTTAGAAATATAATGTAGTTGCAGAACGGTCTTGCTTCTCAACTGGCATTACAGATAAAACCAGGTGTAGCAACAACAAAGCTAAAAAAAGTTAAAAAGTGAATTAGGCTTTTAAGTCTAATTACAAAGATTTGGACATTTTCAATACATTACACAAATTGCACCTCAAGAATTATTCACATAAAAAAAGATATATATGGAGAGCAGCATAAAATGAACAACTAATTTTCACCTTGGGTTATGATTCAATAAATTGTTCTGACTAAAAAGGTAATGCATATCAACCGACACCACCATCTATCTGTCTCATAGCTAAAGAGAAACTAACAGCTCAAAATGCTAATTCAGTACTGTAAACTCCCAACACAATTCTGCATTTAGGTTGTTCTTGACATAAACAGATGAACAATAGAGGCCAGAGGAATGGTGTCATTTTCACTGATCGGGACCAGAAACCTGAAGAGTGGTACTTGAGGAATTATAAGACATGGTTTTGTGAAGTTAAGAATACATGTTTACATACATTATTTTAGTTTAGTTAGGAGATACAGCGTGGAAACAGGCCCTTCTGCCCACCAAACTCTCATGCTGACCAATGATCACCCATAAAACTACTTCTGTATTATCAGTGTTTGACATCCTTCAACAACGGGGTAATTTACAGAAGCCAATTATTGTTACAAACCTGCACATCTTTGGAATGTGGGAGGAAAAACCCATATGGCCACAGGAGAACGTACAAACTCCGTACAGATAGAACCCGTAGTCAGGATAGAGTTCGGGCCTCTGTGGTGTAAGGCAGCAATGCTAAAGCATACTAAATATAGTAGACACAAAATCCTGGAGTAACTCAGCAGGACAGGCAGCATCTCTGGAGAAAAAGGAATGGGTCACATTTCAGGTTGAGACCCTTCTTCAGGACTTCTTATTCTCTACATTACCTTCCCAGCAAAGGGCATCTCAGGAAAGCTCAGCAGAGCACTTAAGGAAATTGACATATGATTAAACATATGGCAACAGGAAAGAGGGATTCTATTTTATTGGACTGGGGTCAGATGGGACTTACTCAAGAAATTGCTGCTTCTAAAAAGATATTACTGTAGTTTCAAAATAGTTAAAGGGGAAAATATTTTTATCTGCAGCACGCCATTTCTGTGCTGCCTCAAAATGAGGGACAGTAAAGTAAAAACCAACCAGGATCAGTTAAGAGAGAAAGGAAAAAATGAGGATAATATTTAGTTGGGATCTATTTAGGAAAGTGAGCTCTTGGTCAATAAAATTAAGTTAATTACAATTGTGCGGAGAAAGCAACTGCATTGAACGGTAAAAGCTCGGTAAAAAAATAAGCTGTAGGAAGGGAATAGTGTTTTGAACACACAGACAAAAAACTGCATATATGGTGTGTAAGAAAAGAGAGGAATTTGGGGCATTTTATGGGACAATCCAAGTTTTTAAGTAAATTAGCTGCAAGTGGCACAATTTTAGCACAAATACATGGTGATAAAAGAATGGAATGCACGATTGGGATAAATGGGGACAGTGAGATTGGGAATATTTTCATGCAGGTAAGTAAGGGGTACATAGTCAGTATGATTTGAGCTCATATTTATTAGAATAGTACAAATGAAATGCATACTTCTAATTGTGGAATTGAAGTCTGCGTTCACTTGAAATGGATGAGCAAGAATGAAAATATTATTCTGAAGATTTTAATTAACCTCTTAATCGATACTACGAGGGAACAAAATGTCTAATTGAATAATGAATAATTAATTTCCCCTCAAGCAATATATTAATAGATCTGCACCAAACATGTGTTGCTGGAGCCATTCATGACTCGAAGTGCATGGAGTACAGATGAGCAATGACACAAGATTTTTGATCCACCTAGAAGATCAAAAATACAAATTAATAGATTAGCCAAGATGTTAAGATGATGGGAAGTGAACTTTTGAGACAACGATGGAAACATTTACACATGAGAATGTAGAAGAGAAAACATTTACAAATACAAGGATAAACAAATGTTCAGGGCCCCCCCCCCCCCCACCCCCCCCCCCCTTTAAGGTAAAAGGGGTAACTACCAAAGAATTAAAAAAACATTCACGAGAGAATGAAATCAATTAAACTGCGGAAGGCTTGAGTATATGAATAATTATTAATATAATCAGGTACAAAGCTAGATTTTCAATTTTCTTTTCTCCGCACTATGCCTGTCCCATACTTTTCTCTTCCGTTCTATTCTTGTTTGATTGGTACAAAAAACCTTCTACCATTTTTTAAAGTTTAGTTTAGAGATACAGGGTGGAAATTGACCTTTTGCCCCTCCTGTGATTCTCCTCGTGATCATTGATACAATAGTTCCATCCTACACACTAGGGACAATTTACAGAAGCCAATTAATCTACAAACCTGCACATCTTTAGAAATGTATAGGACAAAACTGGAGCGCCCAGAGAAAACCTACGTGAGAGTCAGCACCCATGATCAGGATCAAACCCAGGTCTCAATAGACAATAGGTGCAGGAGTAGGCCATTCGGCCCTTCGGGCCAGGACTGCCATTCAAGCCAGGACTGCCATTCAATGTGATCAAGGTTGATCATCCATATCAGTACCCCATTCCTGCCTTCTCCCCATATCCCCTGACTCTGCCATCTTTAAGAGCCCTATCTAGTTCTCTCTTGAAAGTATCCTGAGAACCGACCTCCAACCGCCCTCTGAGGGCAGAGAATTCCACAGACTCACAACTCTCTGTGAGAAAAAGTGTTTCCTCGTCTCTGTTCTAAATGGCTTACCCCTTTTCTTAAACTGTGGCCCTGGGTTCTGGAGATCTCCCCAACACCGGGAAACATGCTTCCTGCCTCCAGCATGTCCAAACCCTTAATAATCTTATCATGTTTCAATAAGATCCCCGCTCGTCCTTCTAAACTCCAGAGTATACAAGTCCAGCCGCTCCATTTCTCTCAGAATATGACAGTCGCGCCATCTCGGGAATTAACCCTTGTCTCTGGCACGGTAAGACAGTACCTCTACCACTGCACCTCTGTGCTGTCCTTATTCTTCCATCTACTGTTTTTGAAATCGCTCCATAAATGTGACTATTCACATTACCTTCTTCAATCATCCCCAAATGAACACCTCAAGATCTCTGGAAGCCTGACATCACACTTTCCTTGACATTCATACTGTTGCACTCTGTGGCACCACATTTCCAATCACACTCTTCACTGATCAGTTCTTAATTAAATTGTCCAGTTAATAAACCTTCCCTCTATTAACAGCAATTTAAGTAATTGAAATACTAGCTCCTAACTTCAGTAATATACAGAAGCTATTTAAACCATTTCGCCTGTGACATTCACTTACTCAACCAATTAAAATATTCAATCTTACATTTGCATCCTAAAATGTATTTGACTCCGTGCTCTAACTCAGTGTGGTCTACTATCTTACACTCTTATACTTAGTATGATGATTGTGCTAAATCTATAGCCGCATGTCACTGAATCTGTATGCAAAAATAATGTCACTGTACTTAGGTACAAGTGACAATAAAGTTCCATTGAACAATTGACCATTTGTAGCAACCTTCAACAATTTGACATTACACACTTGACCTGTATTCAGGTATTGAATGTATTGCATATGGTGTATAGCATCCACTCCACTGTTATTCCACTGTTGTAGCAATCAGTAGCTATGTAGCGATGTGAAGCTTAATTGCACAACAAAATTTCTAATAGAAAATCTCTTACATACTCCACAAAATTTCACTGCTTTTTCCATTGGGATTCAAGGAAAGCTGAACAAAAATCTTAACAGCAAATGTTAACCTCTCAGTTTTTTTATTCTTTGCTTCTTTCGCAGAGAATTCTCCTGACTACGTTTTTGTCAGTCTTTGTCAACATCCGCTATGAAACCAGAAATTTTTACTCTAACATTCCTCTTTACTAGTCAGCATGTAATCCTGAAATCTGTTAGATGGTACATCACATTTGATTCTTCACACACATCAGGAAAGAGATTAAAAGGTAAAGTATTAAAAACAATGATTTAAAGTAGATGGGTGACTTTGAATATACAAGCTGATTATCAAAAATGGTGTACATATTTAGTTGTTCACTTTGGTATTTACTAAGAATATTTGGCAGAAATTAGATTTTATAGTTGACCTCGAGGAGCTATATTTTGCTGGATAAAATAAGAATCCTAAGATTGAGGGAGAAAGTTGCAGAGATCCTCAGAATTGTAATTCAAAGATTAAATGGGGAGAAGACTGAACGCTGAGGCAGGTGATCTATTAGCCTTACTTAAGCATTATTTGGCTCTTGAATGAGTTGATTTTTTTTTAATGGTTATACAAGGAAAACAAAATTGCACACTTGCGAACATTGATCAACAAGAAGATTGTAGTCACACAATACTTGAACTGACGGACAAGCATATTGCGATACATGTATTAAAATTATTATGCCAAATGACCAAGTTTACGTTTTGTCAATAGGTACTGCAGAGTGCAAAGAAAATAGATTAGATAATGCAGTGAGTTTTTTCAGCTCAAACATTCCAGTGGACTCAGAAAGTATTCAGAACCGTCACTTTTCCACATTTTGTTACGTTACAGCCTTCTTCTAAAATTGATTAAATTCATTTTTTTATCATCAATCTATACACAATACCCCCATAATAAAAAAGCAAAAACAGATATTTAGTAATTTTTGCAAAAGTAATTAAAAAATAAAAACTAAAATCATCACATTAGACCCTTTACTCAGTACTTTGTTTGAGGCACCTTTGGCAGCGATTACTGCCTCAGGTCTTCTTGGGTATGATGCTACAAACTTGGCACACCTGTATTTGGGTAATTTCTTCCATTCTTCTCTGCAGATCCTCTCAAGCTCTGCCATGTGTCGATGCACAGAAAATGTTTCAGGTCCCTCCAGAGATGTTCGATCAGGTTCAAGACTGGGCTCTGGCTGGGCCAATCAAGGACATTCACAGACTTGTCACAAAGCCCACTCCTGCATTGTCCTTGGCGGTGTGTTTTGGGGTCGATTGTCCCTGGTTGTTGGAAGGTGAACCTCTGCCCCAGTCTAAGGTCCAGAATGCTCTGGAGCAGGTTTTCATCAAGGATCTCTTGAACTTTGCTCCGTTCATCTTTTCCCTCATTCCTGACTAGTCTCCCAGTTCCTGTGCGAAAAACATCCCACAGCATGATGCTGCCACCACCATGCTTCACCGTAGGAATGGTATTGGCCAGGTGATGAGCGGTGCCTGGTTTCCTCCAGACGTGACGCTTGGTATTCAGGCCAAAGATTCATCAGACCAGAGAACTTTGTTTCTCATGGTCTGAGAGTCCTTTAGGGAGAGCCTTTTGGCAAACTCCAAGCGGGCTGTCCATGTGCCTTTTTACTGAGGATTGGCTTCCGTTCTGGCCACTCTACCATAAAGGCCTGATTGGCGGGAGTGTTGCAGATATAGTTGTCCTTCTGGAAGGTTCTCCCCATCTCCACAGAAGAACTCTGGAGCTCTGTCAGAGTGACCATCGGGTTCTTGGTCACCTCCCTGACCAAGGCCCTTCTCCCCCGATTGGCTCAGTTGGCCAGGCAGCCAGCTCTATGAAGAGTCCTTGTGGTTCCAAAGTTCTTCCATTAAGAATGACAGAGGCCCACTGTGCTCTTCAGGACCCGCAATGCTGCAGAAATTGTTTCATACCCTTCCCCAGATCTGTGTCTCGACAACAATCCTGTCTCGGAGGTCTACGGACATTATTTCGTACTTCATGGCTTGGTTTTTGCTCTGACATGCACTGTCAACTGTGGGACCTTATATAGACAGGGTGTGTGTCTTTTCAAAACATGTCCAATCAATTTAATTTACTACTGGTGGACTCAATCAAGTTGTAGAAACATCTCATGGATAATCAATGGAAACAGGATGCACCTAAGCTCAGTTTTGAGTGTCATAGAAACCTATGTAAATGTGATAATCACTATTTCTTTTTAATTACTTTGCAAAAAATTTCTAAACACCTTGTTTTCGCTTTTTTCATTTCTGGGGTATTGTGTGTAGAATTGATGATTAAAAAAATGTATTTACTCAATTTAAAAATAAGGCTAATAACGTAAAAAAAATGTGGAAAAAGTGAACGGGTCGGAATACTTTCTGAATGCACTGTAGGTAACGTACTCACTTGCTATGACAGTTGCTAGCGGCAAAAGTGCACATAACAATTTCATAAAATTCAATTTTGGTTTGGAAAAGATACTAGACTAAAATTATTCTGCTCATAAACACACACCAAAAACGGCACTGCATGAAGAAGTCACCACAGCAATTTTTCCCTGCAGCCCTTTCTTCGTCGAAATGCAGTCCTTGGATTGAAATTCAAACAAGGAGCACTTTGTCAACCATATCACTGCACAGGCTCACCCCACAATCCTCGCAGATCACAGAGATGTGTAACCAGTTCCCATGTTAATTGATATGTGGATTACAGCTATTGAAAGAACAGTCAAGGGTACTGCGGGTTAAAATTATTTTGCTTTCTATTTAACTTTATGGAGTCACAGAGCTCAAAGAACAAGAGTGCATCTTAGTTTGTAATCCTTGCAGATTAGCAAAACCACATCAACTGACGGGCAATGCACAAGCAGAAAAAGATGAGGTCCCTTTTTCATGACTGCAAATTCAGATGTAGGTCATAACTTCTGATGTACAATTGATATTTGGTGGCTAAGCCATTCCCATGGGAGAGTGGTCTAGGAATAGGCGAGTGGCTGAATTTTCTGACAGAAAAGATGACAGACCCTGTCACATCACAGTCTTCAAAAAATATCGTTCTTCTCTAGATGTATTGGAGAGTTAAACAACTGTGGCTCCCTGCAAATCCTCTTGTGGATGGGGTCTGTGAGCCTTTCTTCCCATCCCCTCAAGGGATATGGGGAAAAAAGACAGGAACAGGGTACTGATTTTAGATTATCAGCCATGATCATATTGAATGGCGGGTGCTGGCTCGGAAGGGCCGAATGGCCTACTCCTGCACCTATTTCTTTCTACATTTCTTTCTTTAGCAGATCCGGCCAGCCAACGACCTCTCTCCAGCTACCAAACTGCTGCAATGGAACCAGACTACAAAGTGCAACACAACTGATCGTAAGGTCATAAGTGATCTGCATGGGGTAACGCCAGCAACGCTGCCTCGCCAACAGTCTGTCTGTCCCTTCCTTCTTTGATGTTTGTTTGTATGTGTTAAAGGCAGTTATTAGTAGTCTTTCTGAGCTTGTTTTATGTTTGGGGGGAGGAGTTGGGGAAACTTTTCTAATCTCTTACCTCGACGGAGATGCAATTTTTTCCTGTATCACCCTCCGGCCGCACTGGCGGCATATCATCGAGGAGTTGGTGGCCTTTGCTGGAGACTGACCGAGTGCTCCACCGCGGTAGCCTGCGGGCAACATGTCGGGGGTTGACTTTGGGGCGCCAACCGCGGGAGCCTGCAGACTTTAACACCACGGAGCTCACGGTTTCTGGTTAGAGACCGACTTCGGGGAACTCCCAGCGTGCTTTTGAATTAAATCTCTCCAATGCGGGAGTTTTGATTGCCCCGTTGCGGGAGCTTAGATCGCCCCAACTGCGGATGGTTCTTACTGCCCTGACCGCGGGAGAATAAAAGAGGAAGATTAGACTTTATTGGCTTCCATCACAGTGAGGAACGTGGGGAATCACTGTGGTAAGATGTTTATGGTAACTTTTTATGTAGTTGTGTGTCTTGTTGCTTTGTTTTTAGTATAGCTGTATGGTACTAATTTGAATTTCACTGTACCTTAATTGGTACAGTGACAATAAACTGACCTTGAAGTGATACGAGTAGAATTAGACCATTCGGCCCCATCAAGTCTATTCCGCATTCGGTCTGGCTGATCTATCCCTCTTCTTCTCCCCCATAACCTCTGACACCCGTACTAAACAAGGATCTATCTATCTCTGCTTTAGTGACCTTATCCACTGACCTTGTCTCCACACCGTCTGCGACAGAAGAATTCCACCAGATTCTCCAGCCTCTGACTCGTATCCTTCCTAAAAATAACTTTGTTTTAATTCTGAGGCTAAGAGGACCTATAGTCCTAGACCTCCCACTAGTGTAAACATCCTCTCACATCCACTCTATCCAAGCCTTTCACTTTTCTGTACGTTATAATGAGGTCCCCCCTCATTCTTCTAAACTCCAGTGAATATAGGCCTAATGGCCGTTCAAAACGCTCATCATATAATCTTCCATCTCATACACTTACTTCAAGCACCCACACAGATTGTAAGTGGATAAATGGCTGAGCTCAGCAAAAATAGGCGTCTGCAGCTTACGATCCATTTCTGTGAGATCTTGCAGCTTCAAACTCAGGAACAGACAGCTCCACACTGAATGACAAATGCCTAATTACCTCTTTAAATCGTTACAAACTGCTGTGAGCAGTCGATTCCCTTGTGATGTTGGTATAAACAGATCAACACCACACAATCCAAAAGAAATACACTAGAGATGTGGGAAATAAAAAATGCTTGAAATACTAAACAATATATGTGGAGAGAGAAAATGAGAATCAGCATTTTTAAGTTCATAATGGATAGGAGCGAATTAGGCATTTGGACATCAAGTCTACTCGCCATTCAATCATGGCTGATCTTATCTTTCCCTCTCACAACATTCTCCTGCCTTCTAACCCATAACCTTAACATCATCCTAAAGTCGTGACCTTTCATCACAAGAGTAACACGTGAACACCAACTCGTTTCTCTCTCTCCACAGCATAAAAAGACCTGCCAGGCATCTCCAGTATTTTCTGGTTTACTAAAGGGATATTTTAAAAGGGATCACTAGAATTTAGAAGATGAGGAGTGGGGATCTTATAGAAACATTTAAAGGATTGGACAGGTAGATGCAGGATAATGTTCCGATGTTCGGGGAGTCCAGAAACCGGGGGTCATAGTTTAAGAATACGGGGTAGGCCATTAGGACTTCTTCACCAAAAAATTCTTCACCAAAGTTGTGAAATCTGTGGACTACTCTGCCACAAAAGGTAATTCACTGGAATGATTTCAAGGAGAGTTAGATTTAGCTTTTACGGTGTCAATGGGGAATCAAGGGATGCGGGGGGGAAAAGCAGGAACAGGGTACTGATTTTAGGATGATCAGCCGTGACTATTTGATAGTAGTAGTCACGATCGAAGGGTCAAATGGGCCTTACTCCTGCATCTATTTTTCCATGATACATTTTCACAAAGGAGGTACAATATGATCACGCAAGAGAATGTTATTATATATGCACTTGTCCGGCACATTGGTGTATAATGGGGCAGGGAGTTGTGCAGCTCAACTTTGTATCCAGTTATGAACGTTTTACCTGTATGTGATGCACTTATAATAGATTTTTTAAAAATCATCCTGCGACAGTAAAATGTTGAACGACAACAATATTCCTTCATGACTATATTTTCTTGGAAGATTAATGTGACGATTGTACATGTCTATGCTTTTTTTTTTTAAAAACTGGCAAAAAATATGATTCTATCATAAGAGTGGCATAGTTGGTAAGTTCAGGTAATACTTCTCTGATAATTACCTACATAATATCTATGATCTTGGATTATAATAACATATTTATTTACATTTCTGTTTTCTCAAATTGTAGTCTTCGAAAGAAACATATTCTTTAAAAAAAACAGCCACACAACATTTTGTTTTTTTAGGTTGAGGTACCTATTTCTTTTCTTGATAAGGTGCCTCATTCTAAATATAAAACCTTAAGAGAACAATAATAAAGGAGGGCGGACTAATTACAAAACAGATCTCCCATCTTGAGCAACAAGCAACATATGCGTTTTGACATGCAGCCATTGATTAATTTCAATTTAAAAAATCTGGGTTAGACTTACCATACCAAAGATCTGCCAGCTTACAGTAACTAATTTAATGCAATTGCTTTCATGGCATAAATGAAAATGCTCCATTTGAAACTTTGTGCATAATTTATGAAATTACTCTGCTCAACTTGCAATTAAGAATGAGTTTGCCACAGGAAGTCAACCATTACAATGGAAACAATTTGCGGAGGAGAAAATAAATGTACAGAGTAATTGATGGAATTAAGTAAATGTTCGTCGGTAGTGGGCACAAATACATATACATGCGCAACGTTTTTACAAACAACAAGGCTATGACTTAATTTAACCAGTGAATGTGGTTGATTAAAGAGAACGAGGTTCTAATACTATAAAACACTACTAAACAAGCAAAGTTACACCGTCAAGAATTGAAAAAAAAAAACAGTGATGATAGTTGTCTTAGATGCTATGAAAGAAAGAAATTTGGAAAAGGCATGTATTATCCAGTGATTATTCTTTATATTCTTTTTGTTTTAAAAAAAAATAATGGAAGTGGCACATTAGGTGCTACCTGCCTGGGTCCTGAAGGTTATAGTTTCCACACATTAGACAGATTAGGAGGATGGGAGAAGGGTAGGAAAACATCCAAGATGACTTGCGCACATTGTAGATCCGATAGTAAGGGAGATTAGAAGGAAAAAGAGATGAATAAAAAAATGAATGGAAGAGCAGGAAATTTAAGATAAATTGATAGGAAAATAATGAGTAAAGTATTATTTTGAAAAAAATGCAGAGTTGTGCCATATTACCTAAAATTACTCACATGTCTAACATATACCCAATCCATCCCTTTATCACCGATTTCCTACAAATATTTACTATTTACTACCAAAAAACATAACGTACACATAATTTCCCTCACACAAAAACAATAACACCAAATTAAATACACTCCCACCATCATTAAAACACTTCAAAAAAAAAAACTTAAAATACTAATTATAAAAAAAAAATTAATAAATTTCCAAACCAC